>CP092876.1:58720251-59320251 GCA_030710605.1 Cordylochernes scorpioides | reverse complement strand
AGACGAAACGCACACTCTTGGTTTATCCAAAGTGGTATGTGGCTTGCTCCTGCACCACCTGGTGTTTGGAGTCTACCGAGACGTCGACGGAGTCTTCATCTTTTCGAGGCCGCCGCAGAGATCCTTGGGTTAGATAATCGGGTTTCCTCCTCAGCTCTTTGTCTCCAAAGTACCGGTCAAGATGAAGTCCAGAGTTAATTTCAGGTCCTGGGTCTTGATCCCATATTCTCACTCAGGTAGCCTCAGAACCTTTGACCATCCCTGCAACAACTTGTGTGGCAGACCATACCTATCCTTTTGCAATTAATCCTTAGGCAGTCCCCTCAAGTGCTGCCCCTTCGATCGCTTATTTCCCTCACTGTTATGGAGCATTTTACTCATGGCCATGGGTCTACATCGACAGAGCGCATTTGTTTGTCAGAGATTGTCTTGACATTCTCGAACTTTCAATTCTCGCAATTCAATCGACAATGGTCCCAGGAAGTTTCTCTTCAGAGAAATTTCTCAAGATAACGCAAGAGGGAATCAATGAAAAATAGAAAAACGAACGACGCTGGTGACATACCCCTGCCGAAGTCCTCCGCACAGTTTGAACGAGCAAGTATAGTTCCCGTCCATCAGGACAGTGGCGTTTGTTCCCGCGTAAAGGAGCTGGAATCACTTCACAAAGACCGGCAGTAGGCCGATGGAGCGCAGCTTGGAGCCCAGAACCTCTTTGACTGCTTGGTCAAAGGCTGACTGCAGGTCGGTGGAGATGAGTACTATCGACGTTTCAATCTTCGTGGCGATGGCAGCTTCATTAATAACAAACAATATTACAAAAATAATAAAACTCCGCATATAGTATATTACTCGTATATAGTATTTTAAAAAATACTATATATTTTTATAAAATAATATTGTTGCACCAGGTTGCGGCTTGGCAGACTCTTCAGCCTGGATTCTCTCCTGTGCTGGGTCCTGCATCTTACCAGAGCGTGTTTCAACCATCCTACAAATTTATAAAAGGGAATAACGAGATAAGTCTTCTTTAAGTAGCCACCAAAATCCTCTCTTTATTTTCTCACATCAAAGAGAGCAGTGAAGTCACAGTGTACCTAAATACAAATGATGATAAATTAATAATCTGTTTTAAATAAATATCATAGAATATTTTATATAAAAATAAATAAATATATAATTTAAATTTCAAATATATTAAAACTAATATAAGAAATACGCCATTAATCATGATGTAACACTTCCCCCTCTCCAGAGGTCGTCACGTCCTCGTGATTGACCTCATCAATTCTTTCAAAATAGGGTTTGATTCTTGAGACATGGACAATCAATGGGTCTTGGCCAGGATTATCTTTTGGTTCAATTAAGTAATTTACGTTGGACAGCTTCTTTAATATTCTATATGGGCCAAAATATTTTCTCAGTAGTTTCTCACACTTTCCTATTTTCCTAATTGGTGTCCAAACTGCTACTAATTCTCCTGGTTCGTAGCTTCTTTCCATGTGTTTCTTGTCATAGTTCTTTTTCATTCTTTCTTGAGTCTTTATTGTGTTGTTAATAACTAATTTTCTTGTTCTGTTTATTTTGTCTAAGTGATGTTTTATGTATTCATCATAATCATCTTTGTCAATGTCCACCGAGATATTCCTGTCGTCCAAAAGAGACGTGGGTTCTCTTCCAAACATCAGGAAAAAGGGAGAATATCCTGTGGTTTCCTGAATTGTAGTATTGTAAGCGTGAGTGATGAATGGGAGTATTTCGTCCCAATTTTTCTGATCAGTGTTCACATACATACTGAGCATATTGATCAATGTTCTATTTAACCGCTCTGTCAATCCATTAGTCTGGGGATGATAGCTCGTTGTGAAACAATGTTTAATCTTGCACGTTTTCATCACCTCTTTCATTAAATTACTGGTAAATTGAGAGCCTCTGTCACTAATAAGATATTGTGGGGCTCCGTGCCGAAGAAAAATATCCTCTACTAGAAATTTAGAAACTTCTTTCACTGTTGCTTCCGAGACTGCTCTTGTTTCTGCATATCTAGTGTAGTAGTCCGACAGCACGATTATCCATTTTTTCCTGTTTTTCGTAGATGGTAGTGGACCAACAAAGTCAATTCCAATTCTTTCGAAAGGAAAGTTGGCTGGGGGGATGGGCTGTAGTAGTCCAGAAGGTAATTGGTTTGAGCCTTTCCTACTTTGGCAAAGGTGACACGTCTTAACGAATTCTGAGACATCCTTTAGCATGGATGGCCAAAAGTATTTACTCTTTATTCGGTACATGGTTCTGGCGACGCCCAGATGGCCATTCGACATATGATTGTGATATTCTTTCATAATTTCTCTCTTTTTATTCTCTGGAACCACAAGCAACCACGCCCTGCCTTCAGGGTTCGGGTTTTTCTTAAAGAGGCATCCATCTTCTTCTTTAAAGTTTTGCGCAATTGATCGCCTGCTTCCATTAAGGTTTTTCTTAACACTTTCGATAAATTTATCCTCTTCGTCTGTTATTTGATTTAAAAATAGCCTTTCAAAATCCTCATCCCAATCAGTTTCTGGTAAGGGCCCCCTAGATAAGCCATCGGCGTCCAGATGCTTCTTTCCCGATTTATGTATTATATCGAAGTCATATTCTTGAATTTTCAATGCCCATCTTGCCAATCGACCTGTTGGATCCTTCAAGTTTTTGAGCCAGCATAAGGCGTGATGGTCTGTTACTATTTTAAAGTGTCTTCCATAAAGGTAGGGTCGTAATTTTGACATTGACCAGACAACGGCCAGACATTCTTTTTCAGTGGTTGAATAATTTTGCTCCGCTTTACTTAGGGTACGACTCAAATATGAGATCACCTTCTCTTCACCACCGATGTCTTGGACAAGTGTTGCACCTATGCCGATGTTGGACGCATCGGTATGAACATAAGTAGGTGCATTTGGATTGAAGTGACCTAAAATTGGTGGACTTAATAGTGCTGTTTTTAGGGTTTGAAACGCTTCCTCTTGTCTTTCTGTCCAGGTAAATGATACACTTTTTTTTATAAGGTTGGTCAAAGGGTCAGCAATTTTTGAAAAGTCTTTGATAAATTTTCTATAATATGAACACATTCCCAAAAAGGATTGCACTTCTTTGACCTTTTTGGGCCGAGGAAAATTTCTGACAGCTTTGATGTTATGTTCCGCGGGTTTTATACCATGTTTGCTCGTTATATAGCCGAGAATCTCCAATTCTTCAAAAGCAAATCGGCATTTTTTGTCGTTTAACCTTAAATTAGATTCACGAAAACATCTAAAAACAGCTTCAAGTCTTTTGAGGTGCGTTGGAAAATCCGGGCTATATATGATAACATCATCCAGATAACACAAACAAATTTGCCATCTCAGATTTCCAAGCATATTCTCCATATTTCTCTCAAAGGTAGCAGGCGCGTTACAAAGTCCAAAAGGCATCACGTTGAATTCATATAATCCATGCGCTGTAGTGAAAGCTGTTTTCTCTTTGTCTCTTTCTTCGACTTCAACTTGCCAATATCCAGATCTGAGGTCTATTGCTGAGAAGTGTGTAGATCCTTGGAGAGTATCCATAACTTCGTCTATTCTAGGGATCGGATAGACATCTTTTACCGTCACATTATTCAGTTTTCTGTAGTCCACACAAAATCTGTATTTACCATCTCGCTTCTTGACCAATATTACTGGAAAAGACCAGGGGCTTGAAGATGGCCTAATTATGCCTTCTGTAAGCATCTCGTCAATTTGCTCTTTTATAATATCTCGTTCTTTAGCACTTACCCGGTAAGGCTTGTGTTTAATTGGCTTCGCGTCTTCTGTGTCTATCCGATGTTTTGCCAAATTGGTTCTCCCTAATCTCGATGAAAAAAGATCTCCATACCTTTCTAAAACTTGTTTTAACTCCTTCTGTTCCTTTGGTGAAAGATTTTCGTTTATTTGGAATCTAGGTTCTTCGTTCTTTTCTACCTCTCTTTCTCGACTCACATTTATTTTCGCTGGACTACTTCCAAAAGCCAATGTTTGGTTTTTCATTATTTTTAAAGGTCGAGGATACGGATTAGTTATCCAGATGTGTGTTTCCCTATTTATAACATTGATCAAGCTTCTTGCTAGACGAAGTCCATTTGTTTGAAACATTTTGCTGCTCTCTTCGATAATATATTCTCCATCCTCTGTTTCTACCAATGCCTTGATCAATTTCATGGAACATTCCGGTACAATGGAATCCTTGGCACTCTTTATTTTCAACATTTCAAAATTGATTTCGTCATGATTATTCGTCAAATCATATTTTATAGTTTCTTGCTTACAATCTATTTTTGCGTTCATTTTCTTAAGGAAATCTCTCCCAAGAATTAATGTCCGTAAATGCGTTTTCAATATCACAAAGTTGTGTGATAATGTTTCGTCATCAATTTTTATATTTAAAAATATACTTCCTACCATGTCCAATTTTTTTCCATCGGGTCCTGCACAAATTTTTGCGAGTTTACTTATACCATGGCCTGTATCGAGGGCCGTTCTGAGGTCGACCACTGAGAGGTCAGCACCTGTATCAACCAAAGCTTCAAAAGTCCCTATCTTGTCCACATTAATTTTTAATTTGTATTTAGGGTCCAACTTCTTGATTCCGTTTATGGTCGACTTGCTTTGATTGACAGATTCAGGCGCGACGCTTAGTTTAAATCTTCCAACACGGAATATCTATTCCGGGTAGGAATATTTGTCTGTGTGCTATGACATACATCAGCATAAAGCCGAGGTCCTGATTTCTCTGATGTTTCATTCATTTGGCATTTTTCTTCGACCTTCTCTTGGGTATCTGCTGGATCCTCTTCTAGGATTCTTATAAACTTGACCCTACAATAACGGGCCACGTGCCCTGGCTTGTTACATTTAAAGCAGATTGGTCTTCCATCTTCCGTCCTATTTTTGCTCACTTCTTGGCTTTTATTGTAAGTGTTTCTCTGAAGGTTTGGTTTCGGCACAAAGTTAGGATTATAAGGACGTCTAGGGGTAGAGGGCTGGGGAAAGTTGTTTCGATACTGTCTGGGGGTAGGAGGGGAGTCGTTCTTGTAATTATTGGAAACAGGGGCTTGGGGCCTGGAAGTGGTCTGGTAGTTTCGTGCGGCAGTCGGCGGCACGTACCTCGATTGTTGTTGGGGTCTAGAATAGCGTGGACCGTTATATAGGTTTCTGGATTTCTCCACACGTTCCCGATACTTCTTTTCAAAATAATCCATTTTCTTGCACACGACAAGAAGGTCATCGGTCGTTTTAGGAGGGTTCAGGTAGAGCGCGAATGAGTACTCTTTTTTCAGTCCTCCAATAACATGTTCAATTTTTGTTTCTTCTTCCATTGCGGGGTCAACCTTGTTGCACAACACTAGAATGTCTTCCGCGAACCTGATTGCTGGTTCATTCCAGTGTTGCATTCTGTTGAGCTTCATTCTAAGTTCTTCTTTATTCGCGTCCAAAGAAAAATCCTGAATGAGGCGGATTTTAATATTTTCCCAGCTCGTGAAACTAGCTTTGTGTAAATTCAACCAGGTTTTAGCGCTTCCCGTCATGTTCATGGCGGCATAACGAGAGATAATGTAGTCTGCCCAATGGTACAAGAAGCCAATTTCTTCAAGAGATTCAATCCATGGGCGAGGGTCTTCCGTTCCATCATACTTGGGGATGTCGATGTTGGGATTCAGGACAACTGGGTCGGAACTAGCATCTCTACCAATTGTTGCACCAGGTTGCGGCTTGGCAGACTCTTCAGCCTGGATTCTCTCCTGTGCTGGGTCCTGCATCTTACCAGAGCGTGTTTCAACCATCCTACAAATTTATAAAAGGGAATAACGAGATAAGTCTTCTTTAAGTAGCCACCAAAATCCTCTCTTTATTTTCTCACATCAAAGAGAGCAGTGAAGTCACAGTGTACCTAAATACAAATGATGATAAATTAATAATCTGTTTTAAATAAATATCATAGAATATTTTATATAAAAATAAATAAATATATAATTTAAATTTCAAATATATTAAAACTAATATAAGAAATACGCCATTAATCATGATGTAACAATATATAATCTCTCTCTCCATTGCCTTGTTTATACGTTTTAGTTAACTGAAGAAGGGCTTGCCCGGAAGCTTCCTTTGATCAGGTGAATAAAAAAGAGTTGCGGCGTTATATGATTTTTATAATTTGTAAAAATCCGCAATCCTATAATAATATGTTCAAGGAAGGACTTCTCCCGGGAGTTGACTAGTTCTTAGGCTCTGGCGCGATGGTAGGTTGGTGATGGCGCTTACAACCAAAGGATGCCTATAACAATCCTGTAGTTTGCTATAGGGCTTTGGGGACGAGGCAGATGAGAATTCTTCTTGCGCCCTGTACAGATTGGATGTCTCAAGTACGCGATGAATGACCCTCTTCCCTTCTTTCCATCTCTCTCTCTTTAGAAGTGATCGAAGCCCTTGACAAGCTCGCAAGGTAGGTGTCCCGACGCCGGCCGCTCTCTTCTGCGGCAAGTAGTGGATTGAAGTTTTTCTACCTTATATAGGGATATGTATTTTCATTGAAGCGGGTCTCTTTTCTCTAGAGTTATGATCTTTGTCACTTCCTTTAAAAACTCTGGGTTAAAGGTTGAGTCTGGAGAAGCGCTCGGTGAAGGTTTGAAGACTAGGTACCGCAGGTTCTCTTTCTCATTGACGTTTCCCTGGGGTCGAAGACTGTTGTTAGCGTTGATGTTAGACATGCAGGGAGCAGGCTCGGGCAGTGAAGGGTAGTCGGCCTCCACGGACTCGTGCCTAGCGCTCAGGAACTTGGTGGCTTTAGTGACATTGTCTTCTTCTTCGACTGGAGGAACAGAGAGATGCTTGATGTCTTGATTAATTTCCGCTTCACTTTTCTCCAAATTCCCTGAAGTTTTTCAGGAGGGATGTCTTAGAAGCTCTGTGATTTTTGTCGAGGAGCAATTTCACCCTTTCGACGACTGGAGCCGATCGAAGAAGCATGGAGAAAGATGGTGCACGTGGCTCAGGATAATCTCCCACTTGGATAGCACGGTCGTCTGAGCAGCGGTATTTGAGGGTCCAATAACGGGTCCGGAGAGCTTTGATGGTATTAGGACTCGATTCAAACTACCAGTGTCTACGCGGATTTCATAACAGGTAACCCTCGTAAGCATCGCAGATGGTGGTGATGTCAACAAAGGCAGTTGTGTCCAGGGCTGCCACTGATCTAGACCCGATGTCGCTCGAAGAATACTCAAAGATGTTCAAGTCGCCAACAATTCACGTATCTTTCCTATCGTTCTCCGCGATGTATTTGTAGATACCGTTCTTCAGAAGTTTGGAACATGTGTGGTAGTTGATGACGCGTGTTTCGAGACCCCGGTCGTTAATGCTGGCGATGGCGATCTTGACTGGACGGTGACTCCCGGCTCCGCGATGACGGCGAGGCCGGATTCCCTAGAAGTCGACGTCGGCGCGAAGACCGCACTGTATCCAGAGCCGAAGTTTCGGACACTGTTCAGGCTCAGGACGTTCATCTATGGACGGACGCGACATTAACTGCAGGCTTCTTCAAAAACCTTCACAACTTCCAACTTCTTTCACGAAGGGAAATGACGTCCACATTGAGGCAAGATACACAGAAGCTTATAGCGTCTTTTCTTTTCTGTAGCCCAGAGAGTGCAGGAATCTTTCTCTATAATGGGATGGTTTGATTGAGAAGCATGATCAGGCCGATAATACCCGCTCAGTAGAGAGGCTAAAGGGGAATTCATTCATAGGGCTGCAATATGTGAAAACATGCATACGCCTTCTTTTCTTAAGCCTAAATCCGCAGTGACCTTAAACAATTTTTCTGGGGCACAATAATCGACATGCCGTTGAAGCTTAGTCTTAGCTACAGTCGTAATTTGAGAGGAGACCTTCTTTCAAGATAGAGTTTTTTTTTTCGAGTTTCTGAGACTTATGATGAAGCCGAGTTAGGTTATGCAACTTGGACTGGTTGAGGCATGTTGCTGCTGGTTTAGACGCAGCAGTGTTCGAAGAAAGCGTTGTTTTGAATGATGGAGTTATCGTTGGGATGATGCTTGGTGTCGCTGCAGAAGTCGCGGGGTCTGGAGACTCCCAGGGTGGTTCGAGGCGGCTCGCTGCTGACGGAGCTGGGGCAGGCTTCAAGGAGGGCTTGGGCAGGATTAGTGAAGGGGTCTCTCTGGATCTCGTGGGACGGGGTGTCATCTTTGCTGTTCCTTATTGGTCAGAAGAACATTCCTTTGAATTTTATTCCAGGAGTAACCGTTTATCGTATTAAGCGGCTTAATGATGGACACTACTTTGCAGTAGGATTTTAAGGCCTCCATGGGACATCTTTATATCTGACGACGAAAGGCATATCTATATGGTGATTTTCTCAGCTTTCTTCCTATACCGATATGTCCTAAACAACTTCTTCGCTTTTCCACATTTGTGTGTCCAATAATAATTTGGCCAGATATCAGCTCTAAACCTAGCTCTTTCTGAGCAGCGTTTCGGGCTGTTTGCCTTCGTTGGACCTTTGTTCTTTTTTTTTGCAGTCTTGCATGCTCATGTACATTAGACCTCAACTAACTTTTCCATTATGGATTAGAAAGCCTCTACGATCACCTTTTTTGGTCGTTGAAGTACAATCTGCATCACACCGATGTGGGCCAATAGTCTGAAAGGCCTATGTGGTTTGTACATTATTGAAACGATTTTTGACAGATATTATAAATGAAAAATTATAAATCATCGTTTAGTTGAAATTTATTCTGTAGTTGGCACCAGCCATAATAAACGGGTCAGTTGCACGATCAGGAAATTATTATTTTTTTCTGAAATTTAATTGTTCTCAAATATTCAAAATAGTATATATTGAATAAAAACATGATTGTGTGAATTTTCAAGTTTTAAAGGAAGGAAAATAATTTGTTAAAAGTGTAAGACGTGTGTGACAAAGAACAGTGTATACCGAGATCACCAAATAAACCACATGAACTGTATAAAATTATTTAAAATTTTCTAATAACGGAATCTATTCAATACCAAATATGAAAGTGTTAAGGAAACCTTTGAAAAAAAAGTATTTTTCTATTAGTGAAACATAATAAAAACATTAAATAAATGATATTAAGGCCTTATTTAGTAGGTCTGAAACAATACGTATATACAGCTTGGGACTTCATTAGAACTGACAAGCACACAATATAAACGGTTGATTTCTCTATTGAAGAATGTGAAATAAACTTCCACTACTGGAGCGTATTAGAGTTGATGCCACCGAATGTAACGTTGTATTGAGATCTACGCCGCTAGACAAGCTAGACAAGGGAGAATTTGCGATAAGTGGAACAATGCGCCACACTTCTGTTTCTGGGTTAACTGCCACAACTTGCAGCTGTTGCCAAGTTTGCAGAATGGTTGGGGTGTGGCCACTAGCAATTGATACGTGAGATTTTCAAAATTCAATATTTTCCTGTGCGTGACTCTTTTTTTCTGGAGATTTAATAATCAAAATCTTGAAGACACCGGCCTGCTTCGTCGAGAAAATATCTCCTTGAGCGAAGAAGAGGCTACCATCAGCTGCCTGACACAAGGGAAGGTGGCTGATTGAGATAGCGTGCTCTGCGAGCTCGTCAAGGGCTTCGAAGACTTCATCAAGTTCTCGTTGAATCCAAGTTTCGCGGGGCTTTCCCGGAATCCTCGAGGAGAAACATAGTCTGTATTGTCCTCAAGGCGTACGGTTGTACGGGCCTAAGTGTTTTCCGTCTCCCATATCTTTCCCAACGGCGGACTACAGAATCACCAGCGGCATTATTCTTGGCCATCTGCGTCACAATCTGCCAGATATCGTGCTGGAATGTCTGACGCACGCAGTTCCGGGGAGATGTCCTTTCTGAAATACAGCATGCGCGTTAGACGAGGTGACCCGGTCTTCAAGAGTACGTTTGCATTGTTAGTCATCTCCACCGACTTGCAGTCTGCCTTTGACAACGTTTTTTTGTTTATTATCCCTAGTACGCGTGGTACAGGCCATGATAATGATGGTGGGTAGAAGTTGGCGACTGCTTTTACTGTAAGTGCACCACATGTCTACACAGGTAAAAAGCAGTTCGACTTTGCGCTTAGAAATGTGCCAGTGCCCCGTTTGGTTACTTGCACTTGCTGGTGGGGTTGGACTTTTACAAGAATTGGAGGCCATTGGAGCATTTTTTTTAAATTAGAAAAAGTGACAAATGAGGGATTCGATCCCGGGTCGTAGCGGTCGAAAACAGATGGTTCAGACCACCCTTCTACCGACCCCCTTTGACAACGTGGACTGTATGTTCTTGATCTCTTAGCTGCGTCCACAATTGTGGTATGGTTCTATCTGCTCTACCCGGAGGCCGTTACGACCGTCAGGGTCGATGGGAATTTCACCTGGTCGTTTAAACTGCGCAGAGTGTTTCGGCAAGGTTGTGTTTCCAGTGAAGCCCTTCTCCATCTTAACAGGTCTCCTCTTGAGCTCTGGAAAGTGGGAGCATCCTGACCTACGTTGATGGTATTCTCCTGCTGAGTATTGGCAGTTCGAGACGGTCAGGACCATGTGTCAGAAGTAAACGTGAGATTCCCAAGATTAAGGGGCAATTGCGCGGCGCCTAGAAGGACTCTCCACTTGACATACCGTGGAAAACATCTTCTATCACGTTATAAGAAATTTGAACTATTTTTGACGCGTATAATTGTTTTAAAAAATAAATCAATTTTCTACTGCCCTTACTGCAATGATAAAATATTGGGAGGGCCTGGCTCATCAGTGGTGAACCCTCCCAGCGGTTCTATCACGTTTCTGGGTTTCGAGATATCGTCAGGGCTTGGAACCTCGGACCAGGAGAATCACCTGCTGGATATCTTCGAGAGTGCGATCTACAAGTGGTCCCCATACGTACGTGGCTTCTCTATGGTCGGGCGACGGAACGCCTTCAAAAGTCACTCGTGCTGGCTCGGAGCTCCACCTATCTTCCTGGTGATGCAGGCCAGGCTGACTCGGGTCATCTTGAGGTCTTGCTACCGCGTGGCTCCCAGGTGGTCTACAGACTCTTCCTGTGTCCTTCGGTGATGTGGTTCTTCTGAACCTCAGGACTCCACTCTAGCTTGCCAGCTTCAGGCTCAGGCGTCATGCAGAGCTGGAAGCAAGGACGCCTGCTAATGGCTTGCAGAGTCCGGAACCTGCATTGTTTTCTTGTCTTCGGGATCCTGGCTATGGCCCCGTGGGCTGCTGGAACTGTGGAAGCAGTTCTATTCCATTTCTGAGGTTGAATCACCAGGTGTTGCGACTCTCAACGTACTGAACGTGTCACTCGTCAGCGCCTTTAGTTTCCTGGTGACGCCATATCTTCGGACTTCTTCAAGGCAGTACAGAATGCGCGTAAGCGCTATAGCGACGTTAAGCGACGATCCGTCACTTATCCCCATCACCACAAGGACGCAGCTGCCCATGGCGTGTTCTGCCAACGTCCTCTGGGAACGGGTATTAGAAGAGAAGCCTGGAGAAAACCGTGGGCTGTGTGCGATGGTCACGCCGTTCCTACGCGTAGCACACGTACATCGCGTCGTATTTTGGAGCGTCTCCGCCTGGCCGCTGTTTCCATCTCTCGGTATATCCAGCGTTGGGCACCCGCGGTCGATGTGCCTTCCACCATCTTGCCCTACGCATATCTCCGTCTCAGTTTCTTCAAGGAGCATGCTGCGGATATCGGTCTGCGGCTCACCATGCACGCCCTGTGTCATTTGGGGCACCAGGCGTCGTCGCAGCCTGCCTGCATTATTGCTTGCGGCTCCAAAGACCTATCGCTCGCCCACAGTTACTGATCCTGGATCTTCGCGGTGGATTTCGAGGGTCACGCCATCACCTCATCGGCGAAATTTGCCATCTATGTCTAACTCCGTCGACCGAGAACTTCGCGGTGTGGCTGGGAGCCGTTGGCGATCTTCTATCGAGTTCTGCAGCTTTGGCAGGGTCGTCATGTACGTCGCGATTTATTTAGTTATTTTTACTATCACCATAATTATAATTTACCTTTATTAGAAATTAATTGTGAGAATTAAACACTTCATCAGTTTAAAATATGCTTACATTGAAATTTACACATCAATTATAAGACCGATTCATGCCTATGGTCACTCAGTCTTTATAAATTCAAAGAAGACAACGTTAAAAAAAATTGAAAGTTTTTAAAATCAGATCAAGAAATAATAAGGCCTTCATGGGTACACTACAGGAGTAGTGTCATTAGAAAAGATCTTAAGAGTTAGAAAATATAAAGGATTTCATAATAAGACAATTAATCAACTTCTACGGAAAATCAGAAAAGCCCAAAACACAACCTTCAAAAAGCATATAACTACAAAGAATAAACGAAGAAAATGAACTACAAACCGAGACACTTGCTCTATCATTAGGAAAAAATGAAGACAATTGAAAAACCAAAGAAAAAAAACATTAGAAGTCAGAGAAAATAAATGTGTGATAAGACAACTCAAATTATACTTATGGACAAAACTAATGGAAGTGGAAAGTCTTTGTTGTCGCTGGTTGCCTATATTTTTTTTTAAGGAGACAGAGGCAATTTTGTTTACACTTAGTTATCTTGTGTGTCTTCAATAAAGCTAACTGGGTATCAAATATCTTTTATAGTTATTGAATGAATCCCGATATACATGCTAAAAGGTACAAATTCCTTAAGTTTTGTCCATGAGTGTAGAGGAACCTAAGATCCTGCCCCACAAGGCAATAAAAATGTGAAAACACAGTATATAAATTAAATAAGGCAACATGTTTCTGGAGATGAGTGAAAAAGGAGAAAAGAAACTCACCTCAAGCAATCTGTTTCCTTATTTAGTTCAAATACAGAAGATTTACGTCTATTGCACTATATATAAATACACCTGTATATGCCACTTATTGTAAATAGAATGACTTTTGTTGAGCAATGCCTAATAAAAGTTATTTTTGGAACTGGAACTTCGTCTCGCTGATAGGAGCCAACATCTCAAAATGCGTACGTTGGGTTTCACTAATAATTCAACAAAGTACTGCCCACTAACTGTACGTAATCCGGACTCCTGGAGCGTACTGAAGTCGTTAACTAATCGAGTATAAAAAGGCATTCTAATCAATGATAAGAAATTCACTCATGGATAAAAATTAAGAAAGTTGTACCTTTTAGAATGTATATCGGAATTCAGACAATACCTAGTGTGAATACCTAAGCTCATGGAGAAAAGGAAGCCGCTATGATATTCATAATTGGAATCAAAGATGGGCTAAGTGGATTCCAAACAGGATAACAAGACAGTGCTCCAAGATGTATTCCCAGTCACGGCTGGATGGAGGCGGTTAGTCACCAGAAACGGGACGGAATATTCATCAATATGACAAGGCAGGTGTATCCTCTTACATTCTTGTTCTCTCAGCCCGGTTACCTCCGTAACCTCAAACTACCAAACACCATCTTTGTAACAATACACAGGAAATTAATAAGCCTTCTAAGCCATCAATAGAGTACGTCAACGATTCCATCGAACCGATATTGTAGGGGATAATAACCAAAACTTAATAAAGTAAAAAGCTATTCTTTCTTCTTCCTACAGATAAGAAATTTACTCTTCTTCAAGTGTTTCAGAGATCTTATTTAAAGATCAAAGAACAAAATTTAAAAAAATGAAAGAAATAAGGCGTTAAAGAGATCGTTTATTTATTTTTAATTTGTTAAAAGTTGTATAATATGATGCATTAGCGCGCCATCTGTTATGAAAATTCGAAACTATTATAGACGTATTTAACATGTAAGGAATATTGGATCTCAATGGAATTTGGAACCGAACCCTCCTCTGTACATTTTCTTCAGAACCCAAATAAGTACAATATTTTGCAAACGCAATAGAAATTTTTAAATTTATATGTGATATAGTTTATATATGTGTGTGTCACAAATTTTCATCATCAAACATCCTACAAGCATAAGGAAATGTTGTTGTTGTGTCCAATGAAGAGCCTCAGATGTCTCCATACATCTCTATCACAGCAATCGCAATGTCCAACATTTTTGCTCTTCAATGAAAAATGGGTGCCGTTGCCATGTTAGTCACTTTGGAAACGAACCAGAATACATAAGTAAATAAAATATTAATTAAATAAGGCAACAGGTTTCTGTCTGGAAATGAGTTTCTTCTCATGAAAAGAAACTCATCTCCAGAAGCGACTCGACATTCTTAGACTAATTGGCCATTAGAAATGGTCTTCTAGTCCTCATCTCCAGAATCTCTAGTATCTCCAGAAGCCTATCGCCTTATTTAATTCATACGCAGGAGATTGACATCTATTGTATTGATATAAAATATTGTGAAGATTATTTTCTGTGGAAACCAATTCCTAACAAGAAGCCTACAATAGTATGATACAAATGTTGTAAAAAGTTCTTGCTTTTATCGATAGATGGAGCAGCTGTTCTACATAACCTTTTATTTTATGATATCAAAGCTGTTTTATTGGATGTGAAAATTAACACATTTACACAATTACACGTGTGGACGAGATATTCAAATAACAACTACTGTATTTTGAATACCTCAAGCGGTCAAATTAATATTTTTATCATTGATTTGGTTTTGTAACAATATTTATAGCTAGACTAAGTATAGTTTATCCACGTTAAAAGTGAAAATATTTTGTTATAAATATGTGTGAATATTTGTATCTTCAACGATGTTAGCACGATTGTTCGTATTGCCTATGTGTTTGAGAAGAATAAGCCCCTATATATAATTTATTATGAAAATTTCTGATAGAAATAATTTGATAAAACACATTGTCTATTTAACTTTCAAATAAGCAAATTCATCAAAACTATATTTTTTCTTTTGGAAAAGCGACCACAACAAATAATACTTTTCCCTTTACCTTAAATGCTTCACATTAGAATCGTACAGGACAGATTATATGGTGTTATCTGATTTTCTATTTACTATTTATTTATATAGTAACACTTTCAATGTTAGTTGATATATATATTATTTGATTGTTTATTCAATGTTTCATTTGATTTTAATTATGATTTTAATAATGAACGTTTGATTTTATAATATTGGCTTGGAAATTTAAGAGAATTAACAATATACATGTTATACTCATTTCTAATATATAGATGGATATTTGCCTCACGCTTGTTTGTCCTACATAACAAAACCTTTGGAAGATCGCTTCTAAAAAATGAAAAGGGATGATCTTTACTCAAGAAGGGTCTAACAAACATCTTAACTACCAAAGGATTTACCTTTCTGAATTTGCGAGAGTCATTTTGGTTTTGCACAAGGGTGTCAAGAATATTCCGAATTGAAATTTATCAATCAATTTAATTAGATGATGCGAAAATTCCAAACTCACATTACAAGAATTAAAAAAAAATTAGAAATGAATAATATTTTCTCTCCAATCTACCATTTTGTAGTTAAAACATTTATTGCGGAGCAGAAATTACTGTGGTTATACTTTTCTGAAAACCAATCAAACTTATGGAAGAGTTAGAGGCGCTTAAACTGTGATCTGTGCAAAAACAAGCACAGGATGCAATCATACACCTCATTTCTCGCTAATGCCCTCTGTTACAAAAAAGAAAGTGAGAAACCCATTAACATCGAATTTTACCCACGCTCCAAACCACAGATAAACCTTTTACACATCAGCCTATCTCTCAGAAAAAATACAAGACAAATACTCGGATTACAGCCTGTTGAAGGACGTTATTGTCTGGAAGCTTATTTCTCTTTAATAGAGAATCTCTATCTATAATTCGATTTCACCAATGTTTATTTGGCCATTATACCATGATATTTATCAATTTTTATGTTCACAAAATAAGTCAATCTCAATGAAATTTTAAATAAAAATTGTAAAGATAGTTTTAAATATCAGAATGTGTGATATAGTTATAATGTAGAATTGAAAATATAGAGAGTGAAGAATAAATTTTTAATTAAAAATGTTTATTTCTCATATCTTTCAACATTCAGCGAAAAATGAGTTGATTCAATAATTATTTCTTAGACTTCAAAAGTTGTTATGACTATCTTCAATGATAGACACTGGAGAAGCTACCCAGGAGGTACGAGACAATGGAAAGAAGTGGCAAAGGAGGGGAGGATAAGAAGACTTTGGCTCAGTAGAAGAAAGAGGTGGTGTGGGTCCAAGGGAGGAGGAGAAAGGGCCTTAGTGGTTTGGGGCCAAGGGAGAATGAGAAAAGGCCCAGGTGGTGTGGGGCCAAGGGAGGAGGAGGAAGAGCCCCAATGGTTTGGGGTCAAAGGAGAATGAGAAAAAGCCCAGGTGATGTGGGGCCAAGGGATGAGGAGGTAGAACCCTAGTGGTTTGAGACCAGAGGAGAATGAGAAAAGGCCCAGGTAGTAGAAGCCAAGAAAGGAGGAGGAAGGGCCCTAGTGGTTTGGGGTCAAAGAAGAATGAGAAAAGCCCAGGAAGTGTGGGGCCAAGGGAGGAGGAGGAAGAGCCCTAGTTGTTGGGAGCCAAAGGAGAATGAGAAAAGCCCAGGTGGTTTGGGGCCAAGGGAGAAAAATAAATGGCCCAGGTGGTGTGGGGCCAAGGGAGGAGGAGGAAGAGCCCTAGTGGTTTGGGGCCAAAGAAGAATGATAAAAGGCCCAGGTGGTGTGGGGCCAAGGGAGGAGGAAGAGCCATAGTGTTTTGGGGCCAAAGAAGAATGAGAAAAGGCCCAGGTGGTGTGGGGCAAAGGGGGTAGGAGGAAGAGCCCTAGTTGTTTGGGCCAAAGAAGAATGAAAAAATCCCCGGTGGTATGGGGTGATGGGAGGAGGAGCTGAGGAAGAATGAGAAAGGACCCAGGTAGTGGAGGCCAAGGAAGAGGAGGAAAAGCCCTAGTGGTTTTACGCTGAAGAAGAATGAGAAAGGGCCCAGATGGTGTGGGGCCAAGGAAGGAGGAGGAAGGGCCCTAGTGGTTTGGGGCCAAAGAAGAATGAAAAAATCCCCGGTGGAATGGGGTCATGGGAGGAGGAGGAAGAGCCCTAGTGGTTTGGAGCTGAGGAAGAATGAGAAAGGACCCTGGAAGTGGGGGCCAAGCGAGGAGAAGGATTGGCCCTAGTAGTTTGGGCCCAAGGAGGAATCAGAAAAGGCCCAGGTGGTGTAGGGCCAAGGGAGGAGGAGGAAGAGCCCTAGTGGTTTGGGGCCAAAGGAGAATGAAAAAGGGCCCAGGTGATGGGGGCCAAGGGAGGAGGAGGAAGAGCCATAGTGGTTTGGGGTTAAAGGAGAATGAGAAAAAGCCCAGGTGGTGTGGGGCCAAGGGATGAGGAGGTAGAATCCTAGTGGTTTGAGACCAAAGGAGAATGAGAAAAGGCCCAGGTAGTAGAAGCCAAGAAAGGAGGAGGAAGGGCCCTAGTGGTTTGGGGTCAAAGGAGAATTAGAAAAGCCCAGGTAGTGTGGGGCCAAGGGAGGAGGAGGAAGAGCCCTAGTTGTTGGGGGCCAAAGGAGAATGAGAAAAGCCCAGGTTGTTTGGGGCCAAGGGAGGAGTAAAAAGAGCTCAAGTGGTTTGGCGCCAAAGGAGAAAAAGAAATGGCCCAGGTGGTTTGGGGCCAAGGGAGGAGGAGGAAGAACCATAGTGTTTTGGAGCCAAAGAAGAATGAGAAAAGGCCCAGGTGGTGTGGGGCAAAAGGAGTAGGAGGAAGAACCATAGTGTTTTGGAGCCAAAGAAGAATGAGAAAAGGCCCAGGTGGTGTGGGGCAAAGGGAGTAGGAGGAAGAGCCCTAGTTGTTTGGGGCCAAAGGAGAATAAGAAAAGGCCCAGGTGGTGTGGGGCAAAGGGAGGAGGAGGAAGAGCCCTAGTGATTTGGGGCCAAAGAAGATTGAGAAAAGGCCTAGGTGGTGGGAACCAATGGAGGAGGGGAAGTAAGAGCCCTAGTGGTTTGGGGCCGAGGAAGAATGAGAAAGGGCACAGGTGGTGGGGGGCCAAGGAAGAAGGAGGAAGAGCCCTAGTGGTTTTTAGCTGAGGAAGAATGAGAAAGGGCCCTGGAAGTGGGGGCCAAGGGAGGAGAAGGATTGGCCCTAGTGGTTTGGGCCCAAGGAGGAATCAGAAAAGGCCCAGGTGGTGTAGGGCCAAGGGAGGAGGAGGAAGAGCCCTAGTGGTTTGGGGCCAAAGAAGAATGAGAAATGGCCCAGGTGGTATGGGGTCAAGGGAGGAGGAGGAAGAGCCCTAGTGGTTTGGAGCTGAGGAAGAATGAGAGAGGGCCCTGGAAGTGGGGGCCAAGGGAGGAGGAGAAATGGCCCTAGTGGTTTGGAGCCAAAGGAGAATGAGAAAAGGCCCAGGTGGTGTGGGGCCAAGGGAAGAGGAGGAAGAGCCCTAGTGGTTTGGGGCCAAAGGAGAATGAGAAATTTCCGAGGTGTTTTGGGGCCAAGAGAGGAGGAGGAAGGGCCCTATTGGTTTGGGGCCAAAGAAGAATGAGAAAAGGCCCAGGTAGTGGGAATCAATGGAGGAGGAGGAAGAGCCCTAGTGGTTTGGGACTGAGGAAGAATGAGAAAGGGCCCAGGTGGTAGGGGCTGAGAAAGGAGGAAGATGTCTAGTGGTTTGGGGCCAAAAGGTAATGAGAAAAGGCCCAGGTGGTGTGGGGCCAAGGGAGTAGGAAGAGCCCTAGTGGTTTGGGGCCAAAGAAGAATGAGAAAAAGCCCAGATAGTGGGAGCCAATGGAAGAGGAGGAAGAGCCCTAGTGGTTTGGGGCTGAGGAAGAATGAGAAAGGCCCAGGTGGTAGGGGCCAAGGAAGGAGGAAAGGCACTAGTGGTTTGGGACCAAAGGAGATTGAGAAATGGCCCAGGTGGTTTGGGGCCAAGGGAGAAGGAGGATAAACTCTAGTGGTTTGGGGCCAAAAGAGAATGAGAAATGGCCCAGGTGGTGGGGGCCAAGGGAGGAGGAGGAAGAGCCCTAGTGGTTTGGTGCCAAAGAAGAATGAGAAAAGGCCTAGGTTGTGGGAGCCAATGGAGGAGGAGGGGGAGGAGGAAGAATGAGAAAGGGCCCAGGTGGATGGGGCCAAAGAAGAAGGAGGAAGGGCACTAGTGGTTTGGGGCAAAAGAAGAATGAGAAAAGGCCTTGGTGTTGGGAGCCGATGGAGGAGGAGGAGGAGAGGAGGAAGAGCCCTAGTGGTTTGGGGTCAAAGGAGAATGAGAAAGGGCCCAGGTGGCGGGGGCCAAGAGAGGAGGAGGAAGGGCCCTGGTGGTTTGGGGTCAAAGAAGAATGAGAAAAGGCCCAGGTAGTGGGAGCCAATGGAAGAGGAGGAGGAGGAGGAGAAAGAGCCCTAGTGGTTTGGGGCTGAGAAAGAATGAGAAAGGGCCCAGGTGGTGGGGGCCAAGGAAGAAGGAGGAAGGGCACTAGTGGTTTGGGGCCAAAGGAGAATGAGAAATGGCCCAGATGGTTTGGGGCCAAGGGAGAAGGAGGAAGAGCTCTAGTGGTTTGGGCCCAAGGGGAATGAGAAAGGGCCAAGGTGATGGGGGCTAAGTAAGGAGGAAGAAGGTGCCTAGTGGTTTGGGGCCAAAGAAGAATGAGAAAAGGCCTAGGTGGGGGGAGCCAATGGAGGAGGAATTAGAGCCTTAGTGGTTTGGGGCCAAAGAAGAATGAGAAAACGCCCAGGTGGTGGGAGCCAATGGAGGAGGAGGAAGAGCCCTAGTGGTTTGGGGCTGAGGGAGAATGAGAAAGTGCCCAGGTGGTAGGGGCCAAGGAAGAAGGAGGAAGGGCACTAGTGGTTTGGGACCAAAGGAGAATGAGAAATGGCCCAGGTGGTGTGGGGCCAAGGGAGGAGAAGAAATAGCCCTAGTGGTTTGGGGCCAGAGGAGAATAAGAAAAGGCCCAAGTGGTGGGGGCCTAGAAAGAAGGAGGAAGGGCCCTAGTGGTTTGGGGCCAAAGGAGAATGAGAAAAGGCCCAGGTGGTGTGGGGCCAAGAGAGGAGGAGGAAGAGCCTAGTGGTTTGGGGCCAAAGGAGAATGAAAAAAGGCCCAGGTGGTGTGGGGCCAAGAGAGGAGGAGGAAGAGTCTTAGTGGTTTGGGGCCAAAGGAGAATGAGAAAAGGCCCAGGTGGTGTGGGGCCAAGAGAGGAGGAGGTAGAGTCCTAGTGTTTGGGCCAAAGAAGAATAAGAAAAGGCCCAGGTGGTGGGGGCCAAGGGAGGAGGAGGAAGAGTCTTAGTGGTTTGGGGCCAAAGGAGAATGAGTAAAGGCCCAGGTGGTGTGGGACCAAGAGAGGAGGAGGAAGAGCCTAGTGGTTTGGGGCCAAAGGAGAATGAGAAAAGACCCAGGTGGTGTGGGGCCAAGAGAGGAAGAGGAAGAGCCTAGTGGTTTGGGGCTAAATGAGAATGAGAAAAGGCCCAGGTGGTGTGGGGCAAAGGGAAGAGGAGGAAGAGCCCTAGTGGTTTGGGGCCAAAGGAGAATGAGAAAAGGCCCAGGTGGTGTGGGGCCAAGGGAGGAGAAGAAATAGCCCTAGTGGTTTGGGGCCAGAGGAGAATAAGAAAAGGCCCAAGTGGTGGGGGCCAAGGAAGAAGGAGGATGGGCACTAGTGGTTTGGGGCCAAAGGAGAATGAGAAATGGCCCAGGTGGTTTGGGGCCAAGGGAGAAGGAGGAAGAGCTCTAGTGGTTTGGGGCCAAAGGGGAATGAGAAAGGGCCAAGGTGGTGGGGGCTAAGTAATGAGGAAGAAGGTGCCTAGTGGTTTGGGGCCAAAGAAGAATGAAAAAAGGCCTCGGTGGTGGGAGCCAATGGAGGAGGATTTAGAGCCCTAGTGGTTTGGGGCCAAAGAAGAATGAGAAAACGCCCAGGTGGTGGGAGCCAATGGAGGAGGAAGTGCCCCAGTGGTTTGGGGCTGAGGGAGAATGAGAAAGGGCCCAGGTGGTAGGGGCCAAGGAAGAAGGAGGAAGGGCACTAGTGGTTTGGGGCCAAAGGAGAATGAGAAATGGCTCAGGTGGTTTGGGGCCAAGGGAGAAGGAGGAAGAGCTCTAGTGGTTTGGGGCCAAAAGAGAATGAGAAATGGCCCAGGTGGTGGGGGCCAAGGGAGGAGGAGGAAGAGCCCTAGTGGTTTGGGGCCAAAGAAGAATGAGAAAAGGCCCAGGTGGTGTGGGGCCAAGAGAGGAGGAGGAAGAGCCTAGTGGTTTGGGGCCAAAGGAGAATGAGAAAAGGCCCAGGTGGTGTGGGGCCAAGAGAGGAGGAGGAAGAGCCTAGTGGTTTGGGGCCAAAGGAGAATGAGAAAAGGCCCAGGTGGTGTGGGGCCAAGAGAGGAGGAGGAAGAGCCTAGTGGTTTGGGGCTAAATGAGAATGAGAAAAGGCCCAGGTGGTGTGGGGCCAAGGGAGGAGAAGAAATAGCCCTAGTGGTTTGGGGCCAGAGGAGAATAAGAAAAGGCCCAAGTGGTGGGGGCCTAGAAAGAAGGAGGAAGGGCCCTAGTGGTTTGGGGCCAAAGGAGAATGAGAAAAGGCCCAGGTGGTTTGGGGCCAAGGGAGAAGGAGGAAGAGCTCTAGTGGTTTGGGGCCAACGGAGAATGAGAAAAGGCCCAGGTGGTGTGGGGCCAAGAGAGGAGGAGGAAGAGCCTAGTGTTTTGGGGCCAAAGGAGAATGAGAAAAGGCCCAGGTGGTGTGGGGCCAAGAGAGGAGGAGGAAGAGCCTAGTGTTTTGGGGCCAAAGGAGAATGAGAAAAGGCCCAGATGGTGGGGGGCCAAGAGAGGAGGAGGAAGGGCCCTTGTGGTTTGGGGCCAGAGGAGAATGAGAAAAGGCCCAAGTGGTGGGGGCCAAGAAAGAAGGAGGAAAGGCCCTATGGGTTTAGGGCCAAAGGAGAATCATAAAAACCCAGGTGGTGTGGGGCCAAAGGAGGAGGAGGAATAGTTCTAGTGCTTTGGGGCCATAGGAGAATGAGAAAAGGCCCAGGTGGTGGGGGCCAAGGGAGGAGGCTGAAGAGCCCTAGTGGTTTGGGACTGAGGAAGAATGAGATAGCACCCAGGTGGTGTGGGGCTACGGGAGGAGGAGGTAGGGCCCTAGTGTTTTGGGGCCAAAGGAGAATGAGAAAGGGCCCATGTGGTGAGGGCCAAAGGAGGAGGAGGAAGAGCCTAGGTGGTTTGGGGCCAAGGGGATAGGGCCCAGGTGGTGGGGACGAGGGGAGAAGGATAAAAAGCCCAGTTGGAATGGGGCAATATGTTGGAGATAGGCAATAAAAACAAGCAGCCTATTTGGTTATGGCATAGGTAGGGCAAAGAGGGCACGTGGTGAGTGGCCTTGAGCACTTCAAGCGCAATAAAAGCACTCTTGTTATGGGGAAAAATTTCCCAGAATGTTGAGGCAAACATTTTTCACCAGAGGAGGTGCTCTAAAATAAAGGAGTACTTCAGTACTCGGCCCTCGGGATGATCACTTGAAGAAGTGAGGTCTCTACCAAAATTTCTTTGGCGTCCTCAGCTTCTTGACAGCCTCCTTCGACATTTTCTTGAAGATGGGCTCCTCGTTAAGCTTAATCTTTGCTTCCTCCATCTTCGCGTCCAGCGCGTCCAGTAGCAGCTGGTTGCTGACCATTTCTCGGTACAGCTTTCTGAAGTCGTCATTCAGACTTCTGATGAGGGCATCCTCGTAATAATTATCCATTACGATTTATTTGTCTTTACTTCGTAGTTAAGCGTCAAGTCTTATCGCTCTCCAACAATTGAATGAAAACTTGTCTCCATAGAAACCTCAATAGAGAGATATTTAAATTAAGTTACATTTCAAGTCTCACATATACGTGATTAATTATATTGACACAAATAAAATATAAATGAAGGCGTGTGTATAAATATATCTAATATATTTCTATTATGGGTAACATATAAACAATTGATATATCTAACACAAGGTTATCCAAAAGTCTCTTCATTTTAAAATAAGCAAACCTTTCGATTTTTAAATTTAATATGTATTCACTTTTATCAGGTTTTAAAATATAACGAAAACACTACCTTGTGTTAAAAGTATAATGAATGGAGAATTATTTCACTTAGATGGCCCCGCTCACAACTGCAGGCTCTTACACTAACACTATTCATTAAAAGCTTTTATTTAACTTGCTCCCATGTCTGCCTTCCCACAAATCTTCTAATCCATGTTTATTATACTTCTAGAGCACATAGAAATCTGAAATATTTTATACCCTTTGAAACCCGATGAACTTGTAAGTTGAAATATTGTCGCGGAGATAAATGAAGCAAGGGCAAATTTGGGGATAATTAATTTATTATAAAGGGTATTCACCTTTTAGTTCTCCAATAAAATTATATATAATTGGTATTCATAGGGAGAGAGATAACAACTTATCCCAAGGTAAAGATAATAATAATAATGAGTCTGTGCTTCACTTCCATCAATAATTGACAATATGACCCAGAATAAGTATATTGCTACGGCGTTTTATGGTTTCCACAAGTCCATATCTCAGAAGAAGGCCAAGTGACACTCACTCCTCACTTTCTTACTGCTACTCTTTTTGTGTTGTTTTTCTTGCTTCCCTCTTTCTCTTTCTTGTTTTTTCTTTTCTTTTTCTTCTGTATATATCGTTATTTCCTTTGTCTCACTGCTTTGTTCTTATGCATACCTCTGGTGAATCCTGTATAGGGTCAGTGACCCTGAATAAAGGCTTTTTGTTGTTGTAATAATAATGAGAGTGGTCAGCCACCGAGGCGTCACGTTTTCCTTATTTGCCGATAAGATTCCGAGAACCCCTCACACCTGTGGTCCCCCCAGGGGTCCAGGGATGATTGACAGGTGTCTCATGGAGCTTCTTGTGGCCGGAGTTGCAGAGCTACTTGACAATATTTTCAGACATTTGGGTTGTCAGGGTAGCCGGAAACAGACAAATTTCCAAATTGAGTTTCAAAATATGAGATTAAATTTTAATATGCTTCCAGACCACATATAAGTATGGAATTTTGAACACTAGCTCAGTCCAACGAACAAAGCAAGCGTACAGACTACTGGGGTGTAGCCAGGAATGAACCAATTTCTATGTTTCTATTTGAATCTTTGGTGTTACACTAGGTCATCTAGGAAACCTTTAGGAGTTGCGAATTCACTTTTTTCAAAGATTGTTCAACACCATAAACAAGTTAGATATCCGAATATTCAGGTTCATATCTAAAACCCCTTTGGAATTACAGACAAAAATTTGCTGAAATTCAATAAATTTATTAATTTTCTGTTATGAATCAATAATCTAATTTCAATATCATATCTCAAGAATATATTTATATTCAATAAATATGTATATGGTCTTATGTTATAATATGTTAATATATATTTTACGATACTGGTATAAATAGTTTTCCCTTTTTTAATCAATCATTTGTTAATTTTAATTGAAATTAATTAAATGAATATTCATAATACAAATTAAATCTCTTTACCAATCAACCCCAAACAAAAATATATTGCGTGTCTGTAACTTTGTGATATAATTCACAATAAATGCAAGTGTACAAATTACCAGACATATGGGTTGTTTTGCACGATATCAACTCGAGAACTGGTGGGAGTAAGGACTTGAATTCTTCTGCATACAGCAGTATTCCGGGAAATGAACTAGCAAACCAAAGAACTATGCCTATGGAACTTTCTAACTAATAAACGCTCTTTCAAAATATTTACATCAAGATTTGTCCACAATAAAAGAAATCCGCTAACCCAGAATCTATGGATAGACCTATGCATTATGGATTATACAACCAACAATGTTAGAAGATTTACAGCCACGTCAAGATCTCCATCCTTCAAGGAATCTAACATGAGTGCACATAAACAACCATCCTAACTGGCCATGGCCAAGCAAAGCATAATACGCGATATTTTGAAACAGGACCCTATTTAACCCAACTGATAGATTTAAATTCAAACAGTAGATCATCTCCTCTTCATCTGCTCAGCTTTCTGATAACAAAGATTTCGAATGGCCACTCTCCTATGAATTATAAATCTCAACCTCTGACATCAATGAAAAATCTCCCTAGATAAATATCTACTTGACATTATCTAATATCTTGTACTTCTACAGCCATGGTAAATATAATCAAAAAGACTTAAGTCTTACACTTAAGACTGGCAACACGAGTAGTTGAGAGATCTTTTGGAGGTTTAAGAAAACCTGGATTAATATTACACACACATTATTTATAAAATCTATATTCTAATATATCATAATCTGTGAATGGGGTGTTTTATATACTCGTAGATAATAATACTGAGTTTAATATCGATGCTCATATTTTGATGAGATTTCGTATATATTGTAACTTTTAATTCTGTTTTGTAAATTCACGACTAAAAATTAACTCTAAATAATTAATAAATAAAAATAAAATTAAAAAAAACTTTATATACACTAAAAAGGAGAAATTAAATATATTTTATCTTCTGCCATTAAGCAATTAGATGTATCTGTGTGTAAATACAAGCGGCGGGGGACGATCATATTTAGAGAAGAAGTGAAAATTTAGTAAACACTTATGAAATTCTAGTCTATATATATAAAATTGAATGTCTGTGTGTGTGTGTCCTCTATGGATTCAAAAACCATACATCCAATCGCCGTGAAAATTTGGGATATTATTAGGCATATCCCCGGAAAGGTTTACGAAAAATAATTTCTTGAATATCTTTAATATCCTTAGAGTTATTTGCAGATTTGCAGCTTTAACTCGCAAGCAGCGCCACCTTGCGACGGAGATAGGCTTAGGTCTGCCCCCCCCCCCCGTCCGGCCGCCGGCCGGTCAGTCCAAGTTCCCACCGACCAATCAGAGGGATCAAGAGGTCCTGGCGCGCGGGGGCAGAGTTGGTGACACAGCTGTGCAAAGTAGACAAGAAAAAAGCCTCGCGGGTGACCTCCGGGAACTACCTCCATCTTCCATAAACGACCATGATTTTATTCAACTTATCGAGTATTTTTCAAGGGACCGGGAAAATATGTTCACTAGATAAAACGATGATTTTGTAATGTAGAAAATTAGGAAAGACAAAATTCAGGATGACACGGCACACAGGGACCGGGAAAAAATAATCACTTTATCGAGAGATTCACGACCATGATTTTATTCAACTTATCGAGTATTTTTCAAGGGACCGGGAAAATATGTTCACTAGATAAAACGATGATTTTGTAATGTAGAAAATTATGAAAGACAAAATTCAGGATGACAGGGCACACAGGGACCGGGAAAAAATGTTCACTTTATCGAGAGATTCAAATTTACGAGTTTCAAATTATCAAAATATATCTTTTTTTAAAATAAGTTTATAGAGAATTGTTTTAACAAATGTTCGTTAGACAAACCTTTACTCGGGTAAAACCCGGGCGAAGCCGGGTACATCCGCTAGTAACATATAAAAATCGCTAATCAGTTGCTACATATTAAATCACATTAAGTTAGAAATTCATGATGATTGTCCCCGCCGCTTTTATTTTCACTCAGATGCATCTAATTGCTCATGGCAGAAGATAAATTTTTTTTTTCTTTTTTTAGTGCATTTAAAAAAATATATTTTAAAATTCTATTTCTTTTGTTATTATTATTACTGTCCTTTGAATATTTCATAACCTAAAGTTTGAGAATATTTTCTAAAATGTTCATTTAATCCCGCGATGTTTTGTAGGTTACTGCTATTTCCCTCTATACAGAGTAATCCAAAAGTCTTGCACAACTTTAAAAATTAAAAACTCCGCGAATATTTGTGCTAGAGCAATGCGGTAAAAACCATTGTGTTCAGGATGCAATGGGAATTTTAGGGCAAATAATGAAAATTTCTAAATTAATTTTAGTTAGAATTTATTCGCTAGATGACGCTTTATCAGAATCAGAGATTCAGCGGCCAAATTGTTTGATAAATTGAAAAATATAACTAATCGGCACGTATTTTTCCTTTTTGAATACCAGGAAAGAACACCAATAATATCAAATGATAAATTAATAAAACACCACTTCGTCAAAGGTAGAAGAATTGGATGACGATTTTTAAACGCAATCCGAGATATGTAAACTAGGTAAATGCAAATTATGACATGTAGCAAAATAAAAATTGATATTTTAGATGCGGTTTGATGGAATACTCTCAGCGATTTGAATTTCGAAGAAAATAAATTTATAATTTTTTAATTCAACTCTCTCTCAGTATCAATTATATTAATTTTAATTCATTTGAAAAATATTTATCTATCTCTGATAATTTATTTTACTCTGGAATGCCGTCATTACAGGTTAAAGCACTCTTGGTGAATTTTTTTTATTGCAATTCAGAATCTGCCACTGAAGCTTTACGAGCGTTTCGTAACTTTAAAGGTATTCGAAGCGGTAAAGGACCCATGAGTTGCTACTCTCTAAGGCGAATGATAAATTTTTTTGAGAAGACTGGATCTCTGGAAGCAAAACCTCGGAGTGGAAGACCATCGACATGCAAGTCAGTGGTTGCTACGGTTTCGCTGAATGTTGAAGCTATTGAAACATTATCCACGTATGGAGAAGTAAGTGCTCGACAAGTTTCTCGACAAAGGGGATTTCGTATGGAACAGTTTGGAGAGCACTAAGAATTTTTCTTGAAAAATACCCGTACAAAATTCAAAGATTTCACGAGCTAAAAGTCGGCGATTTTAAGATACGTCAAGAATTCGCTGCATGGGTTTCCGGAAAATTGATATTGATGAAAACTGACTGTCGAATGTTCTGTGGACTGATAAGCTCACTTTTCTCTAAACGGAGCAGTTAACACTCAAAACAGCCGCATTTGGGCAACAGAAAACCCTAGGAATTTTACAGAAATGCCACTTCATCAGCCCAGAGTTACAGTTTGGTGTGGGTTCACTTCTTCTTTTATTATTGGACCATATTACTTCGAAGAAATCAATGGAAGAATTTTGAAACCGTTTCTGTAACTGGTGAATGGTATGTTCAACTTTCGAGATAAAAGGTTATTCCCATATTGCAGGACAGACAATCACTAATCGAAATAACATTCATGCAAAATGGAGGACCTCCTCATACTCCCGCAGTGCCGAACAATTACTGAAGGACACGTTCGGTGAAGATTGTGTGATAAGTCGCCACTTTGTACATCAGTGGCCTCCTAGATCACCAGACTTGATGCCTTGCAATTTTTGGCTATGGGGGTTCATTAAGCCGCGTGTTTATCGATGCCGGCCTCCCACATTGGCCATGTTGAAGGCTTCTATCAGACGGCTTCTATTTCAACAGATATGTTATTTAATGCTGTACAATCTGTCATCTATCGTCTGCAGGCGGTGTTTGAGAATGAAGGACACCACATTGAGCAAGGATTGTGACCGAATACTAAAGAAAAGGCAGTTACCTCATGTGTTATATAAGCTGCCATGTATTATATTATCTACCAATATTTTGCAGCTCTTTGTGTTGGGTTATGGGAATAATAAATACTGTCCTCAAATCTTGAATTTTTATTTTTCATTTGCTCACATCTTATATTATGTCGTGCAGACCAAAGACCAAACTTCTCGAATAACACTGGTACACACAATTTTACCCTTTATGTTTAGTTTATCGCTTTTCGTTCATTAGAACAAATAGCATAAGGAATATTATCTGTACACCCCTAACTTTAGAAATTTTGCGAAAAAATAATAATACATAATGATTTTACTACCACGTTATTCAACTCAAAAGGTCAATCTAAAAATAAGTTTTATTCGAAGGGGCACATTTTAAAAATTTTGTACAATATAATAAGGAATGATAACATTTGAAAAACTCATAGGATATTTGGAATAAAGTACAACAAATAGATTTTGCCACCCCCCTCTTTATTCAACTTGTTGGATCATGACAAATTTCCAGTTGAATAGTCAAGTGTCTCCAATATGTCAAGAAACTATACATTCCTTTTAGTAGTGCCATCATTGTATTAACATCTAAAAAAATCGTGTATTGATTTCAGCAGTGTTTTTCAAACATTCAATCTAATTCACAAAACCGCACCTAAAATATAATATTTTTTTTGCTATATGTTTTAATTTGCATTTACCTATTTTACATATCTCAGATTGCATTTAAAAAATCGTCATCCAATTCTTCTACTTTTGGCGAAATGGTGTTTTATTAATTTATCATTTGATATTATAAAGGTCCTTTCCAAGTATTCAAAAAAGAAAAATACGCGTCGATCAGTCATATTTTGCAATTTATGAAACAATTTGGCCGCTGAATCTCTGATTCTGGTAGAGCGCCATCTAGCGAAAAAAATTGTAACTAAAATCAATTTAGAATTTTTCATCATTTGCCCTAAAAAATCTCATTGCATCCTGAACACAATGGTTATTACCGCATTGCTCTAGCGCAAATATTCGCGGAGTTATTAATTTTTAAAGTTGTGCAAGACTTTTGGATCACCCTGTATATCTTGCCCCAAGATTTCATACAAACTCGAAAACTCTATCTCTTAGAAAAGAGTTATGAACGATTTCCCATTTACGCTCTTCAAATCGAATGTAAAGCCTTAACATAGCATGTAACCTTGACACACATAGCACTACTGTTCTTTCATTCATAGTAGAGGTATAGTGTAAATATAGTTTATGAATTAATAGTTTTATAGATGTCAGTTTAACTAATAGAGATGGCGATACTTTGTATATATTTTACGAATGTATTCGTCGATTTATTGGTAAAAATATATTTATCGGATTATGTTAATAGTTGACGTTCCACATAGCCTCAATGTTAATGGTAATATGAATAATCCTGTCTCTCAAAACTTCTGTTTATTATTTTTCAAAACACTGCTATTGACTTCTATATAAGCACAGAATAATCTGATGAACAACAGAGAAATGGAAATCAAACTTGAAAAACGAGAATTTACCCATATTTATCTTTCGTTACACACACAGAACAAATGAAAAACTTAGAAAAACAAAACAGCATAACAACTTTTAATTTTAAAACTTGCATTTCTACGAAATATCTAGCTGTGTTAAGGGACTAAAATAAGATTAGCGAAACACATTTCAACCAACTTGATCTAGAAGAAAGAATACAATATAAACAGACTATAGTTTTAGAGAATTAACACCAATAATATACGATCCAGGAGAGTGTTGTGGTGTTACCAGCCGAACTGAGCCATAATCCCCGTGGCCGATGCTGGAAGGCAGACAGCGGACGTGACAGCTCACCTCTTCGCCGCATCAGCCTGTCACTTCACTTCACTTCTGGCTCTGAGCGTCCATGAAAATCCCTCTACACTCATCGACAAAACTTAAAGAATTGGAACATCTTTGATGTCGCCGATAGTCTGTTTTTAAGGAGACAGAGACAATTTTGTTCACACTTGGTTATCTCGTGTGGCATCAATAAAGATCACTATGTATCAAATACCTTTCAGAGTTATTGCCTGAATCCCGATATACATGCTAAAAGGAACAACGTTCTTTAGTTTTGTCTTTGAGTGTATATAATCATTCTCTAACAACGATTTCGAAACAAACATGAAACTCATACAAAAATAAATTTTGAAGCTTTACGTTTTACAAAGAAATTATAATACAAAACTCCGAAACATAATCAAATATTGCCTTAAAATGGTGTTATATATGGACTACAAGTTTGTTGTTGCAACACAAATTCGTATTATTTGAAGCAAGCAATTTGGAATAGATATATTCTATACTCAGGAGATACAGACATAATTTAAAGTAGATGAAATTAAAACACTTAAAAATTTTGAAAACTCACGTTAGTTTAGAAAGATTGATTTTCAAACAATTCGGTAGCATTAAAATAATATATATCCCAAGCATTCATTTAAGATTAAAATAAATTTTTACATCCGGTTGAACGTCATAATATTGCATTTCTAACAACGTTTAACAAGTTTTACCGCAAATGTTTCTTTTTACAGAACGAAAAATCCAAATTTTCATTATTCAAGGAGAAATAACGACTATTCCTATCCTTAGGGATGAAGTATGAAAGGATAAATTGTGAAGAGTAATGATAAACGGAAAAATAAAATTTCCCATCCCTGGACACTTTTATTTTTCCGTCCATCATTATTCTTCACAATTCAACTTTTCATACTTCATCCCTAAGGATAGGAATAGCCGTTATTTCTCCTTAAATAATGAAATTTTGGATTTTTCGTTCTGTAAAAAGAAACATTTGCGTTAAAACTTGTTAAACTTCGTTCTATAAGCATAGCTGCATTATATTGCATTATAGCATTTCTAAGGCGATAACGCGCATATAACAAATAAATCTATTAAACAGGAATGCTTATTTTTCAAATAAAACAGACTTTGTCCTTACTGCGATTGAAATTATTGAGAGATCTTGATTTATCAGAGGTGAATACTCCCAGCGGTTTCGCTAATTTAAGCCACCAGACCACTTGCGACAATATGAAGGATGGAATCTTATTTAGGGTATTTTAAGCAAACTATATATATATGTAGATAAGCCTTTAGCAGAGAACAGCAGAATTATATATAAATATAAATGTTGGCATCGAGCAATGCTCTTTCGCAAACAATAAAGACAAGGTCAGTTAGGCATAAATGAATTACAAGGCAATAACGAGCCATTTATAAATAAGATAGCGTCAAGTATCTTATCAAGACCGTGAACATAGCACACTCTTTTCTATGTCTCATTTTCCAGGTAAAAATACTGAGAATGACCAAAGTGTTGGCAACTTCCTGTTATTACCTACAAGAAATGGAGATTGTTTTATTAAAAAATCCCCTTAATTCAATTCACGCCTGAAAAATTGAGATAAATATTTAGATTTCAGTGCACCAATCATCAATAAGTATATGTGCATTAAATATAAGCTGATTCCAAGATATAAAATGTATAAAGTTCCATTTGGCAATTTTTAACATACGTAAATCGAAATTAAAAAAAAAAGGAATGACAAAAGTGACTGAAAAAGGAAAAAAGTGGGTACCTAAAATCTTAAATCAGGATGTCACTCACTAAGATAGAATCTTCTAGAAGTATCTAGTAAGATAACCAACGTTAGTGTGTTGTATATATAACTTTATACACTAATATACACTAATACGTTTAACACCGTGATTCTTCTGGTTCACACAAGTTTTATGGAATTCCACATCTCTTTGTTACTGTTATAAAATTCCTCTCCGTCTTTCTTTGAGTTACAAGTACTTCCTCGACATGGAACTGAGAAAGGTTCAAGAAGACTCCTTCCTTGTCTGGAGGAGGACTCTCTCAAGGTGGGGAACCTCCCTTACTGAAGACATTTCGTCATATCGACAGATCGGGATTACGTCATCATCCAGGATGCCCTTACAAAAACCTGCGATCTTTCTAGGAGGAGGGAAGCTTATATATAGTTCCCATGTCCCACCCGTCCTGCTGGAGTCATGCTTTGTCAGCTTCGATAACTGTCTTAATTTGGAGTGTTGAGTCATCTCTTCTTTGCCTTATGTTCGGTATCTCTTCGGCGACCTCGACTGTCTTCATTCATCATATACACTCATGGATAAAACTTTTATATTCTGATGTAACCGGTCGTCTGTTTTTGAAGGCGACAGAGGTAATTTTGTTCACATTTGGTTAACTCGTGTGTCTTCAATAAAAGTCACTGTGTATCAAATATATTTAAGAGTTATTGTCTGAATCCCGATATACATGCTAAAATGTACAACTTCCTTAAGTTTTGTCCATGAATGTATATATAGAGTGTATATAGGTATAAGAGTGTATTCATGTTATCTCATGAGTCATTTTACTATTATATATTCCCGACTTCATTATTTTTTCAAACTTTAATTTCACAGACAGGCGTGCTAATGCATCGTACTTTAATACTTTTGTAATACTTTCAACACCGTTCTGGTCTACACAAGTTTTATGGAATTCCACATCTCTTTGTTACTGTTCTAAAATTCCCCTCCTCCTCACCTTTCTTTGAGTTACAAATAATTCCTCGGCATAGAACTGTGGAGTGTTCAAGAAGACCCCCTCCTTGTCTGGAGGAGGACTTTATCAAGGTAGGGAGCCTCCCTTGCTGAAGACATTTGTACACATCTACAGTACGATTGACGTTCTAAGTACAAAGAGTGAAGTAAGATGTAGACGTTTAAAGATATCGTTGAGGTAATTCGAATGATACGACTCCAGGAGCTGGTGTCCGTATTGAGGTATTGAAGGAAGAGATTCCACCAACTAGGACAACTTCCGCGCCAGCCTGAGTTGCGTCACGTCGCTGACGCTAGCGCTCCGTCCAATCGAGTGCCACAGGTGGCCGTCACCTCAGGACTCCATGTAAGTGACCTCCGCTATTGTTACACTTCCTTTCCTTTACGTAACTAGCTGTAATTACACCTCGTGACATACGTGCTGTATAGGTCGATCCCTGTACTTGTATATCCCCTTTTATCTGAATCTTAGAACAGAGTATAAAGAACGTTTTAACTCAGAGACTGTTTCTGATATATACTTTGAATATCACAATGGACTATAATAGAAAAGCTGAGACAACGAGTCCTAATGGAGATCGTTTAAACGACTTGAGGAATAAGCAACAACAACATATATCACAATAATCTTTTTTTTTTTTGAAACTCTTTATACACATATTTTATTTGAATCGTGAACCTTTATTGCCAACATATATATGTATAAACAATATATATGCAAAACATATTGATGTTATGTTAATTTAGTAACAAAATATTTAATAATCTAGCGAAAATTCTGGGAGAATTCATCAATGATGAGCCAGATATTCTCAAAATTTTACTTATTCCATTCAATGCTCTTAGAAATTCGTTTTATAAAAATAAATATAAGTAGAACTCTAACTTGAATTTTGTTATCTTTATATGAATAAGGCGTTGTGTGAGCAAATTTAAGAAGTGAATGAATAGAAAATCAAAAGTGGATTCTAGCCACTTCATCGTGGAAGATGTGAATTAGCAAAGAATATGAAGGTAAGTTATAAATATATTATTTGTGTCTTCCCTGAAAATTACATTTACACTCAAAGACAAAACTTAAAGAAGTTGTATCTTTTATCATGTATATCAGTTTTCAGACAATAACTATGAAAGTTATTTGATACACAGTGACCTTTATTGAAGACACATGAGATAACCAAGTTTGAAAAAAAATGCTTCTGTCTCTTTAAAGTAAAACAGACTACCAGCGATATCAAAGTAATCTATACTTTCTTAAGTTTTGTCAATGAGTGTAGGTATTCTGGGTTATATACAAAAGTGGGTTTTAGAGTACGGAAAATATACATTTAAGATAGACTACTTATATTATTAACACGACTGATAATTTTAATAACGAATAAAGGATATTCATTACACACGGTGGGATATAGTTGTAGTTGTGAGGACTAGTTGTTCACGTAGAAAGAAGTAAATATTTATTGGTAAAATATAAATGTATTTACATACACTCTATTTACATACAACAATAAATTTAACTAGCTGGTACAGTGAGCAGCAGTCTTGAGATAATTTGATATTCCTGTGAGGACTAGTTGTTCATGTAGAAAGAAGTAAATATTTATTGGTAAAATATAAATGTATTTACATACACTCTATTTACATACAACAATAAATTTAACTAGCTGGTACAGTGAGCAGCAGTCTTGAGATAATTTGATATTCCTCTTGTTAAACTTATTTAATCGTTAAGAAATAGGCATCTCCTTATCGTGTAGGATCCTGCACAATCAGGAAATGCCTTTTTCTTAATTTATCTACCTGTGATCCCACAACACAATTTCACTTTTGTACTATTTTTCGCATTATTAAATAGTGTTTCTCTGATGTTTCTTTATTTTTCTTAATCATTTACTGACATTGGTTCTTTCTAAGGTGGACAACATCCACTGTTACAATTGTAGTTCCACCAGGTCAGCAGGATTATTCCATGGCTTCATCCTTAACACGTGGTCGAGGTTTTTTGTCTTGAGACTGGAGGGTCTACTGATTCGATTTCGTAGGTTACATCGGGTAGTTTCTGAGTTTGTCACCTTGTTTGATTCGAAATACCGTTTATAATTATTTCTGAAAGACTAACCTTACGACATGAAAAAATCCACAAGAGTTCGACAAAGATGTAATCTGCTGTTACATATTTTCTTCTTTGGCATACCTGGTCTACAAAAAAGGTTTTTCGTTTTCCCCATAATAAACACTATCTGATCTTAATGCGACCAAATATATCATTAGTTTTTATTATCACGCAAGGTTTCGGAGGAATATAATTTTTTCGTATTGGGATAAAAACGCAGTAATAAGTGCAAACAATGTTACGTAAGCTTTTTGCTTAAACCTCATTACATAAGCTAATGGTGATAGATTAGCTGCGGGTTTATTCTTGCTTGGACAAGTTGATACGTAAACCAATGATTTGTTTAGTAGCATTGTAGTGAAGATGGAAGAGTTAATCTATGAAAACATTATTTATATTTTGCAACAATTAATAGTTTTATTTTTATTTTCGTATTCCATCAAAATATTTTTATAGATCGTGAGCACTAGACTGTGCCAATATGCCAAGGTGTTGCGTGAATAATCCAGATACTTTCTGTTACAACTGTGGAAAATTAACTTTCAAAGCTCAAAGGTGAAACATTACACCGCTCATCAAAAATGCTATGAACTTTGGATGTAAAGTGGGTGACCAAGATAAGACTTGCGCCCCTCATAATTGTTGTCAAGTTTATGCTCGGCCTCTTACATGGTGGATTAAAGGTAAAGGCATTATGTATTTTGTGTTTCCAATGATATGGAGAGAACCAAAAGATCATTATTCAGACCGTTATTTTTGTTTGACACAAACTACAGGTATTACATCTAAATCAAAACATAACATTAAATATCCAGATTTGCCATCTGCTATGAGACCAGTATCCTCATAGTGATGAATTACCTGTGCCACAGCTTCCCGAAAATGTGACATTTGGTGACGAGCAAGAGTCGGATGGCACAAATTTGAAAGCGCATATTTCATCCAAACATCATTTATTAACGAACAGAGATTTGAATGACCTCGTATGTGATTTGAATTTATCCGAAAAACGGTGAATTTTAGATTCTAGGTTAAAAGGTTGAAATATGCTTCATATTTCAAGACTTCTTTTCACAAGACTTAGTGTACTTCAGTGATGTTTGTTAGTCTAATGGATGCGCTTGGTCATGAACATAATACATAAAAGTATAATCTATGAAATTTATATTTTATTAAATTACTGTATGGAAGAAAGAACAATGTTAAATACATTGGGACATCCCTGTACGAACAACTGACGATTCAAAAGCATATTGATCGCTCTCTTGCAGGAGTTACATCTCTCGTTGGACATATAAATATGATTGCTAAGAGATAAAATCTAACGGTGACAAGTTTTCCTTATTGAAAAGGTATAAGCATGGCGAGCTTTCGGACAATAACGTCCTTCAACAGGCTGTAATAAGAACACCGAGTATTCATATTACAGCCTGTTCTTGAAGGAAAGTATTGTTCGAAAGCTCGCCATGCTTATACATTTTCTATAAGGAAAACTTGTCACCGTTAGCTTTTATATCTTCTTAGCAATCATATTCGGCGATTACTCTCTTTCTCCTATTGTAATATAAATAATATGTATGAAATGATTTAAATCTCCTGGACATTAATTAAACAATTAAAAAGGTTTCGGGAGATTGTTTCTTTTTATTTCAAAAACCATCTCAAACTTTCTGGCATCTCTGTCCTTCTACAGGAGAACATATACAATGAATAAAACACCTTCCGATGCGGCAGAGATGCCCGAAAGATTGAGATGGTATTTGAAATAAAAATAAACTCATCTCCGGAAACCTTTCTTAATTGTTTAATTAATATGTATATATCTTATTTATATAATCGATTTTTTTTAGAAAATCATACGTATGCAAATATAATGGTGTTTGGATACATTGCTTATTTATCTCTCTCTTTCTCTCGATTGGATGAATTATATAAATATTTATCAGATTATATTTTTAGGAGAAAATTATGAAAAGTTGATATAAGATACTTGAAAGTCACAATAAAAGAGATAAAGGATAGTATGTGTCTGAACTGATGAATATCAGATGTAAATAAAATTCAAAAACACTTGGAGATTAGTTTTAATGATATTAAAAATGACTTGTCAAAAATAAATAAAATTGAAGATAATTCATGTGTAAAACTTATTTTGAAATATTCACGTTTGGCTATCACAATTGTTACATCTGGAAGAAATGCAAATAACAAAATGATATATTTTGGACAACTATTATACTAAGAATAATAAGTGATTAAATTTTGGTGAAATTTGTAGGTAAGGATCCTGAGAAATCATTACCTAGAAGAAATACCTCTGGAAGAAATTAACAGCACTTATACACATGGACATTGAGTCAAGCAGATTGGATGGTATCTATAGGTACAACTTCCCATGTAGCTTCAACACAATGCCACACTTCATCGACAGTAGTGACTGGGATGTAGTGACAAGCCAGAAGAACGGCAGCCATTGACCAAATGTTTTCTATTGGTGACAGTTCATGAGAACGTACTGGCGAGGGCAGCAGTCAAACATTTTCTGTATGTAGGAAGTGTTATGTAATTAAAGTAAGTAAGAAGGACGAATCCGTAACCAATTTAACTTTACATATTATTTATTATTAATGGCAATTATACAAAACAAATCTTGGTGTATGTTTTATGTGAAACATAATTATATACAAGTTCCTTTTCAAACATGAGCTAATCTATAGCCATTGTTACTCTGTGTAATATTCCAACAGGAAGGTCCGTATAATATCGGCAACATGCGGTCATGCATTATCTCACTGAACTTAGCGTTTCCAAGGCCTCGATTAAAGAATACTGTCATGGACCTTAACACAACAGAAATGTAACAGGAACTGTTAAAAGTGCCGGGAATGCGAACAAGAGGTGAGCGAGACATGTATCCAATGGTACTATTTATAAGAAATAAAATGCAAGACACAACGGCCATGGATTATGTTGGTATGAACCATGCACAACAATGATAACATTGCAACATGCAGGAATACCAGTATAATTGATTTAACTCTGATAGACAAGCACTTACTACTATCAGAATTTGGAAGAGAGAAAATGTTTCAAATATCTGACCATGTGGCAAATAAATTTGCTGTATATACATTCATGAACAAAACTTAAGAAAGTGGAGCGTCTTTCATATTGCTGGTCGTCTCTTTTTTTTTTTAAAGAGACAGAGGTAATTTTGTTCACACTTGGTTATCTCGTGTGTCTTCAATAAAGGTCCCTGTAATATCTTTCAGAGTTATTTGTCTGAATCCTGATATTCATGCTAAAGGTACAACTTCTATGAGTTTTATCCATGAGTGTGTATGATTGATCAATTTTATACCACAATCATATATTTAACTTGAAACTTTAATAAGAGAAGACTGGATAAGGTTCACCTAGAATGTAAATAATTCAGACAAACAGAAAATTGAAAGACCTTTGAGTAATATTTCAACCAGAAATGGTTGATCAAGGAATTAAAGAACCCCCGGAGATCTCAAAATTAAAACTTCCTATTCGGAAATAAAAAAACAAAAAAAAGAATACCTGGTGGAATGCAGTTAGAGCTAATAAAGGATACGTTTTATTATATCTGAAAACTTTATTATCAAAACAGAAATCCTATACGACATAACACGGAATTATTAAAAATAAAATAAAGATTCATAAAGAAGATTAAAAAGGCAAAATAATATCACGGAGGACTCTCTCTATCTCTTATTTAGAAGAAAATAATTAAACTAGATCCCTATATTACGGGAATCTATATAAGATATATAAAATAACTTTTTAAAAAATACGCGAATAAGCAACTACAAATACTGGAAACAAATATGTGTCGAAAGAGGCAGTTGAGAGCTCTTGATGACTACAACTTGTTGAGGACATATATACTGTATATATATCTATATATATATATATACAAAACTAATAAATTTCAAGATTTTTGTACTCAACTCTAAAAAATAATCAAAATCAATATGTAAGGTAAAAATAATTTTTTTAAATTTATTTATTACAGAACACACGCCATATCCTATGTGGATATTTGCGTGTAAATGTTTAAACTATTTTATGTAGATAGTTTCTAATATATATATACCAATTATTTATAGTTTTAGAGTGAAAGTGAATGTTATTTATATTATAAAGCAATAATTATACAAGAAATAAAGTTTATTTACATACATATTCTCAAATAGGTTCAATATATTGTTAGAATTATAACAACTAAATTAATGGTAAACATATAGAATACTAGACGAATGACCCGGCTTCGCCCGAGAATTCCCCCGAGTGCAATTTCCTTCATACTGAAAGTACATCAATAATAAATAGAAGTGCCATAGAATAGCAATACAGAAGTAACACATAAAAACCACAGGCAAAATGTGTGTGTGATGGCAAAAATTGTATTATATTAGTGTTTATTTATTTGCTTTAATTATTTTTGCAATCCATTTAGTTGTTTCAAAATCAATATAGTTTAAATAGGTGGCAGCTTTTCCACCCAACCCCCGAGGAACCCGCCCCAGCGCATTAGCCCTTGAAATTGCCTGAGTTGAGTGAGTGACTGCGATGGATCTTGACTGCGATGCCCATCTTCTCAGTAAGAATAAGAAAAAATAGGTCTTTAAAAAATTAATCCAAAATACTGGCATGTAAATATTTTTCTGTAAAAAATGAAAGAGCACATGGAAATTAGACAAACATATGTGTTTGCTAATGACTACAACTGCATTTTAAACGATTTTTTTAAGAAATAAAAAACAAAGGCCAGAACAAAAATTAATAAAAAAATACGAAAGCCATTATTTACATACAGTAGCGCTAATTTTGTAAAGTTTTTTTAAAATTGCATTGTGTGTACTTACCGTAACTTAGTAATTTAAATTTCTCTCTCAATACTTTTGAAAAAAAAGTAACACTCGTATAAAAAGATATTTCAAAAAAGGTACGCAAACAACTTGAAAAAAAATATTTAGAACTAATTTATTTATTAAACTCGCCTAATTGGTCTGGTGTTGTTACTTCGCCTCGTATTTACTCCGTATAAAAAAAGTTCTTCAAATGAAAAAAATAAATAGCCAAAAATACTAATCAAAATGTAGCCGAAATTTCCACAGGTTTATAAAAAGCGACATGCAAAATTCGGTACCAATTTTTTCAGTAGTTTTGAGTTTATTGCGAAACAGACAACAGACATTGCCTTTACTAATTAAAACTAGAATTTTCAATTCATTAATATAATTTAGGTCCAAGGCATTTGAGATAGTCTGCAGAATTTGTTAAATTTTCTATATTCTTCTTTACTGGAAACCATTGACTTAAACTAAAACTGTTCATTTGACATTGTATTCTCAAATCTGCAACAATATAATTATTGAGTAATTAAACCCAAAGTAAAATTACCTGGAATATAGATATAGACCTAGAGAGGCACATCTCCCTTTAATTGTCCATCAGAAAGATTGCACTGTGCATCACCCCAGTGAAAGAAAATACTAGTGGTGATATAGAATGAGCCACAATACCAGTTTTGGCAAATTCAGACAAAAAGCCAACAACCTGTATACCATGGTTTCAGGCTATGGTCCTCATCAGTAAAGGAGCGGCTTCTATTTCATAACATCCTACGAGAGAGGTCATGAAATCTGTTGAATTTACCAAACAGGTGTTTGTTTTATAATTTTGTGTATTTTGTTCTTGGAGAGTATTTAGAGGTCCTTTGTTGATAATTCATAAATTTATGATGCATTAGCGCGCCATCTGTTATGAAAATTCGAAACTATTATAGTACGTGGTATGATCTGTACAAGCTGAGTTTCAACAAATAGAAATTGTGCCATAAGTTCGACCTATCAATGAAGGAGTGGAAGTAAATTAAATTTGCTGTAGATGGGCTGAAAAAATAACATTCATTAGCACTATATCTGATATCTCTTGATTCCATTGAGGCACTGCTGAACTTAGACTCAATCAAGAAGGAATATAAAGAGAGAGTGCGGAAAAGAGCGAAAACATTTTAGGTTTAAACCCCCAAAGAACCCTTTTACTATCACCCAAGATAACAGAATTTCCAGCCGAGACAATTTCAAGGTAAACAAACTTATAATATTCGAAACTATTATAGACGAGTGTGATTCTTTTACAAATTAAACAATTTCTACTGCCCTTACTGCAATGGAAAAAATTAATGAGAGGGCCTGGCTCATCAGTGGTGAACCCTCCCAACGTATGGTAGATTAAACTGGTGAAACCGCTGGGAGGGTTCACCACTGATGACCAAGGTCCTCCCATTAATTTTTCCATTGCAGTAAGGGCAATAGGAATTGTTTAATTTGTAAAAGAATCATACGCGTCTATAATATTTTCGAATATTATAAGTTTGTTTAGCTTGTAATTGTCTCGGCTGGAAATCCTGTATTCTAGTAAAAGGGTTCTTTGGGGGTTTTGACGTAAAATGTTTTCGCTCTTTTCCGTACTCTCTCTCTTTATATTCCTTCTTGATTGAGTCTAAGTTCAGCAGTGCCTCAATGGAATCAAGAGAGATCAGATATAGTGCTAATGAATGTTAATTTTTCGACCCATCTACAGCAAATTCAATTTACCTTCTCTCTTTCATTGATAGGTCGAACTTATGGCACAATTCCTATTTGTTGAAACTCAGCTTGTACAGATCATACCACGTCTTGGCTCTACCCATAAATATATTTGCGGCATATCTGGAGATAATATTGTCTGTCCACTTATAAATGAATATCATTATTCTAGAAATTCTAGAAACTTCGGGTTCTCTCAAAGACGACGAGGAGTGTCCACGAGAACGCCCTTGAATAATTATGACAGCGGCTGCTGACCGAGAATGATAGAAGTGAGTACCAGGAGAGGTACTTGGAAGTAACCGTGATGTTGCGCGGTACGGCTAATCCGTTTCTGAGCATATGCACACGTACGGCGCGACGCTTGCTGGAGCATCCCCGCGTCCCTAGCGTGCCGTTCCGAAATCGCTCTGCGGCTGGCTCTGCACGCCTTGCCTCATCTGGGACACCTGGCGTCGAGTCAGCCTGCTTGCATCGCATTGCGACTTCCTCCAAGGACCTCTCCTGATACTGGCCATCAGCCGCTGGAAGAATGCTCCAAGGGCAGCTGCGTCCTCGAGGACACTTCTCGTCGTCCTGGCAGGACCCGCCAGGTCGCAGATGCGCACTCCGACCCACCTTAAGGGAGCTCGAAGCGATGGCGTCGCCAGGAACCTGCAGGCGCCGACGAGGGGCAGGTTCAGTAGGACAGGAGTATGCATCGCCCGTGTTTCTGTCCAAGATGAAGGAGGTCCGCTCCCACAGAATCAGCAGCCGACAGCGACGGGATAGCAGCCAGGAACCCGACAAAGGGGCCAACCAGGTTCCGGACTCCGCCAGCCAATGATTAGGCGTTCTTATTTCATACTCTTCGAACAAGCGAGCTGTAGTTGGGACCTGATGCCCAATAACTCTACACGACCAACGTGCGCGGACAAAGAATGTGCCAGAACGCTTCCAGGAATCCACATTGTGCGGGTCAGACCCCAAACAAACCGCGCCAGTCCTGTCTGAAGTCTTAAGATGGAGGTCTCACCGGGGGCAGATAGGCCAGAAGATGGTTAAATACAGATGAAAGCACCAGACTATGATGGTGCCCAAAATGGTCATTTTCTCTGTGTTCCGGGAAATGCCCAACGGGGTGTCGGTGCGGTTCTTCCACCCAACGCCACAGAGGTTCTGGCTTTTGCCAAAGTTACTCTTATTTCTGATGTACACCTGAAGTCCTCAAATATATTATTGATTAGCTTCAACTTTATGCAGAACGATGTCGTTGACGTACCCCAGAACATTTCCTCGGCCGATTAACCGCTTTAGGTTCGAGAAGAGAGCCGCGCTGGATGCGCAGCCCTGTTTCACCCCGTTGAGCACAAAGAACAACGGAGTACGTCCTGCTCTGTCGACCCTCAGGGCAGATTGTGCCCTCGCATAGAGTAGCTGGGGCCACGCTACAAAGTCGATGGAGAGCTGGAAGGATATCAAGAAGTCGCGGTCAAGATTGTCAAACGCAGACTCCAGGTCATTGACAACGATCGCAAGTGGTTCATCATTGTTGTGAGCCGTGGCGACCGCGTCAGAGGCGCTAGCTTTGTTCAGAGTTGACATTTTTTTGGAATAGCGTATTTTTGTCATTCCTGCACATGTCTGGAAGGTCACGTCACAGTCCCCTTTGGAAAATGCCGGTGATGGCACTGTAGTTTGTCAGAGGAAGAATTATAAGTCGAAGTCCGCAGAGATCTGGACAGCCCGCAAACTGGGAAGCCTCGAAGATCCGTTGAAACGCTGGCGTGAAGAAATTTTCAAATCCACGGATCAGTTCGCAGGATAGATCGTCACATCCGGCCGATTTCCGCTGGATGGCAGCACAGATTTCCGCGTGAGAAATATCAGCGGGGTTTAAGGGAAATAACTTTCTTTCCGAGTGATGTGTGGTTAAGGTAACGCCTTACAGAAAGTCTTCGATGTCTTTTGGAGAACATGCAGGGCGTGCAAAGCGCTTTTTCAAAAGAGACATAGGCCATGTCCCGCAAGGCTGGATCCTCAATGACGTGTCCTGCGCTATTGCAGATTGAACCATCTTGCTCTTTTAATGTAATCATCCTTTGCAATGCAAGATACAGCGATGGACTTTATTTCTTGAGTCAGGTTGTCCTTAAATGAAATCCGTTTTTGCCATAATTCACATGCCAGCAACGATGGTGCTTGAGAAATCTTCTAGGAGTGTCTCCACCTGTTCTATGACCAGTCTCGCGCGAAAGCAAGCCGGCGATACAGGGTGGTCGAAGATCGGGAGCCTCACCGATCTGAAGGAGAACAGCACGCTAATCGGTGTTCTTGTAGAGGAATGTCAAGTAACAGGTGACTCAGTCGGAAAGCAGCTCGTCCATTGACCTTAGATGATGTCGAGATTATATGCGATGATATTTCCAGAAAACATTATCCGCTTTTCGAATGTGAAAATTCCCGGTTCTATGGCCGAAAATGGCGCGACAGCGGTGGAACAAGCAGAGGTCCTCGACGACGTCCAGGGATGAGACGTTGGTCTTCTGAACGAAAGCGATGTCAACTGCATTCTACTTTAGGAAGCTGCAAAGCTTCAAGCTCCTTTAACGAACAGTCATCCCGTGCACATTGAGGCACAAATGCGGAAGCTCATTGCGAGCGTTTAGTTTTAGCTCCGATGACAACGAACCGCATGTACAGGGTGCTGGTATTGTCGCCCACTTTATCTGTAAACTTAGATGCCAAAATGTGTAGGCCCGATTTATGATCATTGTCCAAATCATTAAGGTATTTGGTGAGGAAGGTTGGAGATAGGATAGCGCAGAGTATATGTTCCTTGTTCACGATCATAATCTTTGCCTCCTCGAACAGATTGGAGGAAGTTTTTCCTAACAAGGCGGATAGTTGTTAATGTGCTTTGATATTAGCAATGGGGATTATTTCTATTTCATTTTTGAGAGTCGTCTTGTCCTCTATAATATATTCATTTTCGGTCGGTGCTTCATATTCCGCGCCGGCATCGGGCGTAGGATCGGAACCAACAGCAACTGGGCCACAAGAAGCAGAGCCTCCGTAGTAGGTGCGGTGGAGATTAAGCTGGTGGTGACTGGTGCAGCTGCAGATTGGCTGCAAGAAGCCGCAAGTTGGCTGGAAGGATAAAGTTGATTTTTTTATTTGTAATTTGATATGATCCTTGAAACATACTCGTGAATAACTCCTAGATATTTACATTGTTGCTCCATGCAACTGGTGACCGAAAATTCTAACCACGCTATTCGATGGGATGCTGTACTTCTCGACTCGTCTTCTCTTTAATTGTATGTCTTTCGGGAATCATTTTGACTTTCTATAAATAGCACCGATTTACCATTTTATCAGCAACCTCCTGGAAAAATTCCAGTGTCTTCTTGACGCTCTTATATTAAACCAATACTGCTGTACCATCCGCGTAAAGTTGGATCCCCATTTGAGGAGAGAGAGAGTTAAGTCATCTATAAATAGGTTGAAAATCCCGAGAACCTCGAGACTCCTGGACAAGAAAAATTTTGTTTATCCCTTACTCGAAACTTCCTACTTTCAAAATAGACCCCGATCAGCTGGATAAAATCCTTTAGAAGACCACGTTTAACCATGTAGTGAATATTAGCCGAATGCCAGACTGTGTCAAATGCCTTGCTTATATCGAAAGGCAAAGGTCCTATAAAGCATTTGTTGTCGAAGCCCTTCACATTTTCGACTAAAACTGTTATTTGGTTTGTTGTACTTTGTCCTTACCTAAAATAAATTGTTTTTATCTGGTTCTTATTGGCTTTGTTTTTCTAAAGTCGCTAGAAAAGAACCCTTCCAAATCCCTTTCCTAACGTCGGTATTAGAGTGATTGATCCGAGATATCTATCTTTGTGATTTAGGAATGGGGGGAGCAGAGTTTAGCCGTATTCCGCATTCTGTAAAGTATATTATGATTGATTATGCGTTGAAGATAGAGATAAGATAAGAAACGCATCTATAGGTGAGATACTCTATGCCCAAATATTGATATACCAGAGGTATCAGGTGATTTATGGGGTGAAACTTGCCTATTATGAATATCATTTATTTGATAGGTGTGAGTTTGAGTGATTCCCGACAATGGAATTGTTTTTAGGCATTGAATCAACTTATAAAGGGGCGGCCTTATAGAGATGCTGAAATTGCCGCTGGAATCTTCGACCAAATGCTTTAACTGGATACTCCCAGGAATTCACTCCGGCGGACTACATCAAGGCCCCGGAAAACACACTGGGGATAAGATACGTTGTACAGCTGGGGAAGTCAATCAGATGAGTCCTAGTTGGACTGATGAGCTATAAAGTGGCGGAGTAATCGCGGATGATCGACTAATCCCTCCTCAAAGCCTTTACCTATCAAAAGATATCAGCCTATCAGCTGTTTGCTATATGTCACCAAGGACGTGGACCTCATCCGGGCCCTGAACCCTTACTGCCTGGTGGTCTCCATCGCCCCTGCCATGTATTCTTCCTATTGTTATACTGAATGGACTTGAATATAAAACTCATTCAACAAATAAAGGAAAAAAGATCATGGACCTTCCCAAGAAGATCATTGTGACATTCAAAGAAGGCTTCAGCTTATATGGAATACAACTTTCGCCGTTAAGAATGATACTGGATAGACTACAATGAATAGCCTGATCTCATATTACCAGGGCTATCATCAAGCTACAACCAACATTCAGGATTCTTCCAGCCATGCAGACCCCAAAATAAAAATGACCAGGATTTCCATTCATCCCAATAGCCGAGATAGATCCATGTCCATGATGACAAAGACCTATTCAATGGCTCAGTAGCAACGAAACACATTCCTCTTGCATCTTGCCAGTTCACTCTTTAAAGAGTACAAAGGAGGAGAATTATAAAGCATTCAATTATCTCCCTTCTTCACGCGAGGCATCTCATGGACAGGCTCAGTGCAGAACAGAGGCTGAACCTCTGGAATGATAACTTATAAACGTACTTTGAAGTTTCAAGTCAACCTCTTACAAAAGACACGCTTGCATTAGAACAAGACCAAAGCGCTAGCCAAAGTTGCGGCCATTGCTGCTGGACACAGGAGCATAGAGTTTCCCTGCTTTATGAAGCAGCACGCAGTATACGCCGCCTCAGTTCAGGAATCAAATGTGACAACCCTATCTAACGTCTATTTGGGCTACAGAGCATAGGTCATTCTAGCTTCTTTACTGCATTTTCTCATCGAGCGTCCAGATAACTGAGAAACGGGTCTTGTCTCTCGGCAAGATTGCCACCTTCGATGTCACCATCTGGGGTCTAAGAGCAAAGTTTGTCAAGACATCGCAGCTTCTACCATCAATGAAGACGCTTGGTTCCATGGTGACCGTAATATTTTCGAGGAGCGGCTTTGCCTACGACTCAGTGGTAGCCCACGGGTATCTCTTGGACAGGGCTAACGTCGTATATCCCTCAGTTCTTTTTGACTTTACTCACATTACAACGAGGATCTCAATTTTCTGACTCCAGGTAAAGACTGTGGATCGATTGTTGCTACTATCAAACCTACTACGGCTTGATCCAACATTGAAGCCTCTTCTACAGGAGCTCGAACTACCATGTGGTCCTACTCCATATCGCCGATGCTCCAGAAAATCGTTCACTATGCATTGCCAGCATGATCCGGTCGAGGCTAGTCGTTAGAACAATGAAGACATTCCTGAAAAATCTTGGGGAACATCGAGAACCTACCGAATTTGGAAACCTGGAGGAGATAGGGATTATTCAAATCACATCCACTAGCAAGTCCCTTCACGATCTGAGCAACAATAATGACGACTATGTTCATCAACGCAAACTCCCTGCCGGACCTCGGGCACTCTTCGACTAGGTCGCAGGGGAACGTCGTCGACACAATCTAAGAGAGATTATGTCAAATAATAATGGTGACAGTGGTGCGAGACTTTGACTTCGCAATCTAAATGAGCACTTTGAGGGCTCTTCGTTCTTTCCGCAGGTTATCAGTGAGTTCTACGTGGATTCACCCTAAAGGTCGCCATAAAGAAAAGCCATCCACTACGAGATTGACGAGGTAGAGATTGCTGCTGCCATTAGCCTCCTGTAAACAGGAAAATCACCCGGGGAATAACCTACCCGGCGATTTATTTGCAGTTGCGCTCGAGGTTTTCAGTTCTAAGTACCCAATCCCCCAAGAATGCGGAGCAACGAAATGTGCCCGATTTCAAAACCTCACGGTGGTCCATATCTTATTAGACTTTAACCTCTTTCATTGCCAACGACGGACTAGCTCTCAGCGGATTCCTCTCCTGGAGAATCAAAACTTATATCCAGGACATTATTATAGAGTGACAGATCTACGTCATTCCAGGCAGAACACCAGCTTATGAAACAGCCCATGTCGCTTTGAAAATGTCACTGGAAGAAGAGAAGAAACCCCACTGGTGTTCGTCGCCACAGGCATGGAGTTCGCGTTTGAAACGTTCAACCGAGGTTTCATAGTGTATTTTATTCCCTAGGTCTGTGTGCCCCTAGTCTTCGTGAGGTGAGTGCTCCTTCTCTACTCTAAGGCAGAGGCAAGAAACGATGGCGCAGGGACAACTCCTCTGTTCGTCCTGTTGCAGACAAGGCTGCATATCGAGCCGCGCTTTTCGACATTTCCATGAGGTTTTGTCTGAAGCCGCAGCTAGGGTGGGATTATGTTATGGCGAGGTTTAGGCATTAGGGTAAACTTTGGCTAAGCTAGGACATCTGGTACGGGAGATGTAGGAGCCTCACTCTCATCATTGGATATTTGAAACGAAGAGAAAATTTCCATCTTTGGAACTATCGTGACTCCAAGAATGGGAATTTCGTCGCAAGACCAACATCTGCAGTAGCTGCTAGAATGGCCATTTGCAGGTTGTCCCCTCTGTTTGTTGTCATTTGTTTGCTTGTTGAGCGAAGGTGGTCAATAGTCTGAACTTTAGACCATCTTCTATCTCCAGGTATACTTGCTCAGCAATATAACTATCGCGATGACGCCCCCGGGTATTCTGAGTGATCAGGCATGATCAGAATTTCTTTAGAACAGAAACGTATGCATAGGCGCCGCGCATACATATTGTGATGTTTGAAAGAGATCCGGCCAGGTCACTATTGCGCCAACCCAGCTACTGCCTAGGAGCCAGGAGCTCAGGGGGTCGCTGAAGACGGTAGTCGGCCATAGCACGAAGTTCCTGAATGAGTGTAAGTTGTAGGATCCGGTAGACCAGCTCGGGGATTTCTCCTGAGAAGTGAAGATTTCGACGCCCCGAAGTGAAACTCAAGCACCGGGAGTGGACGTGGAAGACAGCCACAATCCTCGCTCGGCAAGCTAGGAGTACGTTGCAGCCTTCACGCAGAGCTGTCTGGACACCCTTGAGAAACGACAGTCTGAACTGCCTGCCGACGTGGCTAAGTCCCATGGCTACCAAGGAGACCGGCCGCGCCAAGATACCGGGATGCACCCTCAAACGAACGGAACCAATCTTGCGATAGTGATCTCCCTGTGCAGGCAGATCGGAAGATGATAATAGATCAATGAGATCACCAGAATATTGACCGTTCTCGCCCCCACAGTAAGAGAAAGACCGCGGACAAAGGGGGACCATCTAGAGATGGTTCGCTCTAGCAGTTCTTGTAGGCGCTGATCTTAGACCGAGGTTCCGTGCCCTGCAGACACTATTGTTCCTAAATGGTGATTTTCTCACTATTCCAAAATATACCCAACGGGAAGTCGGTGCGATTACTCCATTCACCACACCAGAGGCCCTGGTAATCCCCGAAGTAATCCATGAAATCAATGATCAGCTCGCAAGGAAGCTCGTTGTATCTGGCCGCTTTCCCTTTTGGAAGACGGCCAATGCCAGCAGCAATCTTATCCTCGTCGGTCTAATAGCGGCGGACTGTATCGCTCTGAACTATACGGATGCTCAGAATCACGCCTCGCAGGAACGGGGCTGATGCCCTTCGGAGAGCATAAAGACACTCTTGCGTCACACACAAGTTACATATTCAGTTACACTATTTTAAAATATCTCGTTGATACCATCTTATATTGCTTGATCTTTTAACAGTCCTTTTTCGTTGTTATTAGTTCTATAACGCTCTAAAACTATCTCAATACAATCCTAATACCATCTCCAAACACGGAGAGAGCACACAAACTCTCGAATGGAGATGTAACTTTCTGTGTATGTTGGAATATAAACAATTTATTGGCTCATTATCAAATCTTACACAACGTCGATTATCTGGGGCGGAGCTAAAATTGATCTCTTGGACCTCTGCGGAATACTAATGAAGCTTTCTTTGTTTCCTGCGGGCCAGCTGTGTCTGACTGTTGGCTCTCACAATTTGTTCCCGACGATTCATCAAATACTTGAGATATCTCACCTTGTTTTTAAAACCTAAAATTCACACTTCTTGTAAAACTGATTATTCGAAATTATTAATGGGAAAAAAAGAATTAAAAAAAACCTATATATATTTTAGATGTAAAATATTGTGATGCATCAGCGCGCCATCTGTTATGAATATTCGAAACTATTATAGACACGTATGATTATTTTGGAAATTAAACAATTTCTACTGCCCTTACTGCAATGGAAAAATTAAAGAGAGGGGCTAGCTCATCACCGCTGGGAGGGTTCACCACTGATGAGCCAGGCCCTCCCTTTAATTTTTCCATTGCAGTAAGGGGAGTAGAAATTGTTTAATTTTTTCAAAAGAATCATACGGGTCTATAATAGTCCCGAATATTCATAAAATATTGTAGCGAAGAAATCGTCGGTCATCTTTTTTTTTTTTTTTGAGACAGAGGCAATTTTGTTCAACTTTGGTTATCCCATGTGTCTCCAATGAACCTGGGTTTCACACTTCTCGTAAAACTGATCATTCAAAAGTATTAATGGGAATAAAGGATCAAAACCTATATGTAAATATTTTAGACCTAAAATCTTGTAGCGAAAAAATCGCCGGTCATCTTTTGTTTTTTAAGGCAGGCAATTTTGTTCAACTTTGGTCATCTCATGTGTCTTCAATAGGCTATCAGAATATTTTATTATCTGAATCCCGATATACATTATAAAAGGTATAACTTCCTTCAGTTTGTCCATAGTGTACTTTTTATATATTTGTATTAATTTATATATATTTGTATTATTATAAAATAGATGTTTTTATTTTAAAATTGTGTATCCAATTTCTTTTCCTTAAAAAAAAAAACAAATTCTATAAACAAATACTTTATTTTAAATAAGGAGATTCGGCACGTAAATTATAATTATAAAAATAAAGAAAACATATCCTGACCAGGAGCATATGTGCTTTACAGATGGCAGAGCGCCAGCTGGTGGAACAGAAATCAACCACATGTGCTCCTGGTCAGGATTAGCCTTTTTTATTTTCAATATCAATACCTGACCTTTTTATTTCAAAAATATTTTTCTATTATTTTTTCATGTGTTAAGCGTATTTACGCAAGTTTGGCCTTAAATACCCATTTCTTGGTTTCTCTAGAAGCCTCTGAGACCAAAAATCTTTTTAGTCGCAGTGGTACATCCTGCACTGCGCTGACGAGCGTCAACAGCGCGAAACGCGTTCTTAGATAGCTTTTCTTGATTTATCAGGAAATTGGGTTGGCCAAATATCAGGGAACAGGTTAAATCAATGTTTAGTTGATTTCTGTTCCACCAGATGGCGCTCTGCCTTCTGTAAAGCACATGTTCTCCTGGTCAGGGTATGCCTTTTTTATTTTTATTATCAACACCTGACCTTTTTATTTTTTCTATTATATTTTTCATATATACAAGTTAGGATCAAAATGTTCCCGAACTTTTTTTAATTGATTATTTATTCATAGTATTGTAATTTAAACATCAAAATTTTCAAAATCGGAGCCTTGGTTATCTACACGCAGACATTTTTTCCAAGGTGAAAAAAGTTGTTGAATTGCTAGCTCCAAGTCAATTTTTCTAAGATTGTTTAGCTCCACCGTCGCCATTTCAATTACTTCTGATGACGATGAAAAGCGCCTCCCTTTCAACATCATTTTAAGTTTTGGAAAGAAGAAGAAATCACATGGGGCGATATCAGGAGAGTAAGGAGGATGCGGCAAGACAGATACAGAGTGTTTGGCTAAATAGTCTTGAACAATAATGGCTCTATGAGCATGGGCATTATCATGTAGCAATTTCCACTGCTTTGATTTAAAGAGTTGGTTTCTTTTTCTTCATATCGCATCACAAAGGTGCACAAGTATTTCTTTGTATTCCTGTTTATTAATAGTAACCCCCTCTTTAATAAATTCATAATATAAAAGTCCTTGATAATCGAAAAACACTACAAGCATTACTTTTCCTTTGGATTTGTCAAGACGAACTTTCTTCTTCCTTGAAGAACTTTGTGTGTGCCATTCGAGTAATTGTTTTTTGGTTTGTGGATCAAAAAGAAAGCACCATGTTTCATCACCAGTTATTATTGTTTAAAAAAAAATCAGAATCATTATTTGCAGTTTCAATTAAATCTTTGCAAATTGATAATCTGGTTTCTCTTTGTCGATCTGTTAAATTTCGTTGGACAAAATAACCCCAAAGTCTTTTTATGTTTAAATGTTCACCAATAACTTTTTGGCAACTACCATACGAAGTTCCGAGTATTTCTGATATATTATCAATATTAATTTTTATATATCATCAAAAAATTAAATCATGTACCTGTCCAATATTGCGATCCGTTGTTGACGTCAATGGCCGACCTGACCTATAGCCATCATTCAACTATAATTCTAAATATTAGAACTACAAGAAAATAAGACCCAATCCAACCAAATCAACAGTGCGAGATACCCCGGCACCAGTAACTTTAACATCATCAGACAAAAGACTAAATTATGATGCATTAGCGCGCCATCTGTTATCAAAATTCGAAACTATTATAGACGCGTATGATCCTTTTAATTTTTCCATTGCAGTAAGGACAGTAGAAATTGTTTATTTTAAAAAAGAATCATACGCGTCTATAATAGATTCGAATTTTGATAAAAGACATCCTATCACAAAAAGCTCCGCCAAACGTAACCCCCAATCCCTTTCCAACGCCGTTTACAAAATTCCCTGTAACGATTGCGATTTACACTACATTGGAGAAACAGGCCGAACAATCGCCATCAGAGCCAGTGAACACGCCCGTAACATCCGCTCGAAAGACAAAAAATCGCTCATATACCAACATATCGCCGAGTCCGGACATTCCTTCAATCTCGACAATACAACCCCCGTTTATAGCGATATAGCAAACAAATACCAACGCTTAGTTCTTGAGGCCCTTGTTTCTAATACTACCCCCAGCCTCAACAGAAAGATTGACCTCCCGCCCCAATATTCTGTTTTTTATTCTACCTCAGATACACCTTCTTCGTAACTTTTAACTTTATCTTTATTCCGCTGAATTTCTATTTTTATTTTTGGTTTTTCTTGCTTTTGTCTTCGCCTCTCGTTGTCCGCCTTTCTCACTTCGTCTTAGGTATGCAGATTTTCAACGGGCTGATATTTATACACAGTAAAATTGAAAATAATTTTTTATATTTTTTGTTATTAGCATGTGCTCTCGCGGGCGTGCATCAGATTGTTTTTAATATTTTTAAACTGTCGCTTATAAATATAGCATCTCCTTCTTATTCATGTCAACACCTGATGAAGGACGGGTGACGTCCGAAAGCTTGTGTACCGCTCAATAAAGAAACTCACCACGTTCCTCTTGATCTCCCTTTTACACTTCAAACGTGGCTATATCTCATCTACTAAATCTTTTGTCTGATGATGGCAACAACGCTGCTACCGAAACGCCACACACCAACAATTCACCCGGAACAAGCCTCACTTTGCTGTAGTTCTAATCTATAATTCCTATCTATTAGACCTATAAATTAATGAGAAATAAATATTTAAATAAAAGTAAAAAGGCAAAAAGAGCGAGTTGGAGAATTTTTATAGAAGAAAGTCATTCAACTAACTCATTTGGTAATGTTTACAGGATTTTCAAGTCATTGAGATCGAAAAATAGAAATTTAGGATTACCACTAATAGATAATTTACCAGATTATTTAAAGATCGACAAAATAAAAAGTTTAATGAACGAGCTATTTCAGGATGATATTGGAGGTTTGGATAAAGAAGATCATATTTTGATTAGAAATTATACGCCTAAATATAAAAATAAAAGTAGTGTTTATATCGAATCTAAGGAAATAGAGGAAACAATTTTGAGAACAAATATTAAAAAAGCACCGAGCCCTGATTACATTAGTAACAATATGATCAGACAATCTAAAATAAAAATAATCCCAATTCTGCATCAATTATTCAATAAATGTATAGAAATGGGATATTATCCGGATGAATGGAAAAAATCATTCTTAAAAATTATTCCAAAACCAGTCAAAACGAATTATGAAGTAAATAAAAGTTATAGACCTATATCATTGACATCTAATCTCTCTAAAACATTTGAGAATATAATAAAAAATAAATTAAGTAACTATTATTTAGAGAATAATCTAATGAGCTCAAGGCAGCATGGTTTTATGAAATCTAGATCAACAATTACTGGAATGGATAAAATTATAGAAACCATATTGAAACATAAACAAAAATAATTGACTTTCTTGATAGCTATAGATATTGCGGGTGCATTCGACAATGCATGGTGGCCTGCGATTATAAAAAAAATGGATAATGATGATGTTCCCTCATATTTAATACGGATCATAAAATCTTTTATTTGAATAATGAAAGAAAGGTGAAATTTACATACGAATCAGAAACTTTTCATAAGAATCTAACTAAAGGATGTCCACAGGGTGGACCCTTATCACCACTTCTATGGAATATTTTTCTAAATGATTTGTTGATAAATTTTGATTCAATGAATGCAGATATTATATGTTATGCAGACGACGTTACAATAATTTGCTGGAATAAGACTATTGAAGGACTAAAAACCTCAAGTGAATACACCTTAAATTATGTGATCCAATGGTGTAATAGAAATAAATTAACGATCGGTACAGAGAAAACTAATATGCTATACCTACATAACAGACAAAAATACCTATTAAGTAACAATATAATAATGCCGGTCAAGCAAGTAAAAATTCTGGGAATGAAATTTTCAAATCATCAATGGAAAAGCAAAGTTAACTTTACACCGCATGTTAATGATATTCTGTGTGAGGCAGGGCGTATGAAAAATTTATTATGTTCACTAAGTCGCAATATGTGGGGTTTAGATACTCAAAAGAGGTTAACTTTATTTAAAACAATCATTAGGCCTGTACTTACATACGGTTCTGAAATTTGGTTCAAATATTTAAACAACCGTTGTAAACAAAAACTGAACTCCATGCAGTACCAGATCATTTTATGGGCAGTTAGAGCATACAAAACCACTTCATCAAACTGTGTGCATAGCTTGGCAAAAATTCCACTCCTAACAGACTATATAGAATCCAGAATAATCAAATTTGACCTAGCTCAACTGTCCATTGAAAATCTAATTACTTACGAACCCCATGCTCCAAGTATAGTCAAATCATTCTTACACGCAAAAATGAATGAAATTTTTGATAATAATAATGAAATTTTCAGAAGCTTTTTCGTATTTGGAATTCCAAGATTTTTCCGTCTAAATTTTTATAATATCCAATTCTTTACAGATCATGGCAATTTTGGGAAATTTTTTGGCAACTATCGGCGCGGTGAAGGAACTAGGATGCTTCTGCGGAGGTGAAATTCAAGACGCGAGACATCTACTTCTGGACTGCCCAATTTTCCGGGATTTTAGGGAAAATAGATTTGGGCGTATTGGACAGCTTGATGAATTTGTAGACAAAAAAGAAAAGTAAAAATTTTGATCAATTTTGTAAATACATATACAACTTTCTCTTGAATTGGAAAAAAGAGAAGGAATCTTAGAAAAAAAAAAAAAAACTACGATGCTTGCTCTGTGTGTTTTGCTTTGTTGTTTGTTTTTCTCTTTGGACAATTTTCTTTAGTCAATTATGTAAAATAATGAATTGAACAGGATTGTATATAGCCGAATTGTTGTGATGCAGTGAAAGGTATTGGACGCAAATATCCCTGAGTTTGGGATATCGCGTTTCATGATGTTAATAAAGTTTAATTCAAATTGTGTTTTATCACCCAAAATATTTGATAAATAAACCAATACCTATTGTTTCCTCTATATAAGGAAGTATTAGATTTATGTTTTGGTGCTGCACATATCAATTAAATTGATTGTTCATTCTCTATACTTCTTTTTTATAAAGATTGATCAAACACAAATAATTGATATGTATGCTTTTGATGAAAAAAATATTTTCAATAAAATTATAGTAATTATTTTAAAGGAACAAATAAATAAAAAAGGTAGGGATAACACAGCGATAATGGTATGGAATTGGGGTGTCTTAAAATAATCCTTTTATTACTTTATATTAGTGTACATTTTTAATACCTAATTATTATTTGTTCCAATTATTATAAAAATGTAGAAAAATGAAAAAAAAAGAAACTATTTTAAAATATCTGTAAGAGTATATTGGGATACCTAATCATATTATTTTCATTATGAATAATATATATATATTAACATATTGGTATTTAAATTCACACAATAAAGTTTGTAATATTGTCTCAATATATTTGTATTGATAATTTCTCCAACTATATATATATATTTTTGCGCAGGTATGTTCTCGTTTTCGTTAAATATTTAATTATTTTAAAATGCGTGTAAAGCTTTTTTCTCTTATAGCTTCTCAATTTTCACAAGAATATATTTTTATTCATAATCGTTTTTATCTTCTTATATATAAAAGTCAATGTCTGTTGTCTGTTTCGCGATAAACTCAAAAACTCCTGAAACAATTTTTTCATGTCACTTTTTATAAACCTGAGGAATGTTTTCGGCTACATTTTGATTAGTATTTTTGGCTATTTATTTTCTTTCATTTGAAGAACTTTTTTTACGCGTAGTAAATACGAGGCGAAGTAACAACACCAGGCAAATTAAGCGACCAAGGTGGGTTCTTTTTTTTTCAAGTTGCTTGCGTACTTTTTTTGAAAAATCTTTTTATACGAGTGTCACTTTTTTTTACAAAGTATTGAATATTGAGAGAGAAATTTAAATTACTAAGTTACGATAAGTACACACAATGCAATTTAAAAAAAAACTTTACAAAATTAGCTTTACTGTATGTAAATAATGTCTTTCGTATTTTTATTAAATTTTGTTCTGGCTTTTGTTTTTCTATTTCTTTAAAAAATCGTTTAAATGGCAGTCGCAGTCATTAGCAATCACATATGTTTGCCTATTTTCCATGTGCTCTTTTATTTTTTCCAGAAAAATATTTACATGCCAGTATTTTGGATTAATTTTTTTATAAACCTATTTTTTTTTCTTATTCTTACTGAGAAGATGGGCATCGCAGTCAAGATCCATCGCAGTCACTCACTCAAGGGTTAATGCGCTGGGGCGGGTACCTCGGAGGTTGGGTGGAAAAGCAGCCATCTATTTAAACTATATTGATTTTGAAACAACTAAATGGATTGCAAAAAATAATTAAATCAAATACCTAAACACTAATATAATACAATTTTTGCCATCACACACTTTTTCCTGTGGTTTATGTGTTACTTCTGTATTGCTATTCTATGGCACTTCTACTATTTATTATTGATGTACTTTCAGTATGAAGGAAATTGCACTCGGGGGAATTCTCGGGCGGAGCCGGGTCATTCGTCTAGTATAATATTTTGTTACATCATTTATACATTGTTCAATGAGCTTATTTCTTATTTTATCATGCACAACAATTATCTTTGTGTTATGTGCTATTATTGTCAATCGGACCTTCCTATGGTCAAATTTCAATATAAATATCACGATATATCAATGAATAATTTTTCTTCAAATTACTACGACATGGATAAGGATTTTTTAAACCCTTTTTTAAAAATTTATAATATTAATTTTCCTTGCAGTTTAGAATATATGAATTTATAAATATATATTTATGGAAATATAAGTAGAGAATTTCATATATTTATAATTTGAAAAATTGTTTTTTTTTCTAATTCAGAATTTGTTTATTGTTATAATCAAAAGAGATCAAATTTTTATTTAAAAAATTAACAAATGTATATATGTGATATCTTGGGACCTCTGGGACCAGTGTTACCTGATGCTAGACGAACCTCGATGTCAACTCTACCGTGCAGTCGTGGTGGAAGGCGACACAGCTGGGCCAAAGGTGAAATAAGCAAACAGAGATTCCACTAAGAAGCGTCTGACGTCAAGAAGGAATGGGATGAGGAGAATTCTGGCAGGAAAGGGTTTACCTTTTTTCGGAGCGTCCGGTGCACTGGGACTGAAACGACGACTAACTAAGGATTGACTAACTGAGGATCGGGACCTCCTTTTATAGCTGAGCGGGTCCGAACAGGTCGCTGCCCTTTTCTGGCGTAAACAGGGGGGGGGGGGGGGGGGGGGGAAAGTTTTATTATCCAGGAGGGCCACGACCTCGTAAAAGTTGGACTGTATTTGCTAGGCCTTCTTCTATTCTCACCTAAGCCTGATTAGTTTTAACCTTAATTTTCTCCTGTTAGTCTCCATTCCTTCTATCTGTACAGTTGCTATACTTTATTAGATTCTTACGCGGTACAGATTGATGTTAGTTGAGGCTTTCTATTTGCAGTAAATAAGAAGTTATATACAGTCACGTGGGGGAACATGTGGTAGTAGATATCTGGACTATTTACAACAATTTCATGGTCTTAAATCATCACATATATTTTGAATTTTATTATCAAGAAACATGGAATTATTTATCAAAGGAATAACTCTACCTTGGATGTATTCACCTTCTTAAGATCATTGACAAAATAATTTTCGACAATATGATATTTTTTTAATATTTATTCACCTATATTATAATTTTAAAAATAGAGAAATATCCATAAATAAATCTTCAATTAAAAAGGCATATATTGGATTAAAATATCATTTATTTACCAATATTTCAGTTGGCTGAACGCCAACCTTTTTCAAAGTATTAATATGTTATAATACCTTGAAAAAATTTGGCGTTCAGCCAACTGAAATATTGTGTGGTAAAATAAATGATATTTTGATCAAATATTTGCCTTTTTAATTGATATATTATAATAAATAAATAGAAAAATAGAAAACCTATATATGATTGCTTTGATAATTTAGTTTTATGAAGTGGGGATACGTTCTAATAATATTTTGTCAAGGGAAAAATACGCTCAAGAAGCAGGTCTTCTGGGAGAATAGCTTCGTCTCATTTAAAACCGCTATCAGTAGATTGTACTGTGGCAAGTTATAAGCATTGCTAGACATTTCTATAGAATAATCCCTTGTATCAATATTGAGTCAGGCCTCCAGGGTAGAATGTCTTTTCAAAACATTTTTATGATTATCATAAAGATGCCTGGCCGGCATTAATATTTCTTGAAAACAAAGATACTTCGGCCTATTTATTGAAAATAAAATACTTCAAATTATTTCAACTAATTTAATTCGGCCGAAGTGTCTTTATTTTCAGGATTTTTAACGCCTTGCCAAATGTTTTAATTTTTGTTTGCTCCTGACGAGGACAAAAGATTTTTGTCGAAACGTCGAGGTAATAAAATGATTTCCTCTCTGGCCGAAGTATCTTTATTTTCAAGAAATGATTTTATGATTCTCTAGCTTTCGGGCACGGACGCCTTTCTACAGGAGAAAACCTGGTATTTGAACCATGTTTTGAAAATACACTTTTCCCTGGAGGCCTGATTAATTTTGCCCAAGATATATCATTGTTAGTTACCAATTTTATTTGAAATATGAACACTATATGAAATATCTTCTCTCCTTTTAAATAAAGAGAATAAATATATATTATGTATATAAAAATTAAATTTGAAAACATAAGAAATATATATTTAAAGAGTTATAACTGATATAGTATATTTCTACAAATAAAAATTGAACATAGAATGTGATGTATCGTATGGAAACCAATTTTAAAATATATAAATATTGTACAGTGAGAGATAACTAAATAAAATTGAATTTTCAGTAAATTACTTCCAAGTTGGATTAAGTCAGGTCAAAAGTTAGGCTAGACGGACCTGTTCTTTTAGCACATATATCTAGTGTGTTCACTAATGTTTACATTGAATGCTCGAATGTAAAACTGTGGTTGAGGCCATGTGTCTGGTGTGTGAGATGTCCCACACGACGTTGTTACTCACGTCCTGGTGGTCCATATGGAGGGAGGTCCGACAGTTGGTGTTCCATCTAGACAGGTCCGTGGTTGTCCAGGTCCAGTGGTGTGAAAGAATCCTGCAGGATTTCAGTATCAGGGAGTCCTAGGTGTGAGGATCCTCTTGCATCCTGGATAAGTCCTCAGAGCCCAGCGAGTGAGTTATGTTAAGGTTGGGGTCGTTGAGGTCAACAATGGCACACACAGACTGTCTATTGTTGCAGCTGTCAACAATCAGAGCTCTCAAGTGATAAGATGTCGCTATACAATCTAACACAACTCTCGCTGTCTAGGAAGTTCTAGACATAAAGACTCTATTCTGGATGTGTCACTCTGAGTGGATGAAACGTTGTTGATTTGACTATGACGTTTGTTTCTTTGATATTTCAATCCGTTTACCACTTGGTGTCATCTAATCCTCCACTGAATGTGGTAAATTTACTAAAAGAAGAAAAATAGAAGCTCTTCGTTTAGAAATAACATGATTCTTATCCAGATGAAAAAATCCTGTTTATCTCTTTGTAATTTTAATTCTAAAATATAAATATTATTTTGCTCTAAAGAGAGTAGAAACAAAAATAATACAACAAGACCTAACAAGAGTTTGTTACAGTATTGTGAAATACACAAACTCATTTTTCATTTTAATGAATTTCGAACTGTTATAAGTAGAAATGTTTTTCTAATGATCCATATGGCTAAAACATAAGAGAGAGATGTCAAACAATCTTTTTATTATTATCATATATCTATAAATTAAATTTTATTGCCATCTATCGTTAAAATTTTACACAAATAAATTTACTGGCAATGCGTTTCTTTTAAATATCATCAAATATTATCTCTACAGACCTTACTGCAATGATATGAGTTATTGAATGAGAGGGCTTGGCTCATCAGTAGTGAACCCTCTCAGCGGTTTCGCCAAATTAATCTCTAGACCGCTCTACTATTGTATTGGACTCTGGTTCAAATCACATTAATAGGTACCGCTCAGCAAGAGCAACCTAGTTCATGATAATTGAACAATGAATAATATGTGAAGGTAACACATATTAAACAAATTTTAACGCGAGATTCAATCCTGGTTCATGACTGTCGGGAATCGAGGGGGTTACCCACTCGTCCACCGACTTTTTTTTTCTGATATCAATCACCGAAAATCAAAATATTTTGGCCAAATTACCAAAAATATAAAAAAAGGGTCATTAGAGATTAATTCTTATCGAAGAGATATTCCAACTAAAGACTGCAATGGAATCTGAGACTTTTTACGAAGGCGCCGAGAAGCTTCTGGAGATTTATTTTTCCTTCAAGCATCAAGACAATGATTTGCGACAAATCCCCCTATATATTAGTAAATTAAATTTTATTGCCATCTATCGTTTTAATTTTACACAAATAAATTTACTGGCAATGCGTTTCTTTTAAATATCATCAAATATTATCTCTACAGACCTTACTGCAATGATATGAGTTATTGAATGAGAGGGCTTGGCTCATCAGTAATAAGCTTATGTCCATAGTTCACTAAACACCCCTAAGCTGCCTTCCATAGAAAATGCAGGGTATATAACAAAAGCAGTCCAATGCAATAGTAGAGCGGTCTAGAGATTAATTTGGCGAAACCGCTGAGAGGGTTCACTACTGATGAGCCAAGCCCTCTCATTCAATAACTCATATCATTGCAGTAAGGTCTGTAGAGATAATATTTGATGATATTTAAAAGAAACGCATTGCCATAAATTTATTTGTGTAAAATTTTAACGATAGATGGCAATAAAATTTAATTTACTAATATATATTGGTTATTGTTGAAGTTTGAGATTGAATCAAGGAATAAAAGGATTATTTATTAAACAAAGTAACTTAAAACAAGATGTTAAAGTAGCAAAATTTTAAAAGGCAAGTATATGTAGGAAGGCGAGAGACAAAGACTATATATATTGACGTCGACCGCAGCGCCGCCGCGGCCGTTGATTGGTCGATCCCCCAATGCTCCACGCCAATTTTGATCGCTATTCCAACACTCCCTCTCGATCCAAAATGTTCAGTAGACCTCTTAAGTAGTGGAATTTGTTTCGTGGAAGAGGTTTAGTCATTATATCAGCTAGCTGTTCTGAGCTGCAAACATGATGCACTTTAAGTTCACCTTCTTCATGTTTGGATCTAATGAAGTGGTAGCGAACATCAATATGTTTCGTTCGTTTGTGGAATACTGGATTTTCAACAAGTTTTATTGCTGCTTGGTTGTCGATATAAAGTTCAGTTTCTTTAGTAATATCACAGCCGATGCCCTGTAGAAGTCTTCTGATCCAAATCAATTCCTTAGCAGCACTGCAGGCAGCGATGTATTCACTTTCGGTGGTTGAAAGTGCGATAATTGGTTGTCGTTGGCTTGCCCAAGAAACAGTTCCTCCGTTCATCATGAAGGCATAACCAGTCGTACTTTTTCTGATGTCAACATCACGAGCAAAATCACTATCAGAGTAGCCAACAAGTTGGTCTTGTCCAGTGAAGAGAATTCCCATGTGTGGAGTCCCTTTCAGATAACGGAAAATATTCTTCACTGTTGTACAATGTGCAGGTCCTGGATATTCTAGGAATTTACTCACTTGTGAAACTGCATAAGTGATATCTGGACGTGAAACACATGATGCAAACATAAGGGATCTAACAGCTTCTCGAAAAGGGAATTTAGGCATCTTTTCCTTTTGTTCTGGAGTATGACAGTCCTGCTTTGTTAAGATGATAGAAGGATCCATAGGCACCGAAGCAGGAATACAGTCAGCCATATTAAATTTACTCAAAATTTTGTCAATATATGATGACTAGTGAATGAAAATACTTGCCCTATCTTCTGACTGCTCTATTTGTAGCCCAACAAAAAAGTTAACACTTCCAGATGTAATATCAAATGCGTGTTCTAACTCATCCATTATAATAGCTATTGCCTCTTTATCTTTAGATAGAATAATTCCATCATCAACATAGAGAGCTAAGATAACATTTGAATCATTGTGTGTTCCAATGAAAATGCACGGGTCGGCGTCTGATGTTTTGAAATTATGGCTATACAAAAAAATGGTAAATTTCTTATTCCAATTTCTAGAAGATTGTCTCAGACCATACAGACTTTTATGTAATCTATAGCAGCTATTATCATCTCTCTTGTAGCCTTCTGGTTGTTCAAGATAAACAAGTTCCTCTAATTCGCCATTGAGAAAAGCTGTCTTTACATCGAATTGCTTAAGAAACATCCTTTCAGAAGCAGCGTGTGATAAAAGAATGCGCAACGAATCATACCTGACTACTGGGCTAAACGTATCGAAATAGTCAACATTTTTGATTTGAGAATAGCCTTTTGCAACTAATCTGGCTTTGAACCGTTGAATTGTACCATCGGACTCCGTTTTAATTTTATAAACCCATTTACAACCGATAGGTTTATGACCATCTGCCAGACGTTCTAAAGTCCATGTTTTATTTTTATTTAATGCATCAATCTCTTCATCCATGGCTAATTTCCATCTTTCTGAATCTGAACTTGTTATTGCATCTATATAGTTACTGGGTTCATCAGCGAGCGCAAAGTTACATTGGCTTTCCGAAACTTTAGAGCGTGTTATCATTGGATGCGAACTGATATCGGATACTGGCAGCATTTCCTGCACTGGGAAGTTTGTTGTTGCAACTGGTGATTCATCCGGAGCGCTGTTAATCTGAAATATTATTTCTTTCGGTTTGGTAGATTCTCTATCTGAATGTGGAGTAGCTTTCTCATCGAATGTGACATCTTTAGAAATTCTTATTTTTCTAGTTTTCCAATCCCATAATCTAAAATTTTTGCTTGTATTCTCATAACCTAAAAACATAAGTTTTATCGATTTATTATCCCACTTTTTACGGTTTCTTTGGGAATATGCATATAAGCATTACAGCCAAATATTTTATAGTTAGCTACATTAGGCTTTGTGCCAAAGAAAAGTTCATAAGGTGTTGTTCCAGGGGTTTGCTTAGTCGCACTTCTATTTAGAATATAAGTTGCTGTGTTACATGCCTCAGTCCAAAAAAATCCTGGAAGATTTCGTGAATTTAGCATGGACCTGGCTGCTTCCACAATCGTACGATTGTCTCTTTCTATACGTCCTATCTGTTCGTGCACATAAGGTGCAGTGAACTCGTGAATTATCCCAAATCTTTTACATAAATCTGCAAAATTATCGCTTTTGAATTCTAGCGCATTATCAGTCCTAAGAACTTTTATCTTATTTCCAGTTTGGGTATAGATAAGAGTAGCATATTCTTTGAATATATCTAGCACATCTGATTTGTTTTTAATAAAATAAATATGGCGATAACCACTAAAGTAATCTTTAAATAAGCAGAAATACAGATATTTACTTAATGATTGAGTCTGCATTGGGCCACAAATATCAGCATAAATAAACTCACCTAGCTGGTAGTTTTTGCCATCTGAGGGATAGCACGACTTTCTATGGGCTTTTCCAAGTTGGCATCCTTCACAGAAGAAAAATTCTCCCTCTAAATCTTGAGGCTGCAGACCATCCACCAATCCTTTGGTCGCCATCTCTCGAAGTGTAGCAACTGGAAGATGCGCAAGTCTCTCGTGCCACAACTGAAGCTTGTTCTCGCTGGTGATGTATCCTTGTGATGATGACGTAACCTTGAAGAGCATCCTGTAGAGGCCGTCATGACGCACTCCTACGGCTTTTAGGTCATTATCCATGAAGATCTGTAGCTTGTCATGTTTGATAATGACGTTGAATCCTCTTCTTGTGGACGTAGAAAGGCTATACAAATTTTTCTTTAGTTGCGGCGAGTAGAGCACATTTCTTATGTACGTATTGTACCATCCACCGTCGACGTAGGCTTGAATCTCGATGTCTCCCATGCCTTCTGCAAGTAGTGTCGAGTTGTCTCCCAAGTAGATTGGATGATCACTGGTGAACGGCGTGTAGGTCTTGAACCACTCTCGTCGAAATGTCATGCTGCAGCTTGCACCGCTGTCAGCATACCAAATATCATTGGGCTCTACTTGATTATCGCACAAAATAAGTCCATAATCACTTGAACTTCCTTTTGAATCATGAAGATTTTTGGATTTATTTTTCTCATTAGCTAATCTTTTCTACATTCGCGGCTCCAATGTCCAATTTTGTGACAATAGTGGCATTTAGTGTTCTTCTTGGCATCTTGAAAAGAACGTTGTGTATCTTTAGGCTTCGTTCATGCTTGCCTGTGTAATAAGGCCTCATCTTGTTTAGAAGAACCGCTTTGTTGATTCCTTGTTTCTTCAATCAAAGGTCTTGCAGTTAAATTGTTAAGAGTTTGAGCTTTCGGATCTAACGATTCCCACGCTGCAACAAAGTAGCGCATACTCGAAGGCAAAGTATTTAAAATTTTTGCTACCTTTTGATCTTCCGTTATGGTTCCGCCCATTTGTGAAATTTGTGCAGAAATATTTTCAATTTTTGCTATGTAATCACTTATTGTTTCCGATGTCAATCGTGCATCGAAGAATTGTTGCCAAAGTAGGCCAATAGTAAATTCGGATTTTTGTTCATGAATAGCAAGTAATTTCTGCCACATTTGTGAAGCGGAAGTACAGTTCATCAGGGGCTGAAGAAACCTTAATTCGATTGCCTGTGATAACAACATCCTTGCCTTAACGTCCTTTGATTTCCAATTCTGTAGTGAACTTTCAGAGTTACTGTCGGAGGAAACAACATTCGGCTTTATTTCTAAGCCTTCCAATAATTCTAGTAATTTTTGTTGTTCCAAAAGAAGCCTGAATTGGAATTTCCATAGTGAAAAGTTTTCACCATTAAAAACTTTAATCCTTGAAAGACAATCTTCGCTCATCTTCTTTGTCTTGGAATCGGCCAACGACAAAAATAAACTAGGGTTATGGTTGGCGGTTGACGCCTAAACTTCAAGCAAAACAAAGGCTTACTCACTGCTGGCGGTTAATCCTTTTAGGCGCAGTGGAAGCGTGCTGGGCCCATAACCTGTTGAAGTTTGAGATTGAATCAAGGAATAAAAGGATTATTTATTAAACAAAGTAACTTAAAACAAGATGTTAAAGTAGCAAAATTTTAAAAGGCAAGTATATGTAGGAAGGCGAGAGACAAAGACTATATATATTGACGTCGACCGCAGCGCCGCCGCGGCCGTTGATTGGTCGATCCCCCAATGCTCCACGCCAATTTTGATCGCTATTCCAACAGTTATGAAACATATTTTGCGGAAGAGCTTTGCTCGATGCAATACCTTGAAATTATATGTATGTACCTCTACAGACCTATAAGCTTATGTCCATAGTTCAATAAACACCCCTAAGCTGCCTTCCATAGAAAATGCAGGGTATATAACAAAACCAGTCCAATACAATAGTAGAGCGGTCTAGAGATTAATTTGGCGAAACCGCTGAGAGGGTTCACTACTGATGAGCCAAGCCCTCTCATTCAATAACTCATATCATTGCAGTAAGGTCTGTAGAGAATATATTTGATGATATTTAAAAGATACGCATTGCCAGTAAATTTATTTGTGTAAAATTTTAATATCTATATATATATATATAAATCAATGTTTGTATGTTTGTTTGTTTGTATGTCCGGTATACAAATTCGCAGTAGTTCACTAATTCAAACCAAAATTTCCATACATAGGTAAAGAAATACGGGGAAGACGATAGGCCATTTTAAAAATATATAAATCAATTATTAAAACTAAATATTCAAATTATTCTACTTAGCTCACGAACAGCGCCCTCTATCAAAGATTAGATTAAATTATGCTGATGCAAACAAATAGATAATGCTAATAACAGACAATTATAAAAAAAAAATCTTATCTAAATATATATCACTCGGGTAGATATGCACACGGGTCAACCCCGGGGCGAAGCCCGGATCACTCATCTAGTATATAATAAACAAAAGGGATAGTGATGATAGTATTTTGTTGTCGTACAAATGATATCAAAGGTTAATATTATTCTGTGGCACAAATTATATAATTCATTAAGTAACATTTCCAGTATATACACGCGCCCATTTATATCACAACATATTCGCCTTTACTTCTTCTAGAGATCAAGTCATTTTGATTTTAATATCCTTCTCCCAAAGCTGGCGTATCTAGAGGCTCAATCGGGACGCCTTTATCCATGGTCACTGCTTCTGACAATTCCGTTCTTGTGGGATTCGTGCTGCTGCATGGTAAGTCCTGATGGGGTACAACACTCTGCTAATGGTGGTCATCTTCATTTAAATTAGTTCGTGGTCTCCAGAAATGTTGGTTCCTAGTGATAATTCTTCCTGATCGCATCTCTACTTGAAAGCTATCAGGCGTCGTACCTGGAGACAAAATTCTCACCGGTGTCCAAGGTTGTTTAGGTGTTACTTGCACTATGCATCCTCACCACTTTTAACTGAAGTGTTGATTTGGATTTTTTGTCGAATTGTTCTTTCATAATCATTCGATTTTTTGTGTACAATTAATTTCTTGAGTATCGATTATACTGGTGCCATACTGAGGTGTAATCCGCGGCAATGAACATCGTGTGTTTCTTGAAAACATCAATTGTGCTGGCGATGGATGATCATGCCTTAGTGTATTCCTGTAAGTCAGTAGCGCCAGGTAAGAGCCTAATCTCTGAGCCTGACACTTCTTCAACATATTTTTTTATAGTTTGAATGTGACGTGCAGCTACTCCATTAGCTTGATGATGGTAGGGGCTTGAGAATATATCTGTTTAACTCGCCAAGGAGCATTGTAAAATATCAGGACCTCTGGGATTCCGTAACGAGAGAATTTTTCTCTGAACTTACATTTCAAATTGTCCCTTGTCGGCGGTTCCAGAGCAAAAACCTCAGGGTAGGCACTGTACCAATCCACCAGGAGTATATGACGCCTTCTTTCCAGATAGAAAATGTCCATTGATACGCTCTGCCATGGGTAGGATGGTAATGGAAATGGTCTTGGATCTTTGGAAGTGTTGGCAAATGTAGCATTGGTTCACTCAATTGATGATGTCAACAGACATTCCTGGCCAGAAAAATGCCTCACGAGCAAGGTTTCGCATGGCTGATATTCCTTAATGAGCTTGGTGTTAACAAGTCCAACTTGAATGCCCGTTGGGTCTTGGGGACAACTATTGCTGAACCCATCGCCGTGCTTAAAAAAAAAATAACAGGAGTAATCACCGAGGAATGCAAATTAAGAATAAATCTTGTCGGCTGCGCCATGTTACAAGTAGAAATGATTTCTAATGATCTATATATCTAAATATTAAGATATATAAAAAGGCTAACGAACAATCTTTAATAAGGTAAAAAGATACATTAGAAAAAAAAAGGTTTTATTTAAATGTACTAAAAATAAATAAATAGAATATTTTATCTACTGCCATTGGACAATTAGATGTATCTGAGTTTAAGCGGCGGGTGACGATCATCATGAATTTCGAACCTAATGTTAATTAATATGTAGCAACGTATTAGCGATTTTTATGTGTTTGCTATATTTTTACCTCTTTTCTAAATATTATCGTCCCCCGTCGCTTTTCGAACTAAATGTGATGTATAAAGCAAATTACTTGCAAGTTTTTATGTTTCACTGAATATTTACCTCTTCTTTCAATACATGATGATCATCTTCCGCCGCTTTTCTTTTTTACTCGTACAGATCTAAACGTTCATTGGCGGTAGCCAATATTTATTTTCTGCTTTTTAGTGCTTTTTGCAAAATATTTAAAACAAAAATTGTTAATAAATTATTTCAGATCAATATTCTCCTGGTAAAATTCCATCTATATTTTGACCATATAATTGGCCTAGATACTTTACCAGATAAAACCCCAGTATATGGAGGATGCTTTAACAGGTAGCTTCCTGCTAGCAAAATATGATTAACTCAACTCTAATTAAAATTCTCGCCACCAATTAAGCAATTACTTCGGACAGTATATTTGGCAACTCTTCTTTGACTTCAAAATAAAACATCTAACACACAAATACATCCTCTTTGGAAAACATTCATATTAATTTTAAAGATAGAATTATCATAAGATATTGGATAAGCAATTATAAATTAGGCATAGATGACAATCAATATTTATGTTGGCTATTATACCTTCATATCCGATAATTTAGAAGGTTTCTTGGAAATATTTGAAGGAGATTATAGAGATACAAGGTTGTCCCAAAAGTTCGTAAACATATTATGATTTATATTTTGCAAGTGTTTACGAACTTTTGGAACAACCTTGGTAATATTATAACAGTATTCTTATAGAAAAGTGATTTAATCTTTGATGTTCTATATCAAGGGTGGCCAATAAGCAAGTGGGCCAAGTTTCAGAATTACAATCTCAAAAGTTCGCGAACACTTGCAAAATATAAATCATAATATGTTTATGAACCTTGGAACACCTTTATATAATCTTTGAGAAAAGTAGAAATAAATTCCGGCTTCAATCATTGCTTTTCCGCAAACAGTTCACAAATAAGACAAGTTAGACAATATAAAGAACAGTCTGTATGGAAGAAAATATATTTTAGAATCATCTTATTTTTTTCTTGAAATAAAACTTTTTTTTTATCCATAATAGTAATCAACAAACTTCACAGCATTAATAGAAAGATACCAGATATATCTACAGCCAAATTTTGTACTAATCCCGGCCAACTATTGGAATTTCTTGTTTTTTTACACATGTTACCTTCCTTTATAGTATATGATTGGATGTGCATATATATGGTAATTTAAACCAACAACCCATATTGTATATAACTTATAACAAGATTTTCATGTTGTATAATAGAAACACATCTGTAAATAATTATACGCATTATTGACATGTGTCCATTACATCATCATATGTAATGTACTTTGTACAAACTGAGGATAAATAAATAAAATTCTGTAATAGATTAAGAGTTGAGTTAAATTCGAGATAGATCGAAGTCACAAAACAACATCTAAAGATAGATTGGAAACTGTCAGGATGGCGCCAGTTTAGAATTTCGCCAGACGATCCACACTCTTCACATCTGGTGAAATGCAATACTCCCTTTCTCAGAAACGATATATAAGCCCCCCGTTTTAGCCAAAAATACAGTCACTTGACAGTCACTTCACCATCTGCGTGAGCCCTCGTCGGTTGTATCCTAGGTCCACCTCATCCACCATGTAGACCAGTAAGAACTCTTCCATCTCCATCTTTCGCTCCTAGCTCAACTTTTATCTGTTCACGGAACTTTCTTTGTGCAACTGTGTCTTCGTTTTTTGTGTGGACATTCCCAAGCTTTCCACTCTGCCTCGACCACGACTGCCTGTACTTTGTGAGAACTGTAAAAGGTCTTCCAAGGTGCAGAGAGGTACTGGAAAACTCCCCGTCCTGATTGTCCCTCTCGGTTACTACAGGTTTGCCCCTTTCGGTTACCATACCACAGCGAGAGATCCTCGGTTACCACAGTATAGCGAGAGTCGACAGGATTCTACAAGAGTCGACAGGACTTCATCACATATATATATATATACTAGCCGAATGACCCGGGCAACGCCCGTGTTTTACCCGATTGAATGTTTTGATTCAAATACTATTTGTTACAATTATAATTTGGCGCCTTAAATAAATGCATATGTTAGTTAATAACTATAGCCTATGTGCTTTATCTGTCTATGTACTGTTGGCTTCCGTAGGCGTCTCTTACTGGGAAAAAGAAAGAGAGGATTCCATTTGGTTATTAACTAATATATGCATTTATTTAAGGAGCGACCCGCTCCAACACAATAGTTACAAAAACGAAAATGCGAGTGGGGGGGGGGGGGGGGGGCAAAGGTGGCGTGATCGTAGCCGACCAATAGGAGGGCGCCATTCCGAAAAAAAAGCAAACGTGACAGAGGCGACGAAGAATGACGCTCGTAACTGTATATAGAATGAATAAAAATAAAGTATATATTTTTAAAATATAGAAATTTTCGAGTATATTATATAATCTAAAAACTCAAATATTTCTATATTTTAAAAAATATATACTTTATTTTTATTCATTGATATTTCTACTTTTTGCTATTTTCGTTTTTAGAATAACTTTCAGTTTTGTTGTAAATATGCGTAGTTAACATATCTATCTTTTTGAACCACTAATATAGGATTAACTTTATAAATTCTATATAATGTGAAAATACCTAATGTATAATATTTCCTCAAGTAATTGAAAATAAAAGCTACTTGATGGTAAATAATTATCTTTTTTTTTTTTATCACGACTGCACCTTCAACCCTTTATCTTATAGATCCTTTGTCTTATCAACCCTTTATCTAACAACAAACAAATTATTCATAACATATATATATATATATATGTACTATACATATTTTGTCAATATTTTCACACATTGTATAATAGGTTATCAATATATCTTAAGAAAAAAATTAGAATTATGTAAAAAAAATCATGAATGTATATGTAATGTTGAAGTCCTGGTAGCTCTTGTTGTACTGAAATAAGTTAAAGTTCTGGTAAGCCTTGTGTAGAGTTTTCCAGTACCTCTCTGCACCTTGGAAGACCTTTAAAAGTTCTCACAAAATACAGGCAGTCGTGGTAAAGGCAGAGTGGAAAGTTTGGGAATGTCCACACAAAAAACGAAGACACAATTGCACTAAGAAAGTTCCGTTAACAGATAAAAGTTGAGCTAGGAGCGAAAGATGGAGATAGAAGTTTCTTACTCGTCTACATGATGGATGAGATCGACATGACATACGACCGACGTGGGCTTGCACTAAGGGTGAACTAAACTGTCAAGTGACTGTAAAGTGATTGTATTTATAGGTTAAAGACGGGGGGCCTTATGTGACAGGGGGCCGTTTCTGAGAAAGGGAGCTTTGCATGTCCAGGTGTGAGAGGGGTCTCTGCATTCCACCACATGTGACAGTGTGGGTGGTCTTGTCGTGGGAATTGCAAATCTATCTGATTTTGACGTTATGACTTCCATCTCTTGCTTAGCTCAACTCTTAACCCTTAGTTACTGGCGCCTATTTTCCTTACACAATTACTGGCGTTCGGCCTCTCAGGCCGTCTTTTAAAATCAATAATAAACCATGTTATTTATAAAATAAAATGGAATTAAACGTATACACATAATTTCCAAAGAATAAATATTTTGTATTTTTCGAATAAACAGAGCTCTAAACAAAATTAAATGAAAATGTACAAGAAACTCTTTCTATCTAAAATATTCTATATATATTCTAAAAAATTCTATCTAAAATATTTTATTCAAGATTAGGTGCACAATTCAAGCATATTTCAATAGAATGATATTTGCAGATTGGTTCTTTGCATTTTTTGAATTGCATTTGAGTTCGACGATCTTTTTTACATAGGTAGCATCTTTTGCGTTTTTTGGACCAAGGACTGCCGCTTGTGGATTCATAGATAACACATATTATTGATATTTTGTTTGAATATCAAATAAATATTTGCTTACCTCAAGTAATGAAGTTCCAGCATGCTTCTGAATTGATACTTGCAGATCTCTTGACAAATTTTTGGCTTGATTTCTCATATTCAAGGCATCTCTCATTAGTTGTAGAGCAAGCTGCTTTATAAAATCTTTTCGAGCCATTCCACCGTCTTGCTTGACAGCCTTATAAATTACTGCTGGATTTATTGCAACAACATCCAAAAAGTTGAAAAATAAACACAGGGGCCATCTTTTGGTTCTTCTTCCAACTGAATACATGTCTGATCAACTACATCTATACCACCTTTGGTCATAATATAAAATGTATCTCGGGCTTTTATTGTTCAGCAGTTTCTTGATCAATTGTTGTGGTCGAATGCATTGTGGAGAGTAATATAACAGATTTTCCAATTTTAGGGACATAGGATACCAAATTTTTGTTTTTTGAAAAACCAAAAGTGGAACCGAACTTCTATTATATTATACAAAATTACAATCACAAAACACAATTTAGAATGCATATAATTGAAGCAAGAGTAATAAAAAAACGAATGCTCAACTTATTTGTTGCGTTTGAACGTCTATAAAACCAAAAGTGAAACGGCCAATAATAGGGGCGCTAAAATTCCCAGTGACGTAATTACTGGCGCTCGGCTTTAAAGGCCGTTTTATTTAATAACTCGGGATATACAAAATAGATTTCTCTTAAAATGAAAAGTTCTTCAAATAAATGCATTTTATTAAGCTACCTAAAATTTTGATGAAAAATATTGCATTTTGAAAATTTCGCAAACATTTTTAATTTTCACACGGCCTTTCAAGCCGAACGCCAGTAATTACGGGTTAAATCTATTACAGATTTTATTTATTTATCCACTTTGTACAAATTACATTACATATGATGATGTAAAGACACATGCAATAATACGTATAATCATTAACAGCTGTGTTTCTATTATACAACATTAAAATCTTGTTATAAGTTATATACATGAGGTTGTTGGCTTAAATTACCATATATATATATATAAATGTGATGATTTAAGACCATGGAATTGTTGTAAATAGTCTAGATATCTACTACCACATGTTCCACCCCATGACTGTATATAACTTCTTATGTACTGCACATAGAAAACCTCAACTAACATCAATCTGTACCGCGTAAGAATCTAATAAAGTATCGCAACTGTACAGATAGAAGGAATGGAGACTAACAGGAGAAAGTTAAGGTTAAAACAAATCAGGCTTAGGTGATCGTAGAAGTAAGGCCTAGCAAAGAAGCTTAAAGTTAGAACCACTATTAATAAATTTATAGTCAATTTTACGATCGCGGAAACCATAAAAGTCGAGTAACGCCCCGTATTTCCGGAGCAAGGCCGGATATATCTTCCGTCAAAGAGATAAGCCAGGCCCAATCAGAAGACAATACCTAAGTAGGTCAACCAATAGCCAACGGCCACGTGAAAAAGTCCCACCAATTAGGAAAGAATCACCTAAATAGGTCAACCAATTAGAAAGAAGAAAGGTCTTGGTGTTAAATCGAGAACCTAGAATAGGCAGTATGCGCTTGGATCCCAACGGTAACACTTGCTCTAAAGATCTCTCTCTCCCCTCATCCCATTCTTTCTTGACGTCAGACGCTTCTTAGTGGAATCTCTGTTTGTTTATTTCACCTGTGGCCCAGCTGTGTCGCCTTCCACCACGACTGCACGGTAGAGTTGACATCGAGGTTCGTCTAGCATCAGGTAACACTGGTCCCAGAGGTCCCAAGATATCACAGACTCCCCCGTCCGAAGAGTCGACAGGATAGTGGACGCCAAGGTACAAGTAAGCAAATAGACCACTGTCTGTACAGAAAGATGGAACAGGGAAGAGAGGAGGATCCAAAGGAACCAATGGAGTCCGATCCCGACTCCGAAAGTGGCGAAAACACCACTATTTCGAAGAAAGAAACCACCCTCGGTAGGACGCAGGAAGTTCACCCCAGCCACGAGGACGCAACGCCCCCACCGCCGGTGTCAGATGTCCTGGGGAGGTTGACCAGGACGCGACATCAGCTTTCTGCCGTGACAGGACTTTCGCGAGATGTGGAACTACCGCGCTACGATGGTTCGTACGAGGCGCAGAGCTTCTTCACCAACTACGACGCCCAAGCAGATCGGGCCCAACTACAATACTCTACAAGACTGAGAAAGCCAGCAAACCTCCTGCAAGCACCCCTCCGAGTTACCAACACGCGAGCGTATGTTACCTGCCCCCCCGACCATCTCTAAACCACGAGCCCAGCGCAAACAATGAACTCTGACTGTCCTAAGGAACCTCCAACCATGGCACAAGACCAGGACTGTTCCGACATACAAGACAGCACAACAGTAGGTTCCTCCTTCTATAACTTTTGTTGAACAATTGTTCGTTCGAGCTGAACTGTCCCATAATGTAAACCTTCCTCTACTACTTGATTCAGGAGCATCTATCGCTATAATTATGCAGAATACTTTTAAAATAATAGAAATCAGTTTGTAAAAGAAAAATACCTGTCCATCCATTTAACTTAACTATTAATGCCATAGCTAACAATATTTTCACCATAGATTATATCTTTTTGATCTTAAAAATAAGTAACATAACGCAGAATCTAAAATTCCATATAATCGATACACCATTGCCTTTTGTCATTTTATTCCTTAATTCCATAAAACGATTTCTACTAATTATAAACTGTCCTCAGCTACTCCTGTATCAAGATAATATATCCCTACCAACTACAGTATACAAATTCACTTCGTGCAAGCAACACGTGTCCCATGGACAGGTTAATAAAACTGTCCCATTTACTAAATTTTCCCCTCCTATAACAGGTTGCTCACACGTGGTGAACTCCAACACTCTTATTTAACCTCATTATAATGTTCCTAATCCCATTTTCAACGCCCCTATGTCCTTTTCTTTCATATCTTTGGACAGAAGTAACTTAAATCACAGCCTTCCAAAACTATTCCAATCGTTAAATTCCCACATAACTACACTCCTTCCTTTTACATGCATAGTTAATCAGCGACAAATCTCTCTCAACAAAATAAACAACTCCCTCTCTCATCACTTTCTCCAATTGGCAACAAATTTTTAATGCGCGACTTAACATCCAAATCCAATTTCGAGCCACACAAGCTTTATTACGTCGCCCTACTAAACACACACACAAAAAATTATTTTTTTTCACATTAAACGTGTCATATCCACTAACAATATAAAAATTCTCGATATGTTCGTACAACCAGCACCCATGACTTTAGTAAATTTGTTATTCTTAGTGTAACAGGTTAGATTTTGTACAAAACAAAGACTTCACGTGACACCTTTTCATTTACAATTTTTTCGCTTCGTGTCACAGAGCTACGCCACAAAACTCTTTCACTTCTCAGGCCAAAGACGCCTTCATCACGCCTGTGACACATTTAACCACACATTGTCCACGTAGATAGTCGCAATTTCATTCAATTCTAACCTGATATCATTGAATAACATTTTTACTAAGTCCGCCAAAAACCATTCGATTTAATATCAACAGATACAATAACCGGATTTTCGAAATACAAACACAAATCTAACAAATGCTTGAACACACGGAATAATTACACCCTCTGTATCTCCCTATGTCAGTCCCATAACGCTTGTCACCAAACGTGACAAATCAAAACGCTTTTGCGTTTACAATTACAGCAATTATATCTCCGAACGTAGTCCGAATTAACAGACCCAATCGACCCCTAAATAAAAAAGATGTCACGAATACATAGCCATCAGAAAACCAGGCAAGAACCGCGTTTACAAAGGTGGGAGACAACCACCAAGCAAGCTGCCCCCACAAAGGGCCTCTGACCCAAATAAATATGCCCGCCACCGCCGGAAATCGCTAATAATAAATTCGAAGGGAGATGAGCAAACAAACAGCCGACATCTTGTTACCGCCCGTCGCCACCCCGATGTCACTCTAATGGATTTTTCGCTACCTATTAAATTAAATATTAGTGCGTACCTTTTACTATACATCGTTCTAATCCCTAACCAATTTCTACGCCGATATCCCGTTTTAGCTACTAATAACTTGCTTAACACGTTAGTTTACATTTACTAACAAATCAGTCCACTAACAGAATAAATGCCGCTTTAGGAAGAATCACGTTTTCACCTAAACGTGGCGCAGGGAACAAAAAATCGACAACATTAGGACTCGGTAAGTTTCACAGTTGGAAACAATGATCCACGAGTCACGTCAAACATAAAACAAATTCGATAAGTTAGAAAAACTTAGGCCAACAAGACCAAAGATATCAATCGAGGACAATTTAAAGCTCTCTCCACCCATCCTAAAAAACAGGAACATTCATTTGGCCGACAACTTTCCATTCTTTCACGATATATAATTTCTATGTATAATCTTACTTGCTCTTCTTTCTCGATGAACATTTTTTTTAAATTTTCATTTTTATATTCTTTATATAATCATTATCTAGCTCTTATAATTGTTTTATTTTTATTTACGTCAACCAATCAGTTTAGATTAGTGTCATTTTATTTTATTTTTCTTTACCAAAGCTTATTTACTTTTGCTTTATGACTCTATTTTATAATCAACTTTATATTTAATCTTTCATATCTAATAATCTCAAGTTTATATTTCATGCTTATATGACTAATTTGCATTTTGTCATTTTATATTTTCTCTCACTTTATAAATTCGATGTTATTTACATTGTTTCATCTTCCGCTACCATGTTCAATGCTATCGAGTACATTATTGCTTTTTTTTTTTTTTTTTTTCATTTAATATTTTCACTTTCTATTACCCCTTATATACTGCTGTAGTGTGTTAATCTTTGTATCATGTCATCACTATTTTTACTTTTTTTTTAAAAGATTACTTTGCATTTAACTTCGCAATTCTATTTTTGATTTTTCAAATCCTTTAACGCTATATGCAAAGCCTTAATTTCGCAATTTCATATCTCAATGATATATTCTTTTATAATCAAACTAAAAATCATGATTAAAAACAGGGCAATCTTCAATAACCTCTTAAACAACCACTTTAAAGGTTACTTCTTAATAAATACTAACCCTTTTCCGCAGGAACTTTCAACTCCTTCGCAGGCTAGACTTGACCTACTTTGATTTCGTAATTAACAATCTTGACACACCGTCCCCCAGATTTACCTATCCCAACTTCTGGCTTGGATACGTGCAAATTGTATTTTTTTTTATATATTCCAGGGCACTCTCATGCCACACGCTGGCACATCTTTTTTTTTTTTTACTCTTTTTCTCGCTAAGCCCCTGATGACTCCAATTAAAACTTTGATTTCTGGTCACTGATCTTCGCCCTCATTTATCCTGCATGCGTACGTCTTAACGACTAACTACTAAAACCCATAACAATCACCCTTATATTACTTTTCGATTGTGGTACTGTAACTTTATTCGGTCCTTAAATTTACATGTGAAACATGGCCTAGGTTCTCCGCGCCGTGCACATTAAATGGTTTGGGACTTGAGTCAAAGTGACATTGCCTCAACCAAGTAATAACTAACCCCTCAACCCTTTCTAACGCCCATCACGAAGAGATCATGATTTTCCCATCCAATCGTTTTTATTTTCACCTATAATCATTATATGTTCTCTATTAAATATTTTATTCATATTTTTATTTTTACTTGTATGTTTAGTATTAGTTGTTTATGCTTTATTATCTCTTATGGATATACAGAAATCAACCCCATGTTATATACCAACTCATTTCAATTAATTTTTAAAAATTACTTCCTTAATAACAGTCTTCCTATTCCGCTCTCTTAAATCCCTCCATATGAACCCTCTCACATCCGGGGCCATCTGTGATGATTTAAGACCATGGAATTGTTGTAAATAGTCTAGATATCTACTACCACATGTTCCACCCCATGACTGTATATAACTTCTTATGTACTGCACATAGAAAACCTCAACTAACATCAATCTGTACCGCGTAAGAATCTAATAAAGTATCGCAACTGTACAGATAGAAGGAATGGAGACTAACAGGAGAAAGTTAAGGTTAAAACAAATCAGGCTTATTCGATAAAAATAATCCCTTGAATCAATATTAAAATAAAAACATAAATCCTCCAGGGAAAAGATTCTTTTAAAAATATTTTTATTAAAAAATATCTCGAGCTTTCGGGCAAGTAAGCCCTTCTACGGGAGAAACTATTTTACATCCTTAATACGCGCCACAATAAAATAATATTTAAACTTAAATACAGTCCTTTAGTTGTTTACATTTGTTTTGAGGCATAATCAACGCGGGCTTCTATTGCGCGTGATTCACTTGGAGGTTATGGGGTGGGCTCAGGAAATATAATGTTATAAACTTCCGGGATATCTATTCTTCTGTTAATACTATTGTGCTTTCTGGATATGATGGATTCTATTATTAGTCTCTGTAGTCTATTGGGGATGTTGGAGTAATGGGTCTTTGGTTCTGATAGGGAGAAGGAATGGCCTGTTTCTCTTATATGTTGGTATACTAAAGATCTACTGTCTTGGTTGTCGATATTTCGTTTATGTTCTGATATTCTTATATTTAAATGTCTGCCAGTTTCGCCAACATATTTGGTTTTGCATTCGTTGCATTCTATGGAATATATGGCATTCTTAATATTGGAAGGATAATCAACGGTATTGTTCTTTGTTATGGGGTTTCTTAGTAACGAATTTAAATTAGGTGAGTTGCTGAAAAATGTTTTGATCCCAAATTTCTTCAGATGACGGGCTATAGAAACAGATACTGGTGAATAAGGAATACTGCTAATAGATTTATAGATTGGGGAATTCCGAATAAACAAACAATAGCCTGCCTTTTCTAGATATAACAATTTTTCGCATACAGAATCAATTCCAAACAACTGTTTATTATAAGCCATCCTTCAACCCCGACTATATCCGTTTTTCCTCCTACTGCCCTCTCAGCCATAAAATCAATACCGTAAAGACCTTAACTAAACGTATCCATAGCCACTGCTCACTTCAAACCTTTAAAACAGAAGAAACTCAGAATATATTAAGAAATCTGAAGACTTGTCAATATCCTTTATCGTTTATTCTAAGACATTTCTATAGCCCCTCTGAAATTCGGAATTCCCCAATCTATAAATCTATTAGCAGTATTCCTTATTCACCAGTATCTGTTTCTATAGCCCGTCATCTGAAGAAATTTGGGATCAAAACATTTTTCAGCAACTCACCTAATTTAAATTCGTTACTAAGAAACCCCATAACAAAGAACAATACCGTTGATTATCCTTCCAATATTAAGAATGCCATATATTCCATAGAATGCAACGAATGCAAAACCAAATATGTTGGCGAAACTGGCAGACATTTAAATATAAGAATATCAGAACATAAACGAAATATCGACAACCAAGACAGTAGATCTTTAGTATACCAACATATAAGAGAAACAGGCCATTCCTTCTCCCTATCAGAACCAAAGACCCATTACTCCAACATCCCCAATAGACTACAGAGACTAATAATAGAATCCATCATATCCAGAAAGCACAATAGTATTAACAGAAGAATAGATATCCCGGAAGTTTATAACATTATATTTCCTGAGCCCACCCCATAACCTCCAAGTGAATCACGCGCAATAGAAGCCCGCGTTGATTATGCCTCAAAACAAATGTAAACAACTAAAGGACTGTATTTAAGTTTAAATATTATTTTATTGTGGCGCGTATTAAGGATGTAAAATAGTTTCTCCCGTAGAAGGGCTTACTTGCCCGAAAGCTCGAGATATTTTTTAATAAAAATATTTTTAAAAGAATCTTTTCCCTGGAGGATTTATGTTTTTATTTTAAATCAGGCTTAGGTGATCGTAGAAGTAAGGCCTAGCAAAGAAGCTTAAAGTTAGAACCACTATTAATAAATTTATAGTCAATTTTACGATCGCGGAAACCATAAAAGTCGAGTAACGCCCCGTATTTCCGGAGCAAGGCCGGATATATCTTCCGTCAAAGAGATAAGCCAGGCCCAATCAGAAGACAATACCTAAGTAGGTCAACCAATAGCCAACGGCCACGTGAAAAAGTCCCACCAATTAGGAAAGAATCACCTAAATAGGTCAACCAATTAGAAAGAAGAAAGGTCTTGGTGTTAAATCGAGAACCTAGAATAGGCAGTATGCGCTTGGATCCCAACGGTAACACTTGCTCTAAAGATCTCTCTCTCCCCTCATCCCATTCCTTCTTGACGTCAGACGCTTCTTAGTGGAATCTCTGTTTGTTTATTTCACCTGTGGCCCAGCTGTGTCGCCTTCCACCACGACTGCACGGTAGAGTTGACATCGAGGTTCGTTTAGCATCAGGTAACACTGGTCCCAGAGGTCCCAAGATATCACATAAATTATATATATATATATATTATATTCAATATATATTTATATATTCTGTTCTACATCTTATATATTTTATATTTCTGTTCTAAAAATAGAGCAATCCACAACACACACACACACACAAACAAACAAACACAACACACACAGTAGCAAGGAAATACTACATTCAACTGGAAGGTTTCTCTGAGCAACTAAACAATTTGACTATATAGCAAGGAAGTCCTACATTCAACTGGAAGGTTTCTCTGAGCAACTAAACAATTTGACTATATAGCAAGGAAGTCCTACGTTCAACTGGAAGGTTTCTCTGAGCAACTAAACAATTTGACTATATACAGTAGCAAGTAAGTCTTACATTCAACTGGAAGGTTTCTCTGAGCAACTAAACAATTTGACTATATACTGTAGCAAGGAAGTCCTACATTCAACTGGAAGGTTTCTCTGAGCAACTAAACGATTTGACTATATACAGTAGCAAGGAAGTCCTACATTCAACTAGAAGGTTTCTCTGAGCAACTAAACAATTTGACTTTATAAAGTAGCAAGGAAGTCCTACATTCAACTGGAAGGTTTCTCTGAGCAACTAAACAATTTGACTATATACAGTAGCAAGTAAGTCTTACATTCAACTGGAAGGTTTCTCTGAGCAACTAAACAATTTGACTATATACTGTAGCAAGGAAGTCCTACATTCAACTGGAAGGTTTCTCTGAGCAACTAAACAATTTGACTATATACAGTAGCAAGTAAGTCTTACATTCAACTGGAAGGTTTCTCTGAGCAACTAAACAATTTGACTATATACAGTAGCAAGTAAGTCTTACATTCAACTGGAAGGTTTCTCTGAGCAACTAAACAATTTGACTATATACTGTAGCAAGGAAGTCCTACATTCAACTGGAAGGTTTCTCTGAGCAACTAAACAATTTAACTATATACAGTAGCAAGGAAGTCCTACATTCAACTGGAAGGTTTCTCTGAGCAACTAAACAATTTGACTATATACTGTAGCAAGGAAGTCCTACATTCAACTGGAAGGTTTCTCTGAGCAACTAAACGATTTGACTATATACAGTAGCAAGGAAGTCCTACATTCAACTAGAAGGTTTCTCTGAGCAACTAAACAATTTGACTTTATAAAGTAGCAAGGAAGTCCTACATTCAACTGGAAGGTTTCTCTGAGCAACTAAACAATTTGACTATATACAGTAGCAAGGAAGTCCTACATTCAACTGGAAGGTTTCTCTGAGCAACTAAACAATTTGACTATATACAGTAGCAAGGAAGTCCTACATTCAACTGGAAGGTTTCTCTGAGCAACTACACAATTTGACTATATACAGTAGCAAGGAAGTCCTACATTCAACTGGAAGGTTTCTCTGAGCAACTAAACAATTTGACTATATACAGTAGCAAGGAAGTCCTACATTCAACTGGAAGGTTTCTCTGAGCAACTACACAATTTGACTATATACAGTAGCAAGGAAGTCCTACATTCAACTGGAAGGTTTCTCTGAGCAACTAAACAATTCGACTATATACAGTAGCAAGGAAGTCCTACATTCAACTGGAAGGTTTCTCTGAGCAACTAAACAATTTGACTATATACAGTAGCAAGGAAGTCCTACATTCAACTGGAAGATTTCTCTGAGCAACTACACAATTTGACTATATACAGTAGCAAGGAAGTCCTACATTCAACTGGAAGGTTTCTCTGAGCAACTAAACAATTTGACTATATACAGTAGCAAGGAAGTCCTACATTCAACTGGAAGGTTTCTCTGAGCAACTACACAATTTGACTATATACAGTAGCAAGGAAGTCCTACATTCAACTGGAAGGTTTCTCTGAGCAACTAAACAATTCGACTATATACAGTAGCAAGGAAGTCCTACATTCAACTGGAAGGTTTCTCTGAGCAACTAAACAATTTGACTATATACAGTAGCAAGGAAGTCCTACATTCAACTGGAAGATTTCTCTGAGCAACTAAACAATTTGACTATATACAGTAGCAAGGAAGTCCTACATTCAACTGGAAGATTTCTCTGAGCAACTAAACAATTTGACTATATACAGTAGCAAGGAAGTCCTACATTCAACTGGAAGGTTTCTCTGAGCAACTAAACAATTTGACTATATACAGTAGCAAGGAAGTCCTACATTCAACTGGAAGATTTCTCTGAGCAACTAAACAATTTGACTATATACAGTAGCAAGGAAGTCCTACATTCAACTGGAAGATTTCTCTGAGCAACTAAACAATTTGACTATATACAGTAGCAAGGAAGTCCTACATTCAACTGGAAGGTTTCTCTGAGCAACTAAACAATTTGACTATATACAGTAGCAAGGAAGTCCTACATTCAACTGGAAGATTTCTCTGAGCAACTAAACAATTTGACTATATACAGTAGCAAGGAAGTCCTACATTCAACTGGAAGGTTTCTCTGAGCAACTAAACAATTTGACTATATACAGTAGCAAGGAAGTCCTACATTCAACTGGAAGGTTTCTCTGAGCAACTAAACAATTTGACTATATACAGTAGCAAGGAAGTCCTACATTCAACTGGAAGATTTCTCTGAGCAACTAAACAATTTGACTATATACAGTAGCAAGGAAGTCCTACATTCAACTGGAAGGTTTCTCTGAGCAACTAAACAATTTGACTATATACAGTAGCAAGGAAGTCCTACATTCAACTGGAAGGTTTCTCTGAGCAACTAAACAATTTGACTATATACAGTAGCAAGGAAGTCCTACATTCAACTGGAAGGTTTCTCTGAGCAACTAAACAATTTGACTATATACAGTAGCAAGGAAGTCCTACATTCAACTGGAAGGTTTCTCTGAGCAACTAAACAATTTGACTATATACAGTAGCAAGGAAGTCCTACATTCAACTGGAAGGTTTCTCTGAGCAACTAAACAATTTGACTATATACAGTAGCAAGGAAGTCCTACATTCAACTGGAAGGTTTCTCTGAGCAACTAAACAATTTGACTATATACAGTAGCAAGGAAATCCTACATTCAACTGGAAGGTTTCTCTGAGCAACTAAACAATTTGACTATATACAGTAGCAAGGAAGTCCTACATTCAACTGGAAGGTTTCTCTGAGCAACTAAACAATTTGACTATATACAGTAGCAAGGAAGTCCTACATTCAACTGGAAGGTTTCTCTGAGCAACTAAACAATTTGACTATATACAGTAGCAAGGAAGTCCTACATTCAACTGGAAGGTTTCTCTGAGCAACTAAACAATTTGACTATATACAGTAGCAAGGAAGTCCTACATTCAACTGGAAGGTTTCTCTGAGCAACTAAACAATTTGACTATATACAGTAGCAAGGAAGTCCTACATTCAACTGGAAGGTTTCTCTGAGCAACTAAACAATTTGACTATATACAGTAGCAAGGAAGTCCTACATTCAACTGGAAGGTTTCTCACCTTTGCGCAACGTGTTATCCATCAATCAGCTTGGAAGGTTAGACACAACATATATCGTCTGGAATCTCTCTCTGGTTCAGCCATTTGACTTTATCAAGCGGAGAATGACACACACAGTATATTTACAAATTTGATTGACAATATGTAATAAACATTAAAATATCTTAATAAATATAAGTTTACTTTCTAAAAATGAAAATAAAAATAGTTTTGAAATAATATATAAATATCGTTGATTCTTTTATAATTATCTCAATGGGTTTGTAGGTTTACTGCTCTTATATATCATTATATATGTATTGCTCTATTTTTTGCGGGAATTGTTTTTCCAAAATGTTACTCGCCAAACTTTATAGGGAAATAATACTATTTTTAGAGGCTCGCTTATACTTCACATATACTTGGCATATGAATATAATATTCAGTTACCAACCAGGCATATATTTACACAAAATGAACTTGTATTGAGGTTTTATTATAGGTTTTAAAGCTTTAATACATTTAATCTTTAACTATCTGTTTCTCCATAAGTACGCATAGCCGTAATATGTCAAATTATCAGGGTATTAAAAAAATATTGGGTGCCTAAATATGACTCCGCGTTTTTTTTAAGTACTCTTTTAATTTGAATTAAATAACCTTCACCTATTGCTTTGTCTTGCAGAAAATTCTGGGTCTTGAGGCATGTTACACTTGATATAAAAGCTTATGTGTATTTTTATTTTAAGTTATTTAGATGTATCTACTTATGTGCCTGGAACGTCTCATTTACGAAAAGCTTTACTTTTCAACCTGATCCTAAAAAAGCACAACCGAAACTCGTCAAATCTACATTCAAAGAAATGATAAAGAGTGGTTTAAACGATTCTGGAGGTGTTGGCGTAAACGAGAAGGAATATGATAAGCCGCCGAAAAAGTTCGAGGAACTACAAGCATTGGATGAAGACGATGCTCAAACACAAGAACAGTTAGCGGCTTCTCTCAATGTCACTCGACAGGCTGTTTCAACGCGTTTATATGCTATGGGAAAGATCTAGAAGGACGGAAGATATTTTCTTCACAAATTTAGTGAAATGAACAAGGAAAATCGAAGAAGTTAACTGAAATCCTGCTATAAAGGTTACAAAGAAAGAATTTTATTCATCGTATTGTGTGACGGATGATTAAAAATGAGTTTATTTCAGCAATCCGAAGCGCAATAAATTATAGGCAAACCTCGGAAAACTGGCAATTTCGACAGCCAAATCCAATATTCATGGCAAGAAGACGACCTGAAAGACTTCAAATGGGAATTCTTTTCCCACCCGCCATACTCTCCAGACATCGCTCCATCAGATTATCACCTCTACAAGTTGATGGGACACGTTCTGGCTGACTAAAATCAAGAAGAACATTGGCTTTGTGAATGGATTACCTCAAAACCTATAAATATATTTTACGATGGCATCCAGAAACTATCTTCTTCTTCTTTCTTATCTCCACTCAATCACACTATGGTATCAAGCTTGTAAAGCTTGAGATTTTTGATGGTGTCTGCCGGGGAAGAGTAGAGCTTATCAATTGGTGAGTCAATACAGTCAATAATATGTCTTGGGTATGCAGGCTGAGAATTGTACTTAGTACATAGTGGGAAAACCTGCAACCATTCTGGAAAGTCATTGTCCGTAGATGACCAGACTTAAGTCTGGAAATCAAAGACTGTTGTTCTCTTGGGAGGACAGAACCGGTGCTTGTCCCTCCTGCTCTGTACCAGTCATATGCAGCATCAGATTTCCATTCCTGCAGGCATTGGGATATAAACTATCTAAATTATAAGAGTTGTATCTATTTATAAATATAAAAATAAACACAATACAGAACAATTAAAAGCTACAATATTTCTCACAATGTTTTGTTTATTTTAAAATGCTAGCTTTCAAGCCATAATCGCTCTTCAACAGACTTAATTAAAACATCGAATATTTCTTACAAGAAGTGTTTACATACAAAATATGGATATTTACAACTTATATTTGAATTAAATATAAATCTTTTGAAGAAATAGGTTTTTGATTGAGCCTATTGAAGAGCGATTATCACTTTAAGCTTGCATATTAAATTCAAAAATAAATTAATTGTGTGAGAAAATGTATAGTTTTTAAACGCTTTTCACACATTTATTTAGAATCATGAACACAGAACAATATGTATATTCATCTCTGCCTTTATAATTTAACAAAATCTCAACAAACAATTCAGGGCCAGGTTTTGTTATTTTTCATTTCTCGAGCTTTCAGGCCAACATGTCCTTCAACAGGAGAACTAGAAGTATAACTTCCAGCGTGTATAGTTGACTGGAAGTCGTACTTCTAGGTCTCCTGTTGAAGGGAATTTTGGCCCGAAAGCTTGAGAAATAAAAAGTAGTTAAAGAAACCTGGCCCTGGATTGCTTGTTGATTTTGTTAAACAGAAAAATATATTAATTTAGTTTAAATTCTACCCTTTAGCAACCGAAACTTCTGAATGTGTTAATTAGTTAGAAAGAAAAATGTGACTTTGTTGCTCCATGAAAAGGGGATGCCATTGCCCCGTTATTCAGCCTATTTCAGAGTTCCCTGTTCACGGTTACAGTAGCGGCTCGGGGCTCACGACACCGTACTTCGCCCTAAAGGGCAGTCCCTTACTTGTGCTGCTTCTTCCGCAACAAAACTAAAATACCTCAGTCTATATGCAACCTCAACATTAACAAAGAATTAACAACAACAATTTCAAGAATCAGAACAGGATATTTTATAGGAATGAAGATAAACCCAGACATGACTAGATCCTACAGGAACTGCAATAACTGTTACAACACCGAACTCACTCCGGACCATATATACAGTTGCCCAGCCATCCTTGTAGCACTCTATATGGCAGACATCAATCCAGAAGAGGACATCCATACAGACAATGCACCTCAGTTGGCCGATATAGTGATCAGGGTGCACGGACCGATATGATCTGCTCCATGGACAAGACACCACCATCAGAAAAAGGTGACTCTTATAAAGAGAGAAGTTTTATTGCGCTTCTTTATCTGGAACCATTTAGATGCCTCGTGTTCATCTAAGATTCTTTCATTGATAAGGATAGACTAGACCTAGATGTTACGTTATAAATAAAATAATTGCTTGTGTGATGTTTAAAAACACAAGGTAGCAAGAACAAATCCAAATAAATAGTGTGTGACGTTTCGGTAACAGCGTTGATATCGTCGTCAGACAAAAGTCAGAACTTCACTATACAGACTTTAAATAGCGAAATAAAACGATGATTGAAGAGGACTATTTTATACGTTTTTCAAAAGGATTTGTTCCTTAATTGGAGTATATAGTGTCGGAGTTCATTATCTAATAAAGTCATCTCAAACAGAAGATAGAAAATCTCTGGTAAAATCGACTAAATTAAACTCTTCGAATTAAAATAGCAAAATAAAACGATGATTGAAGAAGGTATATCTTATACGTTTAAAAAAAAAAAAAGGATTTGTTCTTTAATTGGAGTATATAGTGTCGGAGTTCATTATCTGATAAGGACATCTCGAACAGAAGGTAGAAAATCTCTGGTAAAATCGACTAAATTGAACTCTTCGAATTAAAATAGTGAAATAAAACGATGATTGAAGAGGAGTGTCGTATATGATCGTAAAAAAAAAACTCCTCTTCAATCATCGGTTCATTTCGCTATTTCAATTCGAAGAGTTTAATTTAGTCGACAGACTTTAAATATAAGGCGATAACGCGCCATCTATACATAAGAAATGGAAGCATTATAAAGCAAAAATGTTTCATTTTTCAAACACAAAACAATCTCTTCTACTGTCCTTACTGCAATGAAAAAGTATATTGGGAGGGCTTGGCTCATACAAACTTTATCAGTACTTTTGTCTGATGATGAACACAACACTGTTACCGAAACGTCACACATTATTTATTTATTTGGATTAGGTCTTATTACCTTGTTGTTTTAAATCTATAGTCCAAATTTATTTATTTATGCTTATGAGGTGATACAGCAACATCTTTACAATTAGAGAGGAGACAAAATGAACCAAATCTAGAAAAAAGAAGTGAGGACATATCGGTCATTAAAGTCTGAGAGGCAAGGCCTTCAGCCAGTTCAGGGCTTCCGGGGTGACAGAGTGGAGATTGGAGATTCCTCCATTGAATTTGTACAGCGGGCAGTCGTCTAGTATATGGGACATTGATGGTACCTAACCATGCTTGATGTTTATACTAACTATGTAAATACTATCGCCATTATGATTACAGTGGAGACTTTGCTTATATCAGGTTCTTCTTGGTCAATTTTAGGTTACCTTACTTTACCTCTCACGTACAACTGTATTGTCAAACATTTAAAAACAAATTTATTCAAATTCTTATATCAAAATTGAAATTGTACTTAGGTGTTTATACATGCTCCTTTTGATATAGCTTCTTTTACTTTTTTTTTTGCAATACACGGTAAGGATGAAATATAGTGCACAAAGTTATGACAATCCTTGGTCTATACTTCGTTCTACAAGCTCACTCACTATATTCCATGTGTATTTAAGACAAATGCTTTCTCTATTCAGATATGTTGGAAAATGAAATCGTAACAGATATCTCAACAGTGCAATTATATTGATCTGAAGAGTATTTTAGTTATTTATTGTAAAAAATATATATACACAAAAATTTATACACGCATGTACAATTCAATCACAAAATTAACGATATATACACTTATGGATAAAACTTAAGGAAGTGGAAAGTCTTTGATATCGCCGGTTCGTCTATTTTTTTTTTAAAGGAGACAGAGGCAATTTTGTTCACACTTGGTATTCTCGTATCGTTAGGGTCTTCAAGTCTCTTCAAAGGTCACTGTAATATCTTTCAGAGTTGTCTGAATCTCGATATATATGCTAAAAGGTACAACTTCTTTAAAGTTTGTCCATGAGTGTAATATATATTTTTGAAAAAAATATACATTATCTTCAACTCAAATAATTCATTGTTAAATATTCAAAAGGTAATATCAAGAGCTAATAATTTAAGAACCACATTATCGTATTTTGTTCAAAACTATTTGATTGGTAAACTGTATTGAGATAGAGTTGAAGTGAGATAAGTCAATCTAAATCATGAGAATGCTGTAATTTACATTATATATAAAAGGTAAAACAAACCTCTTCACAAGATTGAGTCTATCAGTCCGTGAGGAGAAGACCGTCGTCGAGCCGACAACGTCATTTCCTCTATTTAAGCCACTTCTGGCCAGCGCGGGTCTGGCCGCACCCTGTGGTCGTACCGTTGACGGATTGAGACCGAATGAGGAAGTGTCATATCAACGTACCGAGGGGAGAACCCACATGGATTGTCGACAATCAGGGGACAGAAGACGACCTTCGGGGAACCCACCTTGGCTTCAGGTAGATTCTGTCCTTACTTTCATCTACTTATTTATTTAATTATTATCAAATCAGACGTGATATCTCCACAAGGGATGCTGGCGTCAAGAAACAACACTAAACTTAGATACTATAATACATAAACAATTGAATAATATCAAGGTTTGAGTAGAGTTTAAAGAAGAAAGGAAAGTATACTAAAATCATGCTTGAATTTACAACCAACTAATGAAACAAACACAAATAAATATACCTAGTTTGGCAATTACGGGTTTTTTTAACCAAGAGAGAAAATCATAGATATATTTACAGAAGTTTCTAAATTTAAAATATGAGTCCTTATTATTTATAAACATAAAAATATCCTTGTATTCAATGTCTTCCCGCTTTCCGTAGTTCTGGAAGATTGGACACTCAATAAGCAGGTGACTGGAATCCTGCCTTCTCTCTCCACACCCTGGATCGTCTATAGCTCCTATCCGAATAATCTACTTAACTTTTTTTTTAGAATAACATTTTATAACTTACCTTCTTTCCCGTCTATATCACCTTTTCTACTTCAATTCACTCTTTCCTTACATTAATTATACGGACATATTCATTGCAAGTATTTATGTATATCCATTATTATACAGAATTTCTCTCTTTTTTTAAATTTTGGCTTCAGGGAGCATTGAAAATTACACATCCGAACATGTTATAAACGAAAGATTGGGAAAAAAATGATTCCCAAACCTATAAAACCGTATTATTTATATATTAATGGGTATCAATTTTTACATTATTTGTGCATGTGTGGCGAAAATGAGTTTACATCGATGTTAGTAACATTGGTAAATTATAGTTTTATCTTTTGGAAATTTTTTAGAAAGAATCCATTTATGTGAGCTGTTAACATTTTTATTTAATAGATCAGAGGTTTCTTTATAAATGGCAATAAATTAAGATTCTCAACTTTTGGTGGACATATATGCATCTATAGCTTTATTATACTGGGTGACCCATACGTCCCGAACCCATTTATTTTTTTTATTTAAAAATTGAATATAAACTAGAATAAAAAAACTGACTATTTTATTCTAGTTTGCCTTTTTTTTTAAATAAGAAATACAAGTTTTCGGGACTTATAGGCCACCCAGTACTGCTGCATTTTTACATAAGTGTGTTGAACTGCTCTTCACCTTATCTACGACTGTCCGAACTTTACAGAAGTGAGACATCGTTTGTTCCCTGATCTAAATGATTTAACTCTCTTACATCTGCCACTTTGTCTATATAAATTTTTAAAACTTTTTCGATTAATACATGTAAATTTGTAAATATTTAATTCTAAGTTCTAATTTGTTTGTTGTTTTTGTTTGTTTCCTCTGTAATAGGCGCAAATATTTCAATATCGCGCCTGGTTGGTTATTAAATAAATAAATGAGTTGATAGAAGTTTTTTAACCAAACATAGTTATACCTAAAACTCTATTAATCTGACCTATTAATGCTCAAATATCGAGATATTTACCTCTATTTAGATAGAATTTTCTCTTTTTAAACATAGTGTTTTCCGTTAATTGAATTAGCTTCATATATTTATAAAAATCAGAATTTTAAGATTTAAAATGTAATTTTATAACATTCGCTTTAAAGGTTGACCTATGGATAGAGAGATATAAATGATTTCAGACATTTTATTAACCTTTCTCTAGTTAATATGCACAAGCTAATCCTATAAAATTCTAATTACCAATGTTTAAATGAAAATTATTACACTCATTGACAAAACTTAAGAAAGTTATACTTTTTAGCATGTATATCGGAATTCAGATAATAGCTCTGAAAGATATTTGATACACAGTAAACTTTTGAAAACACATGAGATAACCAAGTGTGAACAAAATTGCCTCTGTCTCCTTAAAAATATATATATATATATTTATAAAAAAAGACAACCGGCGATATCAAAGATTTTCCACTTCTATAAGTTTTGTCCATGAGTGTACGTACATTGCTATTAGCGAAAAGTTCCTCTCCTTTTATAAAAATGCATCAAAACCCAAATTAATTTATTATCTCTAAAAATAACTTATAAGCTCATTATAGAATGAGTCGTAACACCAGCTTTGACGAATTCAGACCAAAACCAACCTGTATCCCATGGTTTCAGGCTATGGCCCTAATCATTACAGGAGGGATACGCTTTCGTATCATTAATCTGTCTATTCTACCAAAAAGCTGTTTAAGTTGACAAAGTGATAGTGCCTATCTACGAAACTTACCGTGAAGAGACAGGAACACCTCTCGGATGAGAGGCGGTCGGCGCTGCAAGGTCTCTGTAACTGCAGGAGATACAGACAAGCTTGTCTGATGCCGAGTACGTATCCTGGATGGGGCAGGGCCATGAAATGTAATGGTGGAGAGATCAAAAGGGCTGGCTAGTTGTGGACACATCGTCAATTGTCGTCCAGTTCAGCTAATACCGCGAGGTAGGAACGGTGACTAAATGGGGCAGCTCCAGCATACGAAGGACATTGTGATTGATAATGTGCAGGAACGGCGGAGCCGTCCTACGCGGGCACTACGGCTTCTTCAAACTCCTTTCCTGGTGTTGTTATTGCACATTCTTCGAAACCAAGAATTGACAGAACGCTAAAAAATATTCTTTGCGTTAGCCCGATGAATAGAGGCGAGAAGGGTGAGCTAGGGTTTTAAGAACTGCACGCCAAATCACCGCGAGGAGGCTTAAAGGCATGGCGTCACCAGAAAACTAAAGGCGCTGACGATAGGCAAGTTCATTAAGGTGGTAGTGGGCATTACCCTGCGAACCAGTACCATGATGAAGGATACCTGCTTCCACAGTTCCAGCAGGTGACGGCGATGGGTCTGAAGCCTGGATCCTGATGGTAATGGATAGACCAAGGCTCCGCTCTCTAGCAGTTAGGATTAGACGTTTCTGCATCCAACCCAGAGCTTTGCCTGGAGCCCGTGTTGTTGACGACTTCCCCTGCGACGTAGTGCTCCCCAGACTCCTAGGAGATATTTATATTTCTAAAAACCCACGCTCTTCATTGTTGCCAGCAGTTGCGATGACCCGCAGCTAATGCAGCCTCTCGTCTGGAGAAAGGTGGCGGTTGACGAACTTCGACAAGCATTGGATAGTGACACCGAAGGCGGATATCTTGCCTGGAAGCAAAACCCATTTCTCTATTATTTGGACGTTTGATGAGCTCTAGCTCCACATGCTGGAAATACCTCTGCTCTGTAGCCTAAATAATAGTTCCCGACACAATCCAGTGTCGGGATATTATTTTCCTGAACAGAGCCGATTTCTATCGCGTTCTGCCTAAGGAAACAGCGAAATGCGATTTTACTGTATCAATTGTCAATGGCGCACACATTTTGGAACGCAAGAAGAATGCTCTTGCGTACCATATATTCTTGCTCTGATGTTAGCGAACCTTTTGCACAGGGTTAATTATGAATTTTCAAGTCACGCAAATTCTATCATTCAAGAGGCCGTGAACCAGCCTATGTTCTTCGCTGAGCCTGTCCACGAGCTGTCTAAGATGGGAGAGGGAGATAATTTCTTGATTTATAGTTTTCTTCTTCATGACAAAGAGTTAATTTTCTTTGTGGCTAAAAGCTCAGAATGCACTCAAGAAGAGTGCTCAGATGCTGCATAGACTTTGATCAAGCGTTTGGCATAAGTGACCTCTTCCTTTTTTGTGGAGGTGGGGGGAGGTTCTTAGGCGATGGATTTCTGTAAGTGCACCCTTTCTAGCCACATTGTAGAAATGGACGTAAGGCTGGTAGATGGCGCAGGTTCTAGTACTGTTCTAGGACCTCTTTGACGGATGGTCTGGTGTGATATAGCAGGCATCGCAGTTACGCTGCTCTCCTAGATGGAGAGCATGGAGCGTTTGCTACTGTGATAATCTGGTAGCATTTTATCCTTTAGCGCGCAGAGCTTCCTTAGGCAGTAAGATGATCCTCTTTGGAAGATCCTAATCTTCTTTCCTAATCATTTTTCAAATTTAAATTAGTCTTCTTCAGATTCATCCAAGTTTACATGCCGGGAGAATTTACGACAGGAGCTATAGAGACCCTCTGGCAATGAGCTTCAAGGTCTGATTGTTGTCCCCATCCTCGATAGCATAAAAAAATCTCAGAATTATATCTTTTAATCTTTTGGTAGAAAGAAGATTTAAGAAGGGATTCCTTGATCACCAGACCGTCGTCGATGACCGATTCCATTGACTAGATTTTCGATTATAGCCATCCTGGTGTGCTCAACTCAAGTGTACTATCAAAGCTTGGTCCAGAAGTTCATTCAACGGAACAAAATCCTAGGTCCTTGTGAGTCTCCTCAAAAATTGATAAAGAATTCGCTGAAAGCAAATCTGTGCAGCAGCACTTGACGCGAAGACGCGGGCCAGGCCTTATATTGTCCAGAAAAATGGCGTTCGTCTCCTACAGGAGGCAGATATCAACTTTATTATACTCAATAAAAGAGCAAAGATGAATTCACCAGTGAGAAGAGCAGCAATGCTGTTTTCCTTCAGGGTCGAAACGTATAAGTTAACTTAGGATGCCAAATATAGTTTATGGCTAATGATAGCTTCTTGTGTAGAGCATTTCTAGTATTCCCTCTCTGAGCCGTATTAGCACCTTGACCAATGGACGTTAGAAATGGCCATATTGTCACTGTTTGTGGAGTCTTAGAAGAGTTGGTTTCTCTCCAGCGCCAACTGCTGAAAGCCGCTGATGGCTGCATATAGAGACTTTAGCAGTTGCTGGAGTAACTTGGAGGAAAAGGTTGGTGACTGGCTCCATATGATTGGGTGCACAGCAGACGGCCGGCCGCTCAGGAAAAGCAACTTGTCCTCGGATATTACAGTTCTTTGAAGGCAGTTGACGTACTTGTACCGCTGTCTATCACAGAGAGAACAGGAGATTCCATACGTAGCGTATCTTTGATTTTAAGCTTTTAAAGAATCTTGAAGAGAGTCACTTTGTCATGCCGAGTAATTGAGACTTTCTGAAAAGCATCAGCCCCAGTAGTAATTTTTTAGTCCTATAATTTAACGAACAATTGATGTCACCCAGCTGTAGAGGGTTTGAACGCTGCGATTAGGACAGCGCTTATGTCACAAAAAAGAGAACATTTCTCAAAGCAATACGCTCGCTCTTTTTCATCTAGGGAAAGAGGTGTAGATTGGCGCCTTCTAAATCAAAACCTTCTGGTGAGCATCTCGGAAAGCTGAACGCTAGAGCTGCTGACTAGGATATTCCCCTCCATCTTGGTCATCTGGTAAATGCATCCCTTAGCCAGATTCGCCTCAAGCCCCATGAGCTATTGCGTTCAGCTGAAGTTCAGGCAGAATTCCAGCTTAACCCATTGTTCTACTTGACAAGCCGCCGACTTGACTCCAAAGTTGTCATCTTGATGCACTTCAGCATTCAGGGCTTGTTGGCAGAGGGGTGAACACTCGACTTGGCAGCAATAAGCTGGACGCTGCTGCCTTTTTAAAAATGTTGTTCGGTGCCTTTTTAGATGGTCTTCTCTTCCATTAAGGACTAACAATAATAAATTCATTATCGTCTTGTTTCAATGGGAGATGATTTTTCCTGTTGACCAGGTCATACCAGCTAGTCGAAGAATTGCCTACACCAGGTTCAGGTTGTTTAGATAACTCCAATAATCATCGGAGTTTGAAGGTTGCTAATTTTATTAGCTTTTAATATTGTGGTTTACAGTCAAAGTAATTGAAGATGCAGAAATAAAACAAAAGTAATTTCTATAACCGTTAAGAGTAATTTAAACATCTATTAAAGCTTGAGCTGAATCATATTTGATTTTTATTTATTTTATATAGCTTGTCAGAGAGAAGAGAAATATTCACTTTATTGTGAAGACAATTGGATGAAGAGTGGTTTTATATACTGCGTGACATTGAAAATGGAACACCAAGAAATAGTGGCCAGAAAGTGATGAAACTCGGCAGACAGAGAGATAGGGACGAACAATAAGTGATCTTTATTTCAAAATGATAGTCATAATACAGAGCGAGAACGGCGTCGGCTTAATAGCAAGTAGGACCACCGCGGACGGCGATGCACGCAGCAACACGTCTAGGTAGAGAGTCAATCAGAGTACGGATGGCGTCCTGAGGGATGGCTCTCCATTCCCTCTCAACCATTTGCCACAGTTCGTCTTCTGAACGCGGCTGTGGCAAGGCAAGCAAACGGCGTCCAATGATGTCCCAGACGTGCTCGATTGGTGAGAGATCAGGAGAGTACGGTGGCCAGGGAAGCATCTGTACATCTTGCAGAGCTTGTTGGCTAATGCGAGCAGTGTGCGGTCGGGCGTTATCCTGCTGATAAAGGGCATTGGGTACCCCCTGAAGGTAGGGGAGTGTCACCGGTCGCAGCACATCATCAACGTATCGTTGGGCCGTCATAGTGCCCTGAATACGAAGTAAAGGTGACCTGGAATCATACGCGATTGCGCCCCAAACCATGATTCCACGTTGTCGCACGGTGGGGCGTTCCACAATTGCTGCCGGATTGGACCTTTCTCCACGTCGACGCCACACGCGTACACGGCGACTATCACTGGACAAGCAGAAACGCGACTCATCTGAGAACACGACCCTGTGCCATTCCGTCATCCACGTCGATCTAGCCCGGCACCATTCCAAACGTTGGCGCCTATTCGGTGGGGTCAATGGCAGTCTTCTTAGCGGACGGCATGAGTGCAAGCCATTAGCAACCAATCGACGGGAAATGGTTCTGGTCGAGATGGAATGATCTAGGGTGTCTTGCACATGTTGCAGGATGGCGGTACAAGTGGCGTGTGGGGCCGCCACTGCTTGTCGAAGGATCCGCCGATCCACACGTGCTGACGTCACTCTGGTTGCACCGACATTCCTATTAATTGCCACATTTCCTTGTTCCAACCATCTTCTCCACAGTCGGTGCACCGTGGACGCACCAAGGTGTGTATCAGCTGCGATTTGACGTATGGACCAACCTGCCCTTTTCAGTCCGATCACCGTGCCCCTCGTAAAAGCGTCTGTCTGCTTGAACTGCCTCCGTTTACGATGACCTGGCATTCTCTTTTATTACACGTGTCTTTTGACACAAGAACAAAATTTCTACAATGATTTTCCTTGAAGAAATAACGACACGAATACTGTCCTTTCTGCAAGTTCCTTCCCTTATATCTTACTCCATGTGCGCACGAGAGCTGCGCATTTTACATCATTTGCATAACTCGGTTAGGCGCGTCTACCCTGAAATTTGCATAATTTTCTGGCCACTATTTCTTGGTGTTCCATTTTCAATGTCACGCAGTGTATACTAAAATTGATCATAGAAAATGATTTGATATATATAAGCTTGTGTGTGTGAATAATGCTTTATGTAGATAGAGATTTTGCCGAGAGGAAATTAAACTATAAGAATGAAGGTTGCCATCAAAACTAGGTGCCATTTAGTGACCGTCTCTGCACACTAGCAGACTCGGGTTTGTGATAAAGCCTGAGCACCAACATTGTCAATTTGGCTTTTTATAGATTAATTTCTTCATGACAAAATTTTCATCTATATTTTGGCCCTAGATATGACCTGGTCACTTTGCCAGGTAACTTTCCACTTTAGCAATTTGTGAAGATTTTATTTGATCCCTTTTGGAATTCATGAATTCAAAGCCCACCATGAACCGACGAGGGCCATTAGCCCGAAACCATGGCCTACAGATGGACTCTTCTCAGTTTGCCAAATCTGGTGCTGTGGCTTTGTCACCGAGCCGAGTCTGCTAGTGTGCAGAGACGATCAATAGAGGGCGCCTAGTTTTGACGTTTATTTTGACGGGAAAAGAAACCTTTATTTTTATAGCTAGTCTCTTTTGTAAATTTAATTCCTAAATTTTGCTGCCAAGTGAATTAAACAATAGACATGAGATTCACACATAGGATTTGAAGAGGTTTTAACCAGATTCCAACGGAAATATGATCAGTTTGTATTCTTATCAGGACTTTTATTATTTGAGATAGGAAAAGAGAGGGGGGGGATAAGATAAATTTTAGTTTTTTTTATTCTGGACTAATTTTAATTTACTCCTGTTATCCCAATCTATTACATTTTCTAGAGTCTAATCGCTTGAAACGTTCTTCAAACCTATATCATGCCAACATATAATGGAAACATTTTCTACATAGTAAATAAGAGCAGCGCTGTCTTGATGGTGCTTTCTTGGAACTTATAGGGCAAATTCTTGTGGGGTCAATTTATTGAGCGTGTACTTACACATATTTGCATGGTACTGTGAGGCACTAGGAGCACTAAAGTTGTAAATAAAAAGAGGACGAGGAAGGATGTTGTCTAGAAATGGAACAAAAAAGAAGATTATGGAAGAGATAATTGAAAATGTGAATATACACTGGTCCGCAAAATTAAAGGAACAACATATTTTTTTCATTTATCTCAAATTTTATTAAACATTTATCAATTAAATTTTATACACAAATTTATTATTCCATTATTGAATAGAATGCCCGAAATCAAAGAATTCTAACACGTATTTTATGCAAATTAGCCGGTCAAGCAATGATCTTCTTGCAGTCAGTGCATAAATATCTTGGATATTGTTGTTTATATGGGGTGTGATCACCTTTAACTGATAGACAGACTCTACATCGGTGACCCATACTAAGAATTAGGGAGTTTATCAGCTCCTGTGGAATCAACGCCCACTCTTGTGTTAAGGCTGTTTCTAGCTCATGAGTGTTTCTAGGAGGGGGTTGGAGGGATGAGATCCGCCGTCCTAGGTTGTCCCATACATGCTCAATGGGATTTAGGTCTGGGGATCGAGCTGGCCAATTCATCCGAGCAATTGCATGGTTTTGGAGAAAAGTGTCAACCACACCAGCCCTATATGCATCACATATGCTGCCAAGATCTCGTCCCGATACCTCTGTCCAGTCGGGGTTCCTTGTCGAAAAATGTGGAGTTCTGTGTGACCGCCCAAGAAGATTCAAGCCCAGACCATAAAACATTGGCTTCTGTAGGGATCCCTTTCAACCATATTTCGGGGATTATTTCTGGTTCCTACCTCTCTCCAGACAAATACACGACGATAATAGCTGTTTATAGAGAATCTGGACTCATCAGTGAACATTACATGGCTCCATTCATCTGGATTCCAAGCGACATGTTGTCTGCACCAAAGTTCCCTTGCTCTCTTTTGAGGTGGTGTCAACGACACACAAATTATGGGTCGTCGAGCATAGAGGCCCTTCATGTGAAGCCTTCTGGGTATTGTATCAGTTGAAATGGGAGAAAACTTTCTTCTAATGGATGATAATGCCCGTCCACATAGGGCTGATGTGGTCGACACTTATCTCCAAAACCATGCAATTGCTCGGATGAATTGGCCAGCTCGATCCCCAGACCTAAATCCCATTGAGCATGTATGGACAACCTAGGACGGCGGATCTCATCCCTCCAACCCCCTCCTAGAAACACTCATGAGATAGAAACAGCCTTAACACAAGAGTGGGCGTTGATTCCACAGGAGCTGATAAACCTCCTAATTATTATTATGGGTCACCGATGTAGAGCCTGTTTATCAGTTAAAGGCGATCACACCCCATATTAACAACAATACCCAAGATATTTATGCACTGACTGCAAGAAGATCATTGCTTGAACGGCTAATTTGCATAAAATATGTGTTCGATTTCTTTGATTTCGGGTATTTTAATCAATAATGAAATAATAAATTTGTATATAAAATTTCATTGATAAATGTTCGATTAAATTTGAGATATATGGAAAAAATATGCTGTTCCTTTAATTTTGCGGGCCAGTGTTTATATTCATAAAATGTGTGTGTGTGATGTTCATGAAATATATTTATATGGAAACAGAAAATATTAGCTTAGCAGTGCGTAAAGCGATAGATAAGGAAAATAAAAAAGGAAGAGGGGTAATAGGGGTAGAATTTGTAGATTGTGGGTTGGTGACGTAGTTTTTACTGTTACTTGAAGGAAGTCCGTTTTGATAACGCTGATTGTAGCTTCTCAGGTTCCTGAACAAATCACGAGATATTTCCATTCACTAGTAATCTTCCTATCATAGCCAGGAAGGAGGAATGTAAAGTTTCTCTTTAGGCTGCTGCCAGCTCAGGACATGAGATGATGAAAACTTTCTTCAGGTTCATGACAGAGTCGGTAGTTGTCATTGTCTTTTTAATTCTTTTTAGGTATTACCCTAAGAATGATGTGATCTGTCAGTAACTCTACAGAGGTGGAATTTCCAAAATTTATTAATAAAATTTTGTTTTTGAGCTCTTTAATGGTTGGGAAAATCTGTTTAAATGACGGGCCTCCATTGCGATCGCCCTTTCCCTAATGTCATTCCTCTTGTCACCCCACAAGGAATGATGGCCATTGCTATCAATACCTATCATGGCATCTTGGTGTCTATCCTTTTTATCTCCTTTCAGTAGATCCTTGCTTAAGTTATCTTGTGGAAATCTCCCGATATGAATTTAATAGAATTTGTCGCCATATGTATATCTATTCCCACTAGATGGTCTTTGAATTTAATGAAAATCGAATGATTCAAGAAGTTCCTAATTCCAATTTCAGCGTTGTAGGTTATTTCTTATTTTGTTTGAAATATACGGTTGTAGTATGGTAAAAAGAAGGTTATGCCGACAATTTATATTTTTATAGGAGGTTCTCTTGCAATAGTATTGAGTGAGTGATTTTTCTCGTTGATATACCCTGCCAAAGAAGATATTGTATTTTATTCGCGTTGTACTCTAGGATTCCGATAAACTTAGGCATAGTTCACCTAATGATGCATCAGCGCGCCATCTGTTAAGAAAATTCGAAACTATTATAGACGCGTATGATTATTTCAAAAATTAAACAATTTATACTGCCCTTACTGCCATTAATTTTTCCATTGCAGTAAGGGCAGTAGAAATTGTTTAATTTTTAAAAGAATCATACGCGCCTATAATAGTTTCGAGTTTTCATAGTTCACTTTGATTCTTCCTTTTGATTTATTGGATGGACGGAGAGAGGGAATGCCTTATGAGAATGAGGTAGCTTTTTACTTATGCATTTGAAGCAGGATACTGTAGTGGAATTGCAATTTTGGTTGTAATGGGAATTGCCGCAGTGTCTGCAATGGGTTTCCTCCTCGCAAAATTTGCCACGTGTCCAAGAATTGGGTGTATAGTTTCGCTTTTTCAAATGATCTTGACAAGTGGTTTATTGATCCCTTTTCTATATATATATCTTGAAGATCTTTGAAGATGTTTCTACCATCGCCGTTTTCTTGTTGTGCATGTTTGCTTTTGTGAATCTTATTAAATATAATGAGTCATCATTTGTTTGCATCTTGATTGCTTCCTTTATGTCTCCGAAAGGTATTGTATCATCCAGGTCTTTAATAAGGATTCTAGACTTGAATATATTAAGTGGTGAACTGGGAGAATATTATTATTATTTTTTAATGTACTAGTTGCGTTGTAGAAGGTTTGTTCGGTATTCTAAGTTTGTAAGGTGGAAAATTTCTCTTCTTGTGTGCTTTGTTTTCGTGGCTGATATACTTATTTTTTCAAAATTCGCCCCCATTACCCTATCTAATGTTTTTGTCATTTCGACTTCCCTGTGATTCTCATTTTCGACTTGATTTTATAAATGATTCTTCTCCGAAATTCTCTTTATGGGTTTGTGTTGCTGAGCTTAAGAATATGGTCTCATTGGGCAGGTAGCCTGAAGATGGTAAGAGGCCGATAAGAGCAAAACACTATTGGCCACTCTCACTCGCCCAGTAAGAGAGAGACCGCGAACAAAAAGGAACCATCTAGCAATGGCTTTCTTTATAAGTACCCAAGATGGTGTTATTTTCCGTGTTCCAGGAAATGGCCATCGGTGAGTCCATACGGATCTCTCACCGCACCAGAGACCCTGGCTCTTTTACCGAAATTGACCCTTATTCCTGACGTACACCTTAAGGTCCTCAAAAATATTTTCTATGAACTTCAACTCCCCATCTTCGTGTAGAAGCAGGACAATGTCGTCGGCGTACGCCAGGACATTATTTCAGCTGAGCAACTCTACCAGGCGAAGTAGGAGTGCCCCATGGAGATGGTGAAGAGCGCGACGATCGAAGCGCAGCCTTGCCTCACTCCATTGAGAAAATGTAACGCAGGAGTTCTTCCCATCCTATCGATTTTAGCCGAAGATAAGGCATGACTCACGGATCGGTGTTAATCCTGCAACAGCGTGGCTCTGACACTCCGACACAATATCCCGGAGATGAAGGCGCAGTCGCCCGTATAGAACCTCGTTGAGGAAGCGGTAGGATCTCGTAGGTCTAACCGGTCGCAGTCCGGCGAAAGCAGGAACATTGTACGGTTTAAGAATAAGGTGCATTTCCCTGCGTCGCATGAATGGGGGCAGGACGCCTGCTGGGAGAAGACTAGATGGAGGGCAGTCACGAAATAGTCCTCGAAGCCGCGGATGATCTCGCAAGGCAGCTCGTCCCATCTGGCCGCTTTCCCTCTTGTCGACAGCCTATGTCAGCAGATATCTTATACTCACCGATCTCTCTCTCGTAGTGTAGAGTGTATCGCTTCGATCTAGTCGCTGATTTCCTCCAGAGAGAACAATGGGCAGGCGAAGCGATCCTTTAATCTAGTGAAAGCCATGTCTCTCACCACTGGTACCTCGATTATATGACCCTTACTGTCGCGTGAATGGTAGTTCGCGGAGACGCCTCTGAGACGGAAGTGGAGCGCACGTCCGAGATCAGCCAGTAATGGATAATCTGCTCTGATTGGCGCGTTCTAGATGTTTGATAGGACAAACCGTCTAACTCGAGTGACGTAGCCGTCATCCTCCCTGCGCGGATCGTGAAGGGACTTGATGGATGAGGCTAGATTCGCTTCATCTTGCCAAAGTTCTTCCAAATTTCTCCAGCTAGCATGTCCTCGATGTTCCCTAAAGCTTCGTCAATAAGTGTTCCCAGCTTTGAGATGATCAGACTGGAGCGAAAGCATGCTGGGGCAATGCATGGTGGTCGTGTCTCGGAGGCTTCGCTAATTTGGAAGAGAACCGTACAGTGAAGGATTCGAGTTTTCATTGTGGAGGTTTCAATATCGGGTGGCGAGGTTATTGTCGCTCGATGGTAGCAGCACCTTGTCCAATCTACTTGCATCCACTTGGCTTCCGTACCTTGAGATCCTCGTTGGTAGGTGCGCGACGTCGAAGATGGCTGCCGCGTCTGCAAAGTTGACCCGATCCTGGATCTCCCCTAGGGTTTCAACGGAACTGTACGCCATTTCTCTGGTAGACTCTTCGGAAATGTTTAGGTCCCCGTGGACTCACGCGCCATCGTTGACAACAGCACCCGCGATGACCTGTAGTCGCTGAAACCTCTCCTCAGGAGCATAGGATAGGTGGCAATTGAGGAACATTGCCCGTAGACCCGAATGGTAACGTCGAAGGCCGTGATATTTCTTGGGTACAGGACGCGTTATCCAAAGACAAGAACATCGGGCGCGACGATGCAAACAAGGCCAAATCCCCTGGTAACAGATGCTGGCATGACTGCTGCAGAGTAGCCGAGGAAAATCTTCGGCGCTGTTCAGGGTCTTTATATTCGTTTCCTGTAAAAAGGCGACGTACACTGCACGCTTTTCTCGGAGAAGGCACAGCTCGATGCGTCTGTGTCGAGCACTAATGCCTCGCACATCAAGGCATGAAAATCGGAAGTTCTTGCGCGCTCTCCGTTCTTGCTCTGATGTCAACAAGAATTTTATAAAAGGTTGACTCGGAATTTCCAAGTTCTTAATTCGTTTTCCATTTAGGACATGAAATTTCAGCCTCTCCTCTGCGCTGTGATATTAATTAAATTGCCTTCAAAACGGAAGGGAAATGATGGCCTTCTTTAGGTCTTCCTTTTTCATTCCTAAGAGCCCAGTCTCATGTAAGAGGGAGCTTGATAGACGCCCGAGGAAGGCGTCCAACTGCTCGCGCGCCTTGATTCACCCATTGGTGTTAGTGATTTGGATATCTCTCTGATTTTAGGACGCAGAAGATCACGTATTCTTTTATCTTGAGGTCTGCCTGGCTAGAGGTTTTGAAGCACTGGTGGTGGGTGCAGTCTCAGGTGCTTCGGTCTCTTGAACTGAAGGTGTGGAAGACATCTGCCCGAGGGCAACCTCTGGCGCAGCGTAGTTAGATTCTTCATGTGGCGATGCAGCTGCATTGGAAAGAAAAGCAGGTTACAGAAACTTCACACTGATATTTTAGCTGGAAAAATGGGAGACACTAGCCGCTCTGATCATCTGGGGGCAGTTCATTCTCATATGGTCCATAAGCAGAACTTGTAGCAACGGAAACCGTACGGAATTCGATGGCATTCTCAACATCATGTTTATTGTTTTCTTGGCTATCTGTCAATACCTCATATCGGTTAGAAATCTCCATCGTCTCCAACTCCATCGCCGAAAACGACCGTACGGGCGAGAGAAACAATGACAATGAACAAGGTTTATTGACTACTAGCCAACGATCAAAACAAAAAATAAATTTTTAAATATATATAAAAAACCACAATATTCCAAAAAATAATTTACAACACACAAATGCGTCACTGAAATGACGTCTGAAATATTTCAGAGGTTACAAGCTGCCCTGAAGTTGGATTGCCTCTTGCATAGAGCGGAGTTTTGACTTATACATGCGCTATTGCAATGCCAAGAAATGAACTCTGAACAGACAGAACTAGGCTTAAGCGTCAGCAGATCGAAGAGTTCTACCATTTCAGTGTAGAATAAAGACACGCTTTCTATATTGTTATTATAAACATCCTATATAGGGGTGAGAAAATAGTCAGCGAAAATAGTCAGTAGACAGCTCCTTTAACTTAATACAAGCAATAATGCGCCATCTGTATATAACGAACGAAGACATTAAGACGCGAATGTTTCTTTTCTCAAATAAATTCTTCAACTGTTGGCGGGTTTTTGAAGTTTCCGGCAAAGTCTCTTCGGATTAGCAGGGTCCGCTGTTGGCGCAACAGTGGCTGAGGAGAGCACTGGTAGTGACGGCAACAGGCTGGTGCTCGGCGTAAGAGCAGAAGGCTTGTGGTTGGTGTCTCTGCTGGAAGCGAAGATGCGGAAGAGCTGGAAGTTGTGGGATTTTCTGGATGGTTGCAGAGTGTTCCACTGCCTATTCAGACGTTACAGTTTGTGAGAAGGCGTGGGATGGAAGGATATTGTAGTTTTGAGTAAGATGGATGAAGTACAGTGGTACCTCGACATACGAGCGCCCCAACATACGAGTTTTTCGAGATACGAGCCGACGAGCAATCGATATTTTGCTTTTAGTTACGAGCGAAATTCGAGATACGAGTTCGGTTCGGTAGTGTTGAAGATATTATTCTGTGATTTTAAATGTTTCTTTTTGACCAGTACTTTTGTTTTGTTTTTGCTTTTCCTAAAATGTTTCTTTCTTCCTCTTCATTATTATTTGTTCTATATGCAAAGCTTTGTTTTTTGAGACTTGAATAAACAAATTCAAGTTTATTATATCCACCAAACTGCTCATCCACCAAACCTCGAAGATGACATCCTCGAGGAGTTAAAATTCATAAAGGTTCTCTACTTACCACCCAACACCTTTCCTATCCTGCAGCCCATGGATCAGCAAGTGATTTCTAATTTTTAAAAACTATACACCAAGCATCTGTTTCGGCGCTGCTTTGAAGTGACGGAGAGCACAAACCTCACCCTTCGAGAGTTCTGGAAGGACCACTTTAATATAGCGATTTGCCTACAAATTATCGATCAGGCCTGGTTGGGAGTTACAACGAGGACCTTGACCTCTGCATGGAAAAAGCTGTGGCCTGAAGCTGTAGCTGAAAGGATCTATGAAGAATTGGAACCCGATGTTTCAGTAGAGGAGGAGATTGTATCTCTGGGGAAATCCATGGGTTTAGAGGTGGAAGAGAGAGACGTGAACGAGCTCATCGAGGAGCACACCCAGGAACTGACGACTGAGGAAATACAAGAGTTACAGTCACAGCAGCATACTGAGGTTATGCAAGTAATTGGTTTTGAGGAGTCAGAGGAGGAGGTTATTTCTACAAGTGAGATAAAGGAGATCTTTAAAATGTGGGAGAGAGTTTCACAGTTCGTGGAAAAAAACACCCAGAAAAAGTTGCAACAGGTCGTGCATCTGACCTTTTTAATGACACTTGCCTAACTCGTTTTCGGAACATTCTGAGAGGGAGGAAGAAACAAACCTCCTTGGACATGTTTTTTCTAAACGGCCTACAGGTGAAAGCGAGAAAAATGTAGCGAAAAAGGCAAAGACCAGTGAGGATATCTAATTTATTTCTTTACATTCTCTTTTTTGTTTTGTGCAATAAATATTTGATATTTATAAATACGTTTTTATTATTTAAAACCACGTAACAAAAATAACTGGGGTGACATTTTGGAGGTTGGAACGGATTAATGGTAGTTCAATTGTTTTGTATGGGGAAATTTGCTTCGAGATACGAGTAATTCAAGATACGAGCAAGGTTGCGGAACGAATTAAACTCGTATGTCGAGGTACCACTGTACTTGCTTAATCCAAGAAGGGCTAGTTGGCGCCATATAAGAGTCTAGGGCAGTATCGAAGGCCTTTTATAGATCAAAAAGTGCAAACAGTTTATTCCCTCTTTTTCGATTTTGTTTCAATAGGATAAAAGTAGAAAGAGAGAGTATGGATATATAATTGAAGCAAGAGTATTCCTTCTCAAATTAAGCCTGGTTTTAAGAAAAAAATCTCTCTATTTTTAATCCAGTTTGTAGTATAGACGTTGAATATTTAATAAATGGAACCATTAAAGCGCACGAATGTTTCTTTATAAAAATAAAACAAACTTCTACTGTTGAAAAAAAAATGATAAAAAAAAAAATTGGGAGGGCTTGGCTCATCAATGGTGAACCCTCCAAGCGGTTTTGCCGATTTAATCTACCAGACCGCTTCTTAGAGCATCAATACTGTATTGGAGTTTTCTGCTTATATATACTGCAATGAAAGGGTGGAATCTTAGAAATGGTATTTAAAAAAACAATGGTTGCCTGTAAAGTCGGTTTTACGGGCGAAGATTTTACGTGACAACGGTAGAATATTTATTGATATGAATATAATTAAATTGCACAATAGGAACAAGGAATTGAATGAAAATAAGAATTGCACAAATTTTAACTATAGAAATATATTTTGTTTACTAAAACATTGTACATGTAAACTTAAACTTAACTAATTCCTATTTGAGTGATTTTGTTGAGGATAGGACGATGATAGGAGAAATATGAAATGAAAGGAAGTGTTTCTGCTGTAATGTGTCTTGCGAAAGTCAAGTCGATAGTTGTTCCTTTTAACGTAGTTGACTTAGAAACGTTTGATACGCAATCAAGATTATACGTATTTTTCATGAAATTAAGAAACGAGTTGTCAGGCTTTACGTTTTTGTTAAAATCACCACACAGAAGAATCGGTATACTAGAATCAATTTGCACGAACGGTGGCACGTACTGGCTGTTGTGAATGTACGGACCGAGTCCTTGCCATAGTAACATTCCAATATCCTGCATACTAGCTCCTGGATGAATATATACAGCACCGAGTATAAACTTGAAGCTAGTATTAGCGGCGAAGCAAGTAACTTCAGTCATGCACATGTCACCCTTGGTTTTAATGACACGAGTTACGTCTGTAATCGCAACTTGGAACACTTCCGCCGTAGATGTCGATGATAATTTACGATAGATCGCCACTCCACCAGCCGCGTTGGTATCTGAGTTAGGTCGATTATTTTCCCTGGATACGCACTCATAACCCTTGATTGGAGTTGGTTCACAAGTGTCGCGCATCCACGTTTCAGTCAATACTAAATAGTCTGATCGTGGTATCACTGTATCTGTTTCAATGTCCGCGGCATGGGCACTTAAACTTTGACAGTTGATGTTCGTTACAATAAGTTGTCCAGCGTCGGTTGCGTCGTCACAGAATTTTACGGCTTGTTTGGTAATTGTGTCTAGAGTGTGTCCACGAAGTCGTAAGTATTCATTGCGAATATCTCGAGTAGTCTGTGAGTCGTTTCCATCTCGGGCATGTTTGAAAACCAATGGAGAGTCCTTTTCTGTTATGATGTACAATCCGTCGATACTTGTGACGCGGCTCATGGCTACATATACCAATTGCTGTGGCTGTTTTGAGGAGTACTTGTAAACAATTGTAGTAAACGTCCCACCCTGGGCCTTGTGGATCGTAATTGCACAAGCAGGCACGCAAGGAAATTGTTTTCGCTTGCACTTCACTGTTTCTGTCAACGAAATGTTTACCACTTTCTTGTGCACTGGTACCCAATCGACGGATAAGGTGTTTGGTTTGCTGTGCACATGTGGTCGACATTTGATTTTTGCTTTGGTACCCGTATTTTTGTCTTCAAACTGGAACCATAGAGTGGCGATTTCATCTTCAGCTGGCGGCAAACTTGTGCTGGTCGATGGTCCTCCTGGAGCAGAACGGTCATCTGCATTGGCTGGCTGACGTTCGATGTATAGCAAAACTCCAATAGCCCCATTTACCAATCCATCGGCGACGTCTATCGGCGACGTCGGAAAGTAGATTGAAATCTCCGTATTGACGATGACCATTTGGTATACCAGGTGGATTGTTCCAGTTGTATTGCTGTTTGGCTTGAAGAAGTAGTCGGTTGTACATCAGTCCGAGAAGATGCTGCTCTACGTTGTCGGAATGCACGTTGCCGTTGAGCGTTAGTTAGGGGAACGCTCGTTCTCTCCGCCACGACAGGAACGCTTGTTCTCTCCACCACAGAACAAGACGTTGAAGCAGGTGACTCTGACGTACCGCTGGTGAGGGCTATGTTAGCAGATTTACGTAGCTTGAACCTGCGTTGCCTCTCCGCAGCCGCTTTTGCAAAGGCTCTTACTTGTTCAGGAGTTCTGGTCAATGCTTTTCGTAGTCTGTACTCACGTTGTCGCTGAGCATTCGTTCTGGCGGTAGAGGTGGTGTGTGGAACAACGAAAGGTACTGCAGACGTTGACGGCACGATATCCTCCGTCTCCATTGAAGTACTGGAAGTTGAAGGCACCGTTTCCATTGTTTTGAGAGTGGTGATTCCTGTTGAACATTTGAAATTGAATGGATGAATTTTTAATTTTAAAGAATCAATTTGAAAATCAAAACACTTATTCAGATCGAAGGTTCAAATTTTTGCTAAATAAATTTGAAATTAAATAAAATTTGTAATTGTAAATGATGAAGTTGAAAATTAAAACATTTACTTATATTAGATGTTAAAATTCTTGCTCAACACAGTTTAAATAAAGTTTTCTTATATCTGCCACTTTTTCTTAATATTTGTAATTTTAAATAATCAATTCGAAATTCAAAACATTTATTCAGATCGAAGGTTCAAATTTTTGCTAAATAAATTTGAAACTATTTAAAATTTGTAAAATAATAATTAATTAATTAATTAATTTTAAACTAATAATTTACTTAACACTATCAACATTTATCAATAGTATGACATAACCTATAAACTCAGTTTCTCAACTTTTGTGTCAATCTAACAATTAATCAATCAATCATAGTTTACGATAATGAAATATCAGTGTACAATTATTTACCTTTATTGTTGTAGTTGTTGTAAATGACGAATCTAAGCACTCCACATTTTCACTACAGACACAGCTGACGATACTTTAACCACACGTGTGAACTTGTATTATGACGCTTTCTTATTTTTCCAACGCCAAGAACGTTCGAGAAAGACAAAGACAGAGACAAGCATGCGCCGATTCAATGCGCCTAATTCTCTAGCGCTGCGCGCGCAGCACTCTCATTCGGTGACTCATCGTAACGTTACCGGGCGTTACACTTTTTCATAAGTGACTCCCAGCCGCAACCTAATTTAAGACGTTGTCACGTCAAAAAAACTATAAACATAAGATTTTATGACAGTAGAATTACATATACATATTTACATCGAGCAATACTCTTCGGAAAGCAATAAGTACAAGGTCAGTTAGGTATAATTGGTTATAAGGGAATACTTTATTAACGTCATTCTTCTATAGTTTGGAGGATTATTTGTGTGAACGTTTCTGAATATAAAGTGGATCACTGTCTGGGACAGCTGTAAATGGGAATTTAACCGGTTTATTAAATCTTGTCATTAATATTTCTCAAACACAATTAGACAGTTATATAGATAGAGTGGACACAACAGAAATTTTATTAAAATAAGAATGTAGATGAACATGCCCTGGTAAATATACAAATATTGTCGGAAAACGTGTGTTTAATCAATATATATGTAAATATGTATAACTTTAAATAGTGAACTTAATTCCAAATAAAGTGCGTAAGCCAATTAGTGTTGAATCGTCCTCGGTGTTAGATCCAGCATCAGGTTACGGTTAGCCTACCATTTAGGAGTAGAAGAACTTTCCCACCATTAGAGAAAGGTCGGACTCCCGGGACAAGAAGAAGTTTAGGGTGTCTAGGTGAAGCAGAGCCTGGGTGTAGACAAGCTTTACGTGACAAATATCCATTATGTACTGCATATCATTTCATTATAATCTCTCTCAGAATTTTTGATAATAGATCTAAATAGATAAATCTGAGGAGAACTCTTCGGCGCTGGGGAAGCCTCCTTGGATATATATATTTGTAAATAGTCGTGTGTGGAGTTTTCCCTAATATATAACTCAACTTTATGTGAATGATTTACCTTGACGGATTTTCTTCAAATTGTTTCGATATCTTAAATCTAAATATGTTTTTTAAAATTTCCGTTGAGAAATAGCAGGAAATATGAAATTGTTTCTTAATTAAAAAGTTGTTATAATTTCCCAAGAGAAGCATTTACACCACAGTCTATTGAAGTTATTTTTTTAAGTACAACGAAGCTAAGAATTGAAGAAAATGGGGAAGGTAGCATCCGAAATACCCCACAAGGTATCCAGACAACACAGATAAAAAAAGAAGACAGGTCGGTTATCTCGCCCACACCTAGCTCTCTTCAGAGATAAGATGTTCTCAATGTAAGCTTGTCCTGGCAACTGAAGGTAAGTCTCATCCATTCTGCTTCAAGCCAACACTGTTTGTATAATAGTTTTATAAACCTCTGTATCCTCAGAGAAGTATCATGATGGTTTATTGTATCGTCTATAGGGAAGGATAAAACACAATACACTGAGAATATAAAATAAACTTTTTAAAAGTATATATATAAGGTTGTCCTAAAAGTTCGTGTTTTTTTATCATTAATTTGCGTATAATATTATTACGGCGAATACATAATGCATGATACAATTTTTTATACAATAACAAATAACGGCAAATAATGTTGGTATTTCAATTTTTTTGCGAGTGTTTACGAATTTTTGGGACCTTGTATATATAAATATTGATATTTTATGTTTGCAAAACAAGAATGGAAGATAAATAGTTATATTAGTTATCGATTTTATTATAAAATATAAATTTAATGCTATGCTAAACGAGTTTATTGATTGTAGAATACACAAGTGGAAACACAAAATATACATGCTCATTATTTGTTGGATGTTAGTTGGTTATGTAAATAGATGCTTTGTATTTTATCTTTTATGTAAATAGTTATTTTGAATTTTTATCTTTATCTTTTTCCTTTATGAAAGGCGAAGCTGCCTGTGACGGCAATCGTGGTGGAGTAGTGTGGCTTGTAGAGTAGAATAGTGTTGCTTGTAGAGTAGATTAGTGTTGCTTGTAGAGTAGAGCGCACAGCTTGCTTGATTAAATAAACGTACCTCTTCCTCAAGTACAAGTTTTCTCTGTGGTAGACTTATTCGGGGGTATATCTCCGCGACACTATTGTTCCATTTATCTTAATTATGCTTCACAGAATCTCTCGAACACCCCATTACACAATATATCAATTCAACTAATGCCTCTGTATAAGTATGAATGATATTTGCCAATAGAATGTTGTAGAACTATCATTATAAGTAGTGTGAGTCATTAGCAATCAATTATCTGGTACGTCTTGTCATCTCAGATAACACCGTTAGTAGAATAATCCCAGAGTTCCACGCGTGCTTCCAACATGGCTGACCTTTGTTTACCGTTAGGAAGACTCGCAGAAATATTCACAGTTCAATAAAATATAATCCTTCGTATCAATATTAAAGTGAAAATATCAGGCTTCCAGGGAAAATTCTTATATATTCAAAATATATTTACATATACATTTCGTTTGATTTTTTAAATTAAAAAGGCATATATTGAATCAAAATATGATTTATTTGACCAATATTTCAGTTGGCTGAACGCCAACCTTTTTCAAGGTATTATAACATATTAATGTGTGTCAACAACAAACTCAGCGCCACATAACGTCAATTGAATTAATTATTAAAAAATATTTTTGCTTGTATTCAATGGGGAGAAAAAGTTGACACACATTAATATGTTATAATACCTTGAAAAAGGTTGGCGTTCGGCCAACTGAAATATTGGTAAAATAAATGATATTTTGATCCAATATATGCCTTTTAATTAAAGATTTATTTATGGATTGCCCTATTTTCAAAACTATATACATTTTGTGTTTATACAAAAACATTCAAATTGTAAAATAGTTAAGAGATTATATATTGGCACTAGACACACAATTTAGTAAGAAATCAATAAAGCGTATAAGACTCATACCTGAACAATAGAGACACCATCAAGAACCCTAATACAATAAACAAAAGTATACAGCTACCATCGCAATATGTCCCACTTCTATCTTAATACTTACTCTTATGATATATGTGTATGTATATTGATATTTATATCTATAGATCAATCAAATATAAATCTCCGAGGATAAGTTCTTTATTACACTATTAACCCGTTTACAAGTTTACAGGTTTTATAAACGACCCTTCTACAGGTAATTTTTTTAGAAAAAAAAATGTTCACCTGTAGAAAGGTCGTTTAAAACCCGAAATCTTTAAAACTCGTTAAAAGTGTAATACAGAAACTTATCCTCAGAGATTTATATTTGATTAATGTAATTGATACAGAGGATTAATATTCATATCTATAACAATAATCTATCCATTTCTATATTCACTAAGTTCATCAACATTTTCATAGTTTTGGCGCAACTTGAGATGGCGCAAGCCATCAGTAACTTTCAGTTGCACGATAATTAGATGCCTTTTTCTCAATTTATGCTCCTTATCCCAGTACAATATTACATTTGTACTATTTTTCACATTTTCATAGTTTGTTCAAATTTTTCTCAAAATATTTAAATTCTTAAATTCTTATGTCATATATTTACATAGATATATCTTTAAAATTCTATATAATCTCTCTCCATTGCCTTTTTTATGTTTTAGTTTGCTGAGGAAGGGCTTGTCCGAAAGTTACTTTATTCAATTGATAAAAAGAGTTGCAGTGTCGTATGCCTTTTTTGTAAAGTGTATAAGGTTTGAAAGAATGTCTGGAGTTTGTAAACATTTTTACAACTTTCCTTGCATAATGTATTCGTTAAAAAATCTCAACTATTATCACACATTAACATAGTTCGAAGTTATAAATCCAACTCCTCAAATCGTTATGTAGAAAATAACATATGTAAATATATCTTTAATTATAAAGGCATATATTGGATCAAAATATCATTTATTTAACCAATATTTCAGTTGGCTAAACGCCAAACTTTTTCAAGGTATTATAACACTTATATGTTATATTATTTTAATAATATATAATAATTATTATATATTTATATTGTAACACTTTAATATGTTATAACACCTTGATAAAAGTTGGCGTTCAGCCAACTAAAATATTGGTAAAATAAATGATATTTTGATCCAATATATGTCTTTTTAATTAAATATTTATTTATGGATTGCTCTATTTTCAAAGAATTTAACTGATTAATTGGATTCTACAGCTTTATTCTATTTTGGCGAACAAAATAGATGATTAATTTTCACAAATATGGCATAAGAGCGGTATAAATTAGGATAAATTTCATTTGAGAAATAGTGTGAATATATGCATTTTACGTGAGAATGAACTAATGAACATAATAACTCATGATTTAGCGATAAATTATGTAGAACAGATCATATATTGGATTTTCCATCATTCCAAAATTTGTAACAATGTGAGTAGAAATGATAAAGCACAATTTGGATTATATATTATAATACACGAAAATAAGACCTAATCCAAATAATTTATTAGTGTGTGATGTTTCGGCAACAACATTGTCACCATCATCAGACAAAAGAATAAAGGCACCATTTATTCTTTAGTCATGACAATGCTGTTGCCGTAACGTCACACACTAATAAATTATTTGGATTAGGTCTTATATTTCTTGTAATGTAAGATGAAATTTACCTTTTGTATACGTTAGGACTAGTGGCAATGTACCTTATATCTCAAGAGAATTTGCTTTTGCCATATTTATAAGGTTGTCCCAAAAGTTCGTAAACATATTATGATTATGATTTATATTTTGTAAGTGTTTACGAACTTTTGGGACAACCTTGGTAATATTGGTAACCTTGGTAAAATTATAACACAATTCTTATAGAAGAATGATTTAATCTCTGATGTTCTATATCAAGGGAAGTCAATCAGCAGGTGGGCCAAGTTTCAGAAATACAAGGTTGTCCCAAAAGTACGTAAACACTTGCAAAATATAAATCATAATCATAATATGTTTACGAACTTTTGGGACAACCTTGTATTTTTAAAACTTTCCATTTTTTCGAAAGTAGTAGAAATATTGTATTTTTACCATAGCCTTTTTTTGAAAGTTATTTGTTCAACAATATTATTTTCGTTATATTGAATCAGTGCCATGCCCAAAAATGACATAATTTTCGGTAGTTTCCTTAAAGCTCCTAAAAAGAGTTTCATTTTGTTGAGTTCTTTTCAAGAAATTTTGAAACTGTTTTTATTATTTGAAGTGCATCTAGGTACATATCTATAAATAATATTAGGGTTTGATATTTTACCTAAAACCCATTTATCTTATTCAAAAATCCGTTTTAAAATGATCCGTAAAGGTTTATAGCAAATGTTTCTAGATTGTGTTTGAGACCAAATAGGGTCTACATTAATTTTAAAGCTACCTTATTGTTCTTCATACAAGGGTCACTCCAAATGTTTTTGCAATCAATATTAAATAATTGAAATATTAAAAAATAAATTATACCATTAAAATCTACATGCATTTTTTACCTAACATAAACATTTTCACTAAATAGTAACAACAATGACTCATATAGGGCGCGACTTTGTTTAGAGAGGCAGCGGTAATTTCTAAACATTGCATCAGACACAATGTAGTTGACTAGAGAAAGTTTACTCGCCATGATCTTTTATGATTATAAAAGTGAATTTAAATTCTAAAGAATCCCATGAAAGATTGATGAAAGCTTTAAGCTCCTTCTTAGTTATTGTTGAAAAAGATAACATTTGACAGTGATGATGAAGCATTGCAAGCCTTTATCAATGCCGTAAATTCCATTTCCAAAGATGACTGGTGTAAGTGCTTCGATAATTGGTTTTCACGGATGAAATCTTATATAGGTGCTAAGGGGGAATACTTTGAGAAACTCTGAAAATTGTAAAGTTGCAGCTTTAATAAAAATAATCGAATGCAAAAACCTTTGGAGTGACCCTTGTAGCAAAACTATGAGTTGTACAATACAGTTGTACAATGTCTATGTGCCATAAAGAGAAACATATATAAAAATGTTTATGTGTGAGGTCAGGATGTCTTTTTTTATTATTTAGAGAAACATACATAAAAATAATAAACAAAACTTTTTCTTAAGATGAGTTTCTTGTTTTATTTTATATTTTCTCAAGATTTGGGGTTTCACAAACCCGAGAGCTTAAGAATAAAATAAAAAAGAAACCCATCCTCGGAAGCAGTTTTGTTTATTATTTTATATATAATGCAGAGGCTTACTTTTCCGAAAAAATAAAAGCAGTTTTACATCGAAACAATGTATGTCCCTCTATTATTCATTGCTGCATATCCAATCAGTTCTCTAAAGCAATCTGATTTATCTGCAGACGATAAAGTTTCTTTAGAATCCATACATTTGGCTACAGCCTGGAGTAAATAGAGTTGTTTTAAAGTACCTGTAATGTATCAGGATGATTGTAGAACGAAAATTGACAATTTTACCGCAAATGTTTCTTTTGAACGAAAAATCGAAATTTACTTTAAGGAGAAATAGCGATTATTTCTAACCTTAGGGATGAAGTATGATAGGATGAATAGTGAAGAGTAATGATGAACGGAAAAATAAAGTGTCCAGGGATGGGAATCGAACCCATAGTGTTCCGCTTACCGGGCAGATGCCATGTCCACTAGGCTATCCTGGACATATTATATTGTATCAGGATGATGTTGACTGTATCGATACATTCAGAAGTAGGAACAAGCCCCATACATGATTTGATATCAGTGGTCCCTTTTAGCATAGTTCAATGTCACTTGAGTATCAGTCCGAAACATTGCATTTACATATACCCTAGGGATAGTAACACTTACATCCAAGATAGTGGACATTGCGACTGCTGTGATAGAGATGCATGGGAACATCTGAGGCTCTTCATTGGACACGACAACAACAACAACATAGTAACATTTGTGTTGACCATATAACCGTACTAGACGAATGACCCGGGCAACGCCCGTGTTTTACCCGATTGAATGTTTTTATTCCAATACTATTTGTTACAATTATAAATTGGAGCCGTGGATGTCACTCTTGTGAAACGTCCCGCTCCAAACTTTACATGTACATTAGGTCAGCTGGTATTACCCCTCATTTTCACCGCTAGAGGCGCGAGCGAGTTGACTTTTTGTAAATATACATAATTATAAAGATAGAAGCTTCTAGAGAAGATAATGATCATAATGATGATGCGCGCGCATCCGTGACAGCGATGAGGAATTGAGGAAAGACGGTCGTGACTATATATTAATGACCCGGGCAACGCCCGTGTTTTACCCGATTGAATGTTTTTATTCAAATACTATTTGTTACAATTATAAATTGGAGCCGTGGATGTCACTCTTGTGAAACGTCCCGCTCCAAACTTTACATGTACATTAGGTCAGCTGGTATTAGCCCTCATTTTCACCGCTAGAGGCGCGAGCGAATTGACTTTTGTAAATATACATAATTATAAAGATTGAAGCTTCTATAGAAGATAATGATCATAATGATGATGCGCGCGCATCCGTGACAGCGATGAGGAATTGAGGAAAGACGGTCGTGACTATATATTAACTAGACGAATGGCCCGGGCAACGCCCGGGTTTTACCCGAGTGCGTATATATTTTTAAAATGTTTTAATTAAAATACTATTCGTTACAATTATAAATTGGCGCCGTGGATGTCTCTCCTGTGAAACGTCCCGCCCCAAACTGTGTGTGTCTTGAAAATATAAAAATAAAAATGTGAACGGAAAAATATGTCCAGGGTAGCCTAGTGGTCATGGCATCTGCCCGGTAAGCGGAAGGTCGTGGGTTCGATTCCCATCCCTTGACACTTTTTTTATTTTATCCATTCTGACCAAAATCTATCCGTGAACTTCACACAGTGAACTTCACACAGAGAGAATAAGGCAATTATATAAGTAGATAATCCAAATTGTGCCTTATCATATACTATTTTTTTATTTGGCCTTATTACCTTGTGTTTATAATCTATGACGTAATGCCGGCGGCGCGCGCCCGTTGGCTGTCGGCGAGCACGTGACCTCCCTGTGCGCGCGCATCCGTGACAGAACCGGCCCATGACGGTCGTGACTATATATGTTGATGGATAATAATAATAATATAATAATAATAATAATAATAATAATTATTATTATTATTATTATCATTAGATAATGATAATGATCATAAGGATGATGCGCGCGCATCCGTGACAGAACCGGCCCATGACGGTCGTGACTATATATGTTGATGGATGGATAATAATAATAATAATATAATAATAATAATAATAATAATAATTATTATTATTATTATTATTATCATTAGATAATGATAATGATCATAATGATGATGCGCGCGCATCCGTGACAGAACCGGCCCATGACGGTCGTGACTATATATGTTGATAATAAAATAATAATAATAATATAATAATAATAATAATTATTATTATCATTAGATAATGATAATGATCATAATGATGATGCGCGTGCATCCGTGACATGAGGAATTGTGGAAAGACGGTCGTGACTATATATGTTGACTAGACGAATGGCCCGGGCAACGCCCGGGTTTTACCCGAGTGCGTTTATATTTTAAAAACGTTTTAATTCAAATACTATTCGTTACAATTATAAATTGGCTCCATGGATGTCACTCTTGTGAAACGTCCCGTTCCAAACTGTGTGTTTTTAAAATGTTTTAATTAAAATACTATTCGTTACAATTATAAATTGGCGCCGTGGATGTCATTCTTGTCTATATTAATAATATAATATATAAATGAGTTTTAAAAATTGTAAAAAAAAAAAAATGCATCGGCCGGGAATCGAACCCGGGCCGCCCGCGTGGCAGGCGAGCATTCTACCACTGAACCACCGATGGTTATGAAAATTCCCATCCGTGAGCTTCAGACAAACAAACAGACAGAATAAGACAAATATATAAGTAGATACGAATGACCCGGGCAACGCCCGGGTTTTACCCGATTAAATGCTTTTATTCAAATACTATTCGTTACAATTATAAATTGGCGCCGTGGATGTCATTCTTGTATAATATATAAATGAGTTTTAAAAATTGTAAAAAAAAAAAAAAAATGCATCGGCCGGGAATCGAACCCGGGCCGCCCGCGTGGCAGGCGAGCATTCTACCACTGAACCACCGATGGTTATGAAAAATCCCATCCGTGAGCTTCAGACAAACAGACAGAATAAGGCAAATATATAAGTAGATTTACTCTTCATTGTTGACTTTTTATCTTACATTCACTCTTCATTGTTGGCTTTTTATATTATATTTACTCTTCATTGTTGGCTTTTTATCTTACATTCATTCTTCATTTTTGGCTTTTTATATTACATTTACTATTCATTGTTGGCTTTTCATCTTACATTCACTCTTCATTGTTGGCTTTATATCTTACATTCATTCTTCATTGTTGGCTTTTTATATTACATTCACTCTTCTTTGTTGGCTTTTTATCTTACATTCATTCTTCATTGTTGGCTTTTTATATTACATTTACTCTTCATTGTTGGCTTTTTATCTTACATTCACTCTTCATTGTTGGCTTTTTATATTATATTTACTCTTCATTGTTGGCTTTTTATCTTACATTTATTCTTCATTGTTGGCTTTTTATATTACATTTACTCTTCATTGTTGGCTTTTTATCTTACATTCATTCTTCATTGTTGGCTTTTTATATCATATTTACTCTTCATTGTTGGCTTTTTATCTGACATTCATTCTTCATTGTTGGCTTTTTATATTATATTTACTCTTCATTGTTGGCTTTTTATCTTACATTTATTCTTCATTGTTGGCTTTTTATATTATATTTACTCTTTATTTATTTATTTTTTTTTTATTTATTTATTACAAAACACACGCTATATCCTATGTGGATATTTGCATGTAAATGTTTAAACCATTTTATGTACATAGTTTTTAAATATATATATACAAATTATTTATAGTTTTAGAAAGAGAGTGAAAGTTATTCAAATTTACATTTTAGAACAATAAATTATACAAGAAACAAAGATTATTTACATACATATCATCAAAAGTCCAATATATATTTATAATTACAACCACTAAACCAGTGGCACAAATATACTAATTAAAACTAGAAATTTCAATTCTTAATGTAATTCAAGTCCACGGCATTTGAGATAGAGTCTACAGAACTTGTTAAATTTTCTATATTCTTCTTTACTGGAAACCATTTGGCTTAAACTAGAACTGTTCATTTGACATTGTACTCTCAAATCAGCAACAAGTGGGCACCGGATTAAAATATGCACAGGGTTGTGATCTTCTTGGTCACATAAGCAGATTGAAGAATCAATTCTGCCAATTCTATATAAATATGTGTTAAAGTCTCCATGCCCCGTAAAGAATTGTATATTATAAAAATTTGGCTGGATAAATTTGGGTAATCTTGAGTTTTCAAAAAATTCTCTGAAATTATCATTTGAGTCTTCATAGTATTTTTGAATTTTTTTCATTTATAAAGCTAGATATTATCATTCTTTTGGCTGGATCATTTCTATTATAATCTATTTCAACTTTAAGTATGTTTGACATAATGAAATCCGTAATTTTAGGTATTCTTGCGAGAACATGTGTACAATTCGAAGATGTTGTATTATAAGCATGTATACAGTGTTTAAGAATTTTATACTGTAGTGAATCTATTTTGTTTTTTGATCTCGTGTTTATGTATGGGTACCAGATTGTTGAACCATAAGTTATTGTGCTTCTAAATAAGGTCTTATATAATGTTAATAATCGCCTACTATCCAATCCCCACGATTTCTTTGTTAAACCAAGAAGATATCCACTAGCTCTAGTTGTTTTTGCAATAACACTGTCGATGTGAGGCATAAAATCTAATTTGTTCTTGTTTCGGTGATTCTTGAAAGTTAATCCAAGTATTTTTAGGTTTTCAACTGGTTTGACAAGACTATCATGCAGGGTAATTACATACTTTTTGCAGTTGAATAAATATAAAATCTTTGTTTTCTGTCTTGATATTTTAAGTTTGTTGTTTTCACACCACATATTTATTTTCCCTATTGAATTTTCAATTGTAATCTTAAGATTTTTTAATTCTGTATTCCAACATATTACCGTTAGATCATCTGCATATCCTATAATTTCGCTATTAGATTCCTGAAAGTTGGTTAATAGATCATTCATTATGATGTTCCAAATTGTCGGAGATAAGGGTCCTCCTTGCGGACATCCTTTACTTAGTTTTTTGGTGAATTCATTCGTAGAGTACCTAAATCTTATCTTCCGGTTAGTGAAGTAGGATTTCATGAGTTTTATTATTGATGCTGGTATATTATCCTCATCGAGTCTTTTTATCACCATTGGCCACCAGGTATTGTCAAAAGCTCCACTAATATCTATTGCAATTATAGCCGTATACTCCTTGGCTTTGTGTTCTAATGCAGTGTGAATTATTTCAGTTAATGCAGTTATGGTAGATCGAGATTTTGTAAAGCCATGTTGACGATTACTGAATAATTTCATTTCCTCGTAGAATTTGGTGATTTTGTTGTTTATTATTCTTTCAAAATTTTTTGAAAGGTTTGAATTTAGACATAGAGGTCGATAGCTGACACAATCTTTATAATCGGATTTACCCGGCTTTGGAATGATCAGCGCCTCTGCTCTTTTCCATTCATCAGGAAAGTAACTCATATCCAGACACTTCTGGTAGATTTTAGTTAATAGTGGTGCCGCGAATTGTTTTGCGTGTATTATCATATTATTAGAAATGTTATCTATTCCTGGAGATTTTTTCGGATGCAATTTTTCAATAATAGCATTTACTTCATTGATTGTGATTATTGGTTCTGTTGTGTTCGAAAGTCTTAATGCATATTTCCTTATATTTGTATGTGTATTCTTATCTTCACCTGGGTTGTCATCAGGAAATAGAGTGGCTATTAATTCCTCAGTTTTCTGCTGTTGTTCTTGATATGTGTTTGTTTCTAATATTTGTAGTTGTTTATTCGAGTTACCTCTTAATTTTTTGTATATTTTGTATAAATTCCCATAAGGATTGGTAGAATTATTTTCTTCTAGAAAGGTCCTCCACGATATTCTTTTGGCCTTTTTAATCTCTCGTAAATATTTATTTCTTGTTCTTTTAAATAACTCTATTAAATATTCTGAAGGATTCCGAGTTCGGTAATAAAGATTTCTTACATAGTGAAAGTAGGTTTTTAAAATCTCCAGTTCTGTATTCCACCAGTTAGCTGCACCACATTTTGGAGCTACATTATATTTTAGTTTCAGTGTGGAATAGGCAGATTCAATTAGAATTTCCGAAAGTTCTTTTATTATTTGATCAACCTTTTCTGGTGTGGATATATTAACCGATAAGCTTTCAATCTTTTTCTTGTCAGCGTCAATCACATTCTGTGTAAATCTTGGCCAATCTGCTTTTTTCTCATTGAATTTCCAAGTTGTATATAGCGTTGTGGTTGAAAATTGTTCAGTCATACATACATCAAATATTATCGCAACGTGATCAGATATTTGGGATATTTGTTGTGTACACCATTTCATTATAGTTGTAAGAGCTTTTTTATTTGTCAATGTTAAATCAATTACACTGGCATTCCTGCAGGTTGGTGTTTTATCATTGTGTATAATTAGATTAGTTACATCGATAATAGGAAATAACCTATGGCCGTTATAATTTGTCTTTAAATCATACCATAGCGGAGATCTCGCATTGAAGTCTCCACATAGAATCAGAGGTGTATTCCTGAAATTGGCAACTAATTCTTTTAAAAATGATTCGTGGTCTTTGTTCATAGAGTTAGGATGTATATATATGTTAGAAATTATTAAATTTTTTGTTTTAGTGTAAACCATAATGGTTGTTGCGAAAGAATTAGTAAATTGTGTAATTAGTTTCGTTTGAAGACTACTATTATTAACAATTATAGCTGTATTTACACTTAGAGTGTTCTCTATTTGATATTTCTTAGCTGACCATGGAATAATTACTTCTCCATCAATTGTATAGGGTTCTTGTACTAAAATTATATCTGCTGTTTTAATTTCATTGGAAGAATAAAGTTCGTTTATACATATAATACTTTTCCTTGCATTTTGTTGTACTATTTTAATCTTATTAATTTGCATATCATAAAGTTAAAAAAAAAAATCAGGAAAAGTGATTTTATGCAAATTAATTGTTTTGAATTTCTATCTCTGGACTTTGGTAATCAGTTCGTTGTATTATTAAATCAATTTGCTTACTGTAGATAGGGCATTCTCTTGAATTAGGTTTATGTTCTAAATTTCTATTTTTAAAATACGGATGTTTCGAGCAGTTGCAACAATTCATATTACTTGAGCATTGGTGTTGGCCCTCCAGACCGCATTTGGTGCATTTTTTAGTATTTGGGCAGTTGTTTTTGCGATGGTTAGGGTTGAACTCAAAGCAGTTCTGGCATTGATTTACCAGTACTTTATCCCGTACTTCACAGCGTTGAATATCCGTGTATATTTTGTTGTTTTTATTGATAGTTTGGTACACTCGCGGAGAAACTCTCAACACGATGTCATGTTCTTGTCTGTTGGATTTAATAGGAAAAAGTACTTTGATTTCGTTTTCACAGTCATTCAGTTCTGAATTCATCTCGCATAAAATAGTTGGTAAATTTACTATGTCAGTAATTTTATTGACCGATTTGATAACTACTGTTGGGTCTCGCATCTTAGGTTTGTATATTTTACTCAAAGAATTGATTTCATCCGATTTCTTAAAACTCTCAATCAACTGATCAATGTCTTTTTCATCAGGTAATTTTATGATCGTGCCTTTCTTTGTATTGATAATTTTAGTAATTTTTGCTTTATTCCCTTCCTGGCGTAGCTGTTTTACATAATCGCTTACTTTTTGGTGAATGGAAGAAATATTTTGCATATCGTTAGCTGTAATTATTAAAGTTTGTTCTTTGGTTGCATGTCCTTCCTTCTGAATAGATTTATCTATTCTGCTTTTGACTATTTCTGCATATGTTTCTTTATCCTTGTTAGATTTAGCTATTTTCGTCAAGTCTCCCTTGATATAATTAAAGTTAGTCTCTAAGCATTCCTGTATTTTGTTTACATTTTGGTCTAATTTTATAATTTCAGATACACTATCCTTTACCTGCTTTATTGTTCCTTTCAAGTATCCTATGTCATCTTTACTTAGATTTTTCTTATTGCTTTCGTATTTATCTGAAAAATATCTAAATATTTCATCCAATCGGTTATTGATTAACGCATCCATGGCATGTTCACATAGGTAATTTTAACTTTGATAAAGTATAAACAGTTTTTCAAGTTATCAATAATTTAAATATCCAAATGATAATAAACTTTAAAAAAGTATAATAAAACTCAATATTTACCGAATTGGAAGAGCGATGCGGCGCACGTCCAGTCGATTCGGCCACCTAGCGGGGAAAAATATATTTACTCTTTATTGTTGGCTTTTATCTTACATTTATTCTTCATTGTTGGCTTTTTATATTACATTTACTCTTTATTGTTGGCTTTTTATCTTACATTCATTCTTCATTGTTGGCTTTTTATATCATATTTACTCTTCATTGTTGGCTTTTTATCTTACATTTATTCTTCATTGTTGGCTTTTTATATTATACTAATGATGATGCGCGCGCATCCGTGACATGAGGAATTGAGGAATTGATGACATGACGGTGGAAAGACGGTCGTGACTATATATGTTGATGAGTTTTAAAAATTGTAAAAAAAAAAAAAAAAAAAAAAAAAAAAAAAATGCATCGGCCGGCAATCGAACCCGGGCCGCCGCGTGGCAGGCGAGCATTCTACCACTGAACCACCGATGATTATGAAAAATCCCATCCGTGAGCTTCAGACAAACAGACAAACAGACAGAATAAGGCAAATATATAAGTAGATTTACTCTTCATTGTTGACTTTTTATCTTACATTCACTCTTCATTGTTGGCTTTTTATATTATATTTACTCTTCATTGTTGGCTTTTTATCTTACATTCATTCTTCATTTTTGGCTTTTTATATTACATTTACTATTCATTGTTGGCTTTTTATCTTACATTCACTCTTCATTGTTGGCTTTATATCTTACATTCATTCTTCATTGTTGGCTTTTTATATTACATTCACTCTTCATTGTTGGCTTTTTATCTTACATTCATTCTTCATTGTTGGCTTTTTATATTACATTTACTCTTCATTGTTGGCTTTTTATCTTACATTTATTCTTCATTGTTGGCTTTTTATATTACATTTACTCCTCATTGTTGGCTTTTTATCTTACATTCATTCTTCATTGTTGGCTTTTTATATCATATTTACTCTTCATTGTTGGCTTTTTATCTGACATTCATTCTTCATTGTTGGCTTTTTATATTATATTTACTCTTTATTGTTGGCTTTTTATCTTACATTCATTCTTCATTGTTGGCTTTTTATATCATATTTACTCTTCATTGTTGGCTTTTTATCTTACATTCATTCTTCATTGTTGGCTTTTTATATTATACTAATGATGATGCGCGCGCATCCGTGACATGAGGAATTGAGGAATTGATGACATGACGGTGGAAAGACGGTCGTGACTATATATGTTGATAATAATAATAATATAATATTAATAATAATTATTATTATCATTAGATAATGATAATGATCATAATGATGATGCGCATCCGTGACATGCGGAATTGAGAAATTGAGGAAAGACGGTCGTGACTATATATGTTGATAGAGATTGTCTCTTGATAGAAAGTTGAACCACCGATCAGTTCATCTCCATCCATTTTATTCACTTCCTCACAAAATATCAAAATTTAAATTCATGTAAAACGTTTATATTGATAGTTATAAACATTATCCCTTTGTAACAGATAAATTTGAGAATGTTTGCACCATATAAACACCTAATTTAGCCTGTTTCCCGTGTAAATATCTTAAGGAGTAAATATAGTTGTTTTAAACTACCTGTAATGTGTCAGGCTAATGTTTAGTGAATCCGCTTACCTTTAACTGTATCAATACATTCAGTAGAAACAAAGCCCCATACATGACCTGATATCAGTGGTCCCTTTTAGCATAGCTCCATGACACTTGGGTCTATCAGATATTGTATTTACATATACCCTGGGGTAACATTTACACCCAAGATAGAGGACATTGAGACTGCTGTGATAGAGATGTATGGAGACATCTGAGGATCTTCATTGGACACGACAACAACAACATAGTAACATTTGTATTTATCATATATAGAGCTTGTCTCCTGTATAGAAAGTTGAATCAGCGATCAGTTCATCTCCATCCTTTTCATTCACTTCCTCACAAAATAGCAGGATTTAAATTTATGCAAAACGATTATTTTGATAGTTATAATGTTTTATATCTTCGTTAAGATATTTTGAGAGAATGTTTGCATCATATAAACACCCTATTTAGCCTGTTTCACGTGTAAATATCTGAACCATAATTTTGAATTTGTTGGAATGTGCATTCAATAGCTTTTGTAATTGAAAATATTTTAAAACACCAGACAAGCGCTTATTGGCTAATGAACTTGTTTTAATGTCCATCCATACAGAATTTAAAATAATAACTGACTCACCCGTGCTGGCAAGGTCACGCTCCGCTGCGTCACGTGGGAAAACATACGTAGATGTTTTCTTACATGTTCTCAGCACATCCCCCTTTTTAAGACTTGAAATATATATATACATTACAAACTTTAAATGCATAATATAATTAATAATGAAGGCGATCCACAGGTTTAACAATTCGTCCACTCCGGGTTCTTATCTGGCCGTCTTCTGAGTCGTTAGAGGGATAATCCACAACTGGGGTCTTTTCATTTTCAACCAGTTCCTCCCCCGAAAAGGTCGGCGTCGATGGGTCGGCTGGATATTGCACTGTTACTCCTTTTCGTAGATGGAACCTGTTTCGACGTAAAGTCCCAACTGGAGTATCAACCATATATGACCTTGGTGTCGATGCCTTCTGCTTTACAATCCCCCAGGTTCGCATATCTGTAATCCAAACCGTGTCACCTTCGGATAGCTCCTCCATGTCCGTAGCTCCGCAGCGTCGATCATACCATCCCATTGCTCTGCGGGAATCGAGGACTTGAAGTGACATGTGTGAATCCGTACTGCCTTGCGAAATTTGCAAATTCACGAGCGGCTCCAAATTGCGTCCCATTATCGCTTACAACAGTTTCTGGTACTCCATGTCGGGCAAATATGGATTTGCAACTACGCACCACCACACTGGCTGTGAGCCGATCCAGCTGAATCATTTCAGGAAAGCGAGAATAATAGTCAATGACGACTAGATACCACTTATTCTCGAACTTGAACAAATCCATTCCAATCTTTTGCCACGGTCGTGTAGGAAAGTTGGTTGGTATCAAAGGTTCATGTTTTGAGACGGCTTCCTGTATACAGACACTGCACTTTCTGACCGTTTCAGAGATCTCTTCCGAAATTCCAGGCCACCATACCGTCTCACGTGCGCGAAGTCTTGTTTTTGTAATCCCGAAGTGCCCAGCGTGCAACTTATCTAGGATCTCCAGTTTCATACTTGCTGGAATAACAAGACGACAGCTACGCATCAGTAGTCCATTTTGAACGCCGAGTTCATCCTTGACATGCCAATAAGAGAGCAGAGCCTGTGACATCTTCTTCTTATCTGGCCAGCCTTGCTCAAGGTAGTTGACTACTGCTTTCAGGGTCGTATCTTCTTGTTGAGCTTCAAAAATCTTCGTCAACATCTCGTCTTTGTCGGTTAAACACGAGAGAACTGCATTTATGTGCGCTGAGGTTGGCTGTTCGTTTTCACCTCCCTCGGTTGTAAGAAGTGGTTGTCTGGATAATGCATCGGCGTCGAGCAGCTCCTTTCCAGGGATATGCACTTTAGGGAATTTCTTGATCGGGTTAATTCTCGTCGCAACCACTTCAATCCGCGTCGCCAGGTTCAAGAGCTCACATGCCCGGCGACTCAGAAGAGGTTCACTCAAACGACGAATGACATAAATCTTCTCCTTGATTTCATAATTGCCATTTCGCAGCGTTGATATACACATACCCTCAGTCTGAAGTTCGGAGAATTCAGCAGCTCTAATGTTGATATCACTTTCCACTAGTCGTTGCTGTCCCATTATCTTCTTGAAGAGACACAGAGGAACACATGTAACATCCGCCTGGGAGTCGAGCTTGAACTTCACCTTTTTCCCGTTCACTTGGATTTCTGCTGTCCATCGCCTCCTGCACTCGCGTTCATCATCATCGAGATTAGATGAATCCTCCACAGCTGAGACCTCCAGGAGAAAACCAATTTCTTCATCAAGTTCAGAAACAGCTTTGACTTCCGCAGTCTTTGCCTGTTTATCTGGGCAGCAATTTGCAAAATGGCCAGTTTTTGAACACAGGTTACATTTCTGTCCTTCAGCACGGCAAGCCTGTCCTTCCCTGTGGGTGAAACCTCCGCACTTTGGACATCGTGATCTTGTTTTGGCTGACTTCTCCTTCTTCCTCGAAGGCTGCTGTTGTTGTTTCGGTGATTGCTTCTTCGAGTTGAACTTCACCTGATTGACCTTTTGGCTTGTTGAGGGACGCTGCAGGTCGACTTGCTGCTGTCGAACGGCTTCCTGCTGTCGAACCATTTTCACCGCCTTTTCCAAAGTCAGTTCGCTGTACAACTGCATTCTTTCAGATAAAGCTTTGTCCCTCACTCCAACCACTATTCGGTCACGGATCAACTGCTCATGAAGACCCTCAAATTCGCAACTATCAGCCAATTTGTACAATGAAGTGATGAATTCGTCCACTGGCTCCCTATCCTCTTGGATTCTTGAATTAAATTTCGCACGTTCGTAGATAATATTCTTCCTGACACAGAAGTGGCTGTCGAACGCCTTGAGGAAGGAATCAATTTTCGTTGCCTCTTCCTCCTTTTCGAACTTGAAGGTCCTGAATATATCATCCGCGCGGTCACCCATCAAGTACATGAACAAATCGATCTTGTCCGCCTCCTCTTTCTTCTTCATTCCACTGACCACGAGGTATCGTTCGAATCTTTTCCTCCATTTGGGCCATTCGTTGGGAGTCGAGAAGTCGAAAGTTTCTGGAGGTTGAATCTGAGCCATGTTGAATTATCTTCCAAGGTACGCAAAAATCGATATTTTGCAATATACGGGTTCGTATTTTATCCAGTTATCGCTGCCACCATGTTTTAATGTCCATCCATACAGAGTTCAAAATAATAACTGACTCACCCGTGCTGGCAAGGTCACGCTCCGCTGCGTCACGTGGGAAAACATACGTAGATGTTTTCTTACATGTTCTCAGCACAGAACTCATCATGGATTGGTTGATTAAGGTCACGTGAGAGTAAACAACCTATAAACACGAACCTTAGGACGTATAGTAGATAGTATATAGAGCTGTAGTTTTTAAGAATGAAACGCTGACCAGACAATCTCTATCTTCAATATTTAAGTATAAATCACACACACAAAACATATTTGTCCACTATTTATTTTATTTATTTTTGTGATCTCAATTTCACAGGATATATCATCTGAGAGAGATGATTATATAATATTATTACAAAAATAGAGAAAATTTTAGGTAATTTATATTATATAAATGTGTGTGTCCACAAAGTTATTTTTCAATAAAAAAGGGCAACTTTTGAAGTTATTTTTAAATTGCAATTAATTTACTATTCACTCTACTGGTCATTAAAATTGCTACACCAGTAAGTAATGCAAATTCAGAACGATATTTATTGGACAAATACATCATACTGGGAATAACAAGTGATTAAATTTTCAAGAAATTTGGAAGTATGGATTCTGAGTGAATTACTTTGGTAAACAACAAATTTATAAATAAGGCAAAAAAATCTCGCATTTTTGGTGCAGCCCATCAGGATATGTGAAAAGAAAATTGGCGGAAAGTAAAAGTAATTTCTTGCAATTTTATAATGTACGAAATTATTAATTAGAAATAAATCGAGGATTCATATGAGACATCCTTTCTGAAATATTATGAAATAGATTTTAGCACATATATATCTAAACTTGTATATAAATTTGGCGTGTTTTAATTGGCTAAAAGTAGTACTTCTAGATCTCCGTGTTGAAGGGCATGTTAGCCCGAAATATCTATAAATAAAAGAAATAAGAAAAGAAACAAAACCCTTGATTCCTTATTGAATGTGTCAAAATTTTATGAAATGTTTTTTAAAAATTTGATTCATTATTTCAACTAATACTACATTAAACAGGTTGATCCTAATAATCTTTCTGGGTATCTCCATCTCTATTGGAGATAAGAGGATGTTTGTTGGTTATAGACGTCTCAGTGAAATCACTTTGAATGACAGCTAAATCCTTTTCTTATATACCAGATATACACTGCGTGACATTGAAAATGGAACACCAAGAAATAGTGGCCAGAAAATTATGCAAATTTCAGTGTAGACGCGCCTAACCGAGTTATGCAAATGATGTAAAATGCGCAGCTCTCGTGCGCACATGGAGTAAGATATAAGGGAAGGAACTTGCAGAAAGGACAGTATTCGTGTCGTTATTTCTTCAAGGAAAATCATTGTAGAAATTTTGTTCTTGTGTCTAAAGACACGTGTAATAACAGAGAATGCCAGGTCATCGTAAACGGAGGCAGTTCAAGCAGACAGACGCTTTTACGAGGGGCATGGTGATCGGACTGAAAAGGGCAGGTTGGTCCATACGTCAAATCGCAGCTGATACACACCTTGGTGCGTCCACGGTGCACCGACTGTGGAGAAGATGGTTGGAACAAGGAAATGTGGCAATTTATAGGAATGCCGGTGCAACCAGAGTGACGTCAGCACGTGTGGATCGGCGTATCCTTCGACAAGCAGTGGCGGCCCCACAAGCCACTTGTACCGCCATCCTGCAACATATGCAAGACACCCTAGATCATTCCATCTCGACCAGAACCATTTCCCGTCGATTGGTTGCTAATGGCTTGCACTCATGCCGTCCGCTAAGAAGACTGCCATTGACCCCACCGAATAGGCGCCAACGTTTGGAATGGTGCCGGGCTAGATCGACGTGGATGACGGAATGCCACAGGGTCGTGTTCTCAGATGAGTCGCGTTTCTGCTTGTCCAGTGATAGTCGCCGTGTACGCGTGTGGCGTCGACGTGGAGAAAGGTCCAATCCGGCAGCAATTTTGGAACGCCCCACCGTGCGACAACGTGGAATCATGGTTTGGGGCGCAATCGCGTATGATTCCAGGTCACCTTTACTTCGTATTCAGGGCACTATGACGGCCCAACGATACGTTGATGATGTGCTGCGACCGGTGACACTCCCCTACCTTCAGGGGGGTACCCAATGCCCTTTATCAGCAGGATAACGCCCGACCGCACACTGCTCGCATTAGCCAACAAGCTCTGCAAGATGTACAGATGCTTCCCTGGCCACCGTACTCTCCTGATCTCTCACCAATCGAACACGTCTGGGACATCATTGGACGCCGTTTGCATGCCTTGCCACAGCCGCGTTCAGAAGACGAACTGTGGCAAATGGTTGAGAGGGAATGGAGAGCCATCCCTCAGGACGCTATCCATACTCTGATTGATTCTCTACCTAGACGTGTTGCTGCGTGCATCGCCGTCCGCGGTGGTCCTACTTGCTCCTAAGCCGACGCCGTTCTCGCTCTGTATTATGACTATCATTTTGAAATAAAGATCACATATTGTTTGTCCCTGTCTCACTCTGTCTGCCGAGTTTCATCACTTTCTGGCCACTATTTCTTGGTGTTCCATTTTCAATGTCACGCAGTGTATAAATAATAAACAAAAAGGCTTCCAAGGGTGAGTTTCTTGTTTTATTGTATATTCATCTAAGCTTTTTGGTATCACAAATCCTTCTACAGCAGTACTCTTATGCCTCATATACTCCTGAAGTAGAATTTGTGATACCCGAAAGTTTGAGATGAATATATAATAAAACAAGACACTCACCCTCGGAATCCGTTTTGTTTATTATTTATATGTATTGCAGTAGATTTTACCTATGGCTATACCAGATATGTTTGATCTACTGCCTGGATCCATTTTATTCTCGACCCAAAATTTTTCCTTGGCTATTAGAAAAAATATGAATCAACAATCCATAAATATACTTAATTTTCGGGTTATATAAATTCTACAAGGCCGCAGTCAATGTCCGTTGGAGAATAATGGATTCGCCGAATGTCGTGGTTTGCTTGGAGGAAGAAAGCGAAGATTGAATGCGGCTGATTCCACACTAGCCCTCTCAATGATATCCTAACCTTGACATACTCTAAACATTGGTACTTTAATTTAAATATTTAATCATGTATGGTTCCTTTTGCTCTGTATGTTTATTTTTTGTATATATGGCTATATTTCTTTTTGTTTGTTTTTTTCTTTCTTCTCTCTTTTCCTTTTCCTTATTACTTCTTGTATTTTAGTTTTTGCTTTTGAAATATCTTCCTTTGCTAAATCCCGTAGAGGGGAATCATGTATAAGGCTGGATGCCCCAATAAAAAGGCTTGTGTGTGTGTGAAATATACTTAATTTGTCACTGATAATGAATACTATGGATTCCTAATGATACTCTTTTGTTTCAAGAATGCTACTTTAGCATTTAAAAGAACAATTCAGAACGTTTTATTCAAATTACTTTGGGAAAAAACATGCTTTTTATTATGATTTTTAGTGTGATAAACGTGTAAAAAACATTAATATTTTGAGAAATGTATTTAATCAGTTGAAACGAGGCAACATAAAACTAAAAATCTAAGAAACTGAGCTATTAAATACGAATTTTTCGAATAAGACAAACTCCCTGCTTTTTTTCCTGCGATGAATAAATATTTGGGCGGTCCTGGCACATAGTGGTGAGCCTTCCCAGCAAAAGCATTGATCGATATAAGATTTGCATGTGATTCTACTGTCATAAAATATTGTGTCCATAGATTGACCAATATTCAACCATTCACTGTCGGCTATATAGGTAGACTCGTTTAATACTATAGTAGATCTTTAAAAACGGAGGACTGGATTATTGTACCGAACCGAGGGTTTGGTAGAAGCGTTGTTAACGGCTCTGGTTGATAAGGATTTTTTATTGTCGTTGGTCTAGGTTTGGAAATGTCTGTCTTGTTATCCTGGATCTCTGTCATCCTTGTTACGTCTCCCGTCCCTCTTTGCTCATCCTGATGGCTTTAAAGTAATAGGAAATTGTGGGTTGGTAGGCTGAATTGACTTCAAGCTTCTATACAACAGGTGTCTGTGGATGCCTTGGGCGAGTGTTGGGGTAATCAGGTGGGAGACCTTTCCAAGGAACATTCGAAGCGGGTGAATTATCCAAAGGAGGTTTGAGTCAGTCGGTCCATGCGATATAATGTCGTCATTACTATAAGGTTGTCCAAAAAGTTCGTAAACATATTATAATTTATATATTTCAAGTGTTTACGAAACTTTGGGACAACCTTGGAAATATTGGTAACCTTAGTAAAATTATAACAGAATTCTTATAGAAGAATAATTTAATCTCTGAAGTTCTATATCAAGGGTAGCAAATCAGCTGGCGGGCCAGGTTTCAGAATTACAAGGTTGTCCCAAGAGTTCATAAAAACTTGCAAAATATAAATCATAATATGCTTACGAACTTTTGGAGACACCCTTATAACAGCATGGAGACGTTTGCCCTCTACAAACGGAGAACAAAGAATTTATAAGGTCGGTTTGCTCGATAATTGAATGACATCTCCGGCGTCAGTCCCTGGGAGGGGAATATGATGCAACCCATTATTTCTCTCGATTTTTTAAAACAAAGAAAACTTGTATCGTAAGACAGGCCACTTAATTTTGTATATTTTAAAATAGTTGTATTAATTATAAATACAATATATTACAAGAAGAGGAATCGCCGGATATAATTTCTTAGAAGGAACAAAAACAAGGGCGACGAGATTCTTTATTTAAACTATTAGATCCTTCTTAGAAATACAATATATATATATAGGGGATATACAATACCACATTTATTCGAAAATGTACTTCTAATTACTATTATGTATAATTAAAAAGACATATATTGGATCAAAATATCATTTATTTTACCAATATTTTAGTTGGGTAAAACGCCAACCTTTATCAATGTATTATAACATTTTAATGTGTGTCAACAACAAACTCAGCGCCATATAACTTCGACAGAATTAAGTTTTAAAAATATTTTTCTTATATTCAATGGGGAGAAAGAAATTGATATATAAATTTATATTATGGACATTTTGATCCAATTTTATGATCCAATATTATGATATTTTGATCCAATATGCCTTTTTAATTAAAGATTAATTTATGGATTGCTCTATTTTCAAAACTATTATGTATGTGTTTGGATTACTACGATTTAAAGAATAATTTGAACCATTCAGCCAAGATTCATACACGTTCAAGGCTGACAGCTTTAGTTGTGAGACAAGAGAAGGAATTGGAACTCCATTCCCAAACCATATAAGCTCTGTTCTTGTAGCATTCTCAGTGTAAAAAATAATACGGTCTGTCGAAGACATTTTAAAATTAATACAAAGCAATAACACGCCATCTATATATAACGAATGAAGATATTAAGACACGAATGTTTCGTTTTACGAATAAATAAAACTTTTCTACTGCCCTTACTGCGATGAAAAAATATTGGGAGGGCTTGGTTCATCAGTGATGAATCTTCCCAGCGGTTTCGCCAATTTAATCTACCAGACCGCTTCTTTAGGCTCTAATAATGTATTAGATCATTCTGCTTTGATATGCTACACTGAAGGGTGGAATCTTAGAAATGGTATTTAAGCAAACTATGAACATAAGCTTTTATGGCAGTAGAAATACATTTTTTATTAATTTTGCATCGTAGTAAGGACAGTAGAAAAGTTTGATTCATTCGTGAAAAAAACATTCGCCTCTTTTAATGTCTTCATTCTTTGTTGTTGTTTTTGTTGTCGTGTCCAATGAAGAGCCTCAGTTGTCTCCATACATCTCTATCACAGCATCAGCAGTGTCTACTTACTTGGGTGTGTAAAGCTGCTGCTCAGGGTCCATGTCAATTTTCTGCAAGGCTGTGGCCATTGCTGGGCATGAGAATATGTAGGTAGGTGTTAGTTCCACACCAGGACATTTAGAATCCTGGTTAATTCGTTACATTTTAAAATAATCCATATTTCAGATGATCGCGATCTCCAACAAGATGTCCACCAGACTGCCGTGCAATATAGGAACTTTATTTTTAAAGTTTGTGTCACGACTGAAGTATTGTAGCAGAGGTGGTTTTATTTGGGGAGAGTATTGAACACGCTATCATACCTCAAACATCCGCGATAAAGATTATTTTTTTAGGAGGCGGTATCTGTTTCTGGGGGAAGGTATCTCTTTAAGTGGATGTAGGTACCTCACAACTCTAGAGATGATACACAAGGTCAAAAATCTAAATCCAAATGATTAAATAGTGTATGATGTTTCAGTAACAACTTTGTTACCAAACTACAATTCTGAAGTTCAAGTCGTGGCCCATGCTTTGAAAATAAAAGCTCCTCCATCATATTGCAGTCTAGCAGACATCTTGTTGGGAATCGCGATCATCTAAAATATGGGCCATTTTAAGATGTCTTCGACAGACCGTATTAGTTCATTACACTGAGGGTGCTACAAGAACAGATCTAAGATGGTTTGGGAATGTAGATACGAGATTCCTTCTTGTCTCACAACTAAAGCTATCATTTTTGAACGTTGATTTTAAATCTTGGCTGAAATTATTCTTTACACCATAATAATCTAATCATATATATAATAGAAATATATTAAACTTTTTAAATAAATGTGGTTTTATATATAATTTATGCATTCGATAACAATTTTGTTACCGAAACGTCACGCACTTAATATTCATTTTGATTTTTCTCCTTGTGTTTCTAATCTCTATAATCCAAGTTGTACCTTATAGAGAGGATACTTTTGGGGCTCAAACACCAATTTATTTATTTATTTCAATTTAAAGCGCTATGTCCCCCTATGGACACTTGCGCTGTCATACATGTATGTCTTTACATTTGTCTATACATATTTACAAGTACACTAGTATTTACAATAATTTTAGGCCGTAAGAGTCCAAAGATATTAACATGGAGAAAAAGATAGAAAAAAAACATTGTTATCTCAAACTCAAATATTTATATCAAAATTTTTAATTTATCATTATTATTAAAATAGAGAAGATAAAAAAAGAGTTTAAACAATAATGGTGAAATTGTAGGCTATTATAGATTTCGTTCACACAGATATCGAATTATTGAAGAGTAACTTCTGGAGGAAACATGGAATGATCAGCTAGATTCCCCGACATGAATCCTGACAAGCCACAATGTGTAGCTCTCGGCTTACTCCATCCAGCCAACTAATTAGGACTTCAGATCATATTTAGAAGAATAAATAAGATAAATGCATCTCCAAATTGTCAACTAAAGGTTTTTGACTATTTGCGACATCTATCGGAATAAATATCAACTGATTGTTGATATAGTGGACCCTCGGTTTACGAGCACCTTGGAGTACGATCTTTTCGCAGTACGAGCAAAATTTTTTGAAACTTTTTACCTCGGATTAAGAGTGAAATTTCGCATTACGAGCAACTTGTGATGGTTGCCCGTAATCGTGATGGATGAAAATTCACTGGGATCCCTCCCTTCAGATCAGATTCGGGAAATATGTAAAATGTGGGAAACTGTGCAATTGTTCGTAGCAAGAAGAATTGCCCGAGTTTCAATTATTAAAAATAAGAAATTAGTTTCGCACTACGAGCGTTTTGGAGTACGAGCATGGCTCTGGAACGGATTATGCTCGCAAACTGAGGGTCCACTGTATTTATTTCGACAGATGAGACTCAAACCGTCAGCAACTTTTAGTTGCACGATCAGGAGATGTCTTTTTTCTTAATTTATCCACCTGATCCCAGTACAATTTCACTTTTGTTCCATTTTCTCATTTTGAAGATGAATAAACATAGCTGTAGATGTATTGCTTATTCCCACTCCATATTGAAGATATTTTGAAAAAAATGTAGTTTGTCAATGTGAAAATTTCTTAAAATATAAATGCCTAAAAACTTCATTACTATATAGATTTAAACCACAAAGGATATTTTATAAGTTCATGATATTTCGGCTCCTCGTTTATTTATAATGGTTATTTTCTTTATTTAAGCTGACACTATATAATTATTGTTTAAAAAATGCAAAACCTTCGAGAAATAATTCACAAAACCACAACATATATGAAAATTACAATCAATTCTCTTTTCAATATTATTTTAAATATAAATCAATGTTGAACAAAAATATAAATAATATTTTGAAGTAGGATTGACCGAAGTCAGCCGTTTGTGTGAACAAATATTGATATTTATTCATTTTCCAGGCAGATGCCCCAAGACTTTAGTGTACAATACATCAATTTTCTTACAATACACCTCCAGTGTGATGTTCTGTGTGGATACAGGAAGCTACGGTGGATAACACCGGCCGTATCTTATCAGTCTCCAAGACTATCTGAGGCAATTTTTGCTTTGGGAAGTGTTTTCGAGAGTTTCACCGTATAACCCAACCATTGTCTGAACATTCAACATAGAGAATAGAACGTTTAGTTCTAAAATGTGTTTGTTGTCGAATCTATATAAGGCGTTGGTTATTATTAAATAGGACGATAGCTTAAATGCACAAAATATTATATTTATTAAAGATTATTTACTTACAAAACAAAGGAAGAGATATTTAACACATATTTCCTTTATTATATTTCTTTAAGCATGTATAAAATATGTGTTAAATATCTCTTCCTTTGTTTTGTAATTAGATAATCTTTAATAAATATAATCTTTTGTGCATTTAAGCTATTGTCTTATTTAATAATAATCCACGCCTTATATAGATTCGACAACAGTGTTTAATTGATATTGATGATGACAGCTAGCTGTGCAACGGTCAGGCTTCAATTACAAAGAAATAATATTCATGATTTGAGAATATTTGCAACTGCAATCAGAAATATTACTAAATATATTATCATAAATATATTAATAGCTTTAGACAATAGAAAAATATAAACTTCAAAATGCTATAGGCTGATATTACTGAATGATTTATTAACCAAAATGCTGATACCCAATTCTGAAATACTGTGTTATGCTGTGATGATGTGACAATAATAGTTTGAAATAAAGACAAGGATACTCTTAAAATTTTGATTGAATTAATCTTGGAAGAAATCGATCAATGGTGTACTCAAAATAAACTAAAAATCAGTCTTGAGAAAACTAACATTTTGCATTTTCACAATAAAGACATGTCCGCAATAAAGTTTAAAAACAAAATAATTATGCCAGTACAGGAAATTAAAATATTGGGAGTCACTTTTGCAAATCATTTTAGAAAGAAAAAAACTTAATTTCAATCCTCACATAGATATTATACTAAATAAAGCAAAAAGATGAAAATATCTGCTACTGTCAATTTGCGGGAAAGCTTGGGGCCTGAATACTCAAAAGAGACTTACATTATACAAAATAATATTTAGGCCAATGCTTTCTTATGGATCGGAGATGTGGTATAAATTCGTAAATAAGAAAAATATAAATAAATTAAATTCACATTTCAATACCAAATGCTATTATGACGCACGCAATCATATAAAACGACGAGTTCTAATTGTACACATAGCATAGCCAAGATGCCTTTGTTTAACGATTTCATTGAATCCAAAGATATGAAATATGAATTAAATATTTTAACTTTAGAAGAAAAACAAAAATACAATTTAGATGTCCAAGGGAGATAATAACGGATTTTATTGAATTTAAAATGGCTACTTTAAAAAACAACACAAAAGAAACTTTTCAAAGCTTCTTCCCTAACAACATACCAAATTATTTCCGGTCAAACTTTCATAATTCCCAATTAATTTCTAATCATGGAAATTTCAGAAGTTTTTAAAAAATAATCAAATAGTAGAAGACTCGAGTTATTTTTGTGGACATGAGGAACAAACCTCAATACATCTTTTACTGTATTGTCCTGTTTCAAGACTATAGAATCAATAATAATTTAATGGTAACAGATCCAAGTATTTTCATTTCCAGTAAAGAAACGTATATTAAATTTAAAACATTTTGTTTAGATATATTTTGAATTATATAGCAACAAATATCTTTCAGGAAACTGAGATAATTTATATTATGTTGATTGTAGATATTGCCAGACATTTCTTTCTTTTGTACACAATTTTCTGTTCTTGTTAAGATTTAAGAGCTTCATTTGTTTCCTTAGAATGTTTAAACTCTTACATCAATTTTTCTCTTCTCGTTTAATAATAATGATAAATGAACAATTTTGATGTAAATATTTGAAGGCAAAGTTTTTTTTATTTTATTTTCTCTCTTTATCTTTGTTAATATCATATGACTTTTCCTTACGGCCTAAAATTATTGTAAATATATGTATAGACAAATGTAGAGGCATAGATGTTTGACAGTGCAAGTGTCCTTAGAGGGACATAGCTCTTTAAATTGATATAAATCAATTACATATATTGGAATGCATTAATATATATATATGAAAAAATAATAAAAAAATATAACCTCTGGGTTCAAATTTTCGTCGTAGAGGTACAGTCTGCACCACGCTGACGAGGGCCAACAGCCCGAAACGCGTTCGTGGTTGATCTTTCTTGATTTATCAATAAATTGGGTTGGCCAAATATCATGGAACAAGTTAAATAAACGTTTAGTTGATTTCTGTTCCACTAGATGACGCTCTGCCATCTAGAAATGTTCATGTGAACGCGGTCAGATTATGAAATTTTTTGTTTTTAATATATATATTATATAAATCCTTATATATTAAAGGGTAAATTTTATTAATTAATATTATATAAATATATATATTAAAAACAAAAATGTATGTTATATATATATAACACATTTATAAATATAAAGGCCTAGATATAAAACAAAAATTATATCAGCAATTTTATACCAAAAAAATAATATGTACAATCATGGAGACAAAACTTAAGAAAGTTTTATCTTTTTGCATGTATATCGGGATTCAGACAATAACTCTGAAAGATATTTGATACACAGTGATCTTTATTGAGGACACGCAAGATAATCAAGAGTGAACAAAATTGCCTCTGTCTCTTAAAAAATGTCTCTTGTCCATGAGTGTATATGTTACAATTATAGTTTTCGAACAAAGGGTAAAATATAATCTATCCTTATTTAACCGACGTGGGTGCCATGTCCGATGTTTGTATAATCATTGGAATGGCTTATATTGTTGCACCAGGTTGCAGCTTGACAGACTCTTCAGCCTTGATTCTCTCCTGCGCCTTGTCTTACCAGAACGTGTTTCAACCATCCTACAAGGTTATATAAGGGAATAATGAGATAACTCTAAGTAGCCTTCAGAATTATTTATTGATTTCTCACATCAATGAGAGCTGTGAAGTCACACAGTGTATCAAAATGCAAATGGTGATTTTTATAGTACATAATCTATTTATAATATATATTTTGTTTAATAAAATAAATAAATAAAAAATATTAATTTGAATTTACAACAACAACAACAACAAAAAGCCTTTATTTAGGGTCACTGACCCTATACAGGATTCACCAGAGGTATGCATAAGAACAATGCAGTGAGACAAAGGAAATACGATATATACAGAAGAAAAAGAAAAAAAAAGAGAAAGAGGGAAGCAAGAAAAACAACACAAAAAGAGTAGCAGTAAGAAAGTGAGGAGTGAGTGTCACTTGGCCTTCTTCTGAGATATGGACTTGTGGAAACCATAAAACGCCGTAGCAATATACTTATTCTCGGTCATATTGTCAATTAATGATGGAAGTGAAGCACAGAGTTGCCCAGTTTAATTTGAATTTAAAATATAATGAAAAATAATATTACAAATAAAAATAGGTGAATTAGCCATGATGCAACAATATGTAACCTTTTTTTTTTATTTCGACTTATAGCGCTATGTCCCACTAGGGACACTTGTACTTTAAAGGTAAACCAAACATAGAAAGTAAAGAAAGAAATATTTGAAATATATACAAGAATTAGTATGCAATTTAGTTAGATGAAAATAGAAAAAATATCAACACAATTGAAATATGTATAAAGGGTTGGTATGCAAATTCTGTTATATGAAATCAATTGTAAAGTATTGTGTGTATTTGAGGAAAACAATTTACAGATTGAAGAAAGTATTGAGGAATATTTTAGAATGAAAATATGCAAGATATTAGAGAAATGTTCGCAATTAAAACTATGCTAAACAGAGTTCATTCCTAAATAAAAGCGTCAATGGAATTTAGTAGTTTAATATAAAATTCAAAATAACTCTGAAAAATGAGTTAAATTTTATATATTTGTCTTTTGTTGAAATTAGATCAAACGGGTTTGATACATTTAGTCCATTGTTTATTCTATACTCTTGGAAGGCGGGGGAATTTAGCAGCAGATGAATAGAAGTCTGTTCTTCACATCCACAGAAACATCTTGAATCGCTTTATTTCAAAAAGCTTCTAAAATTTCCGTGATTTGTAATAAATTAAGAGTTGTGGAAATTTACCCGAAAATAGTTGGAAATATTAGCTAGAAAGAAACTTTGAAATGTTTGGTTAGTATTTTTCTTCAATTGTGTCATTTTATATTTTATAAAATTTTCAATTATGTCTGTAATATCCAAGTCATATCGCTGTTGGTCCTCAATCGATAAATAATTCAGATCATTATTTATATTGCTGTATTACATATAGTCCGTAATCAAAGGAATATTTGCCAGAGTATGCACACAATAATACACCATAATAATATTTGATATTGAAGTGAGTTAAATTTGTGTATATACTTTTTACTTATATATTTATACCAGACCTCAGTTCCATAAGTGATATTGGCCTAAAGATTGTTTTTTTAATGAGTCTTTTCTTGGTGCCCAGTCCCCAAGATTTGCCACATATCGAAAAAAGTAAATTTTTATAGTCTCTGAGTTATATTTAGTATATTGTTCAAATGAGGATTAAAATTTAAATTACTTTTCCTTTTATGATTTGCAAAGGTAATTCCCAAAATTTGTATTTCTTGAACGGGCGTAATAATATTATTTTTTAATTTCAAATTTAGCTTTCTTATGTAAATGTAAAATAGTACTTTTATCAAAATTTATTTTTACTTTGTTTTCTGTACATCAGTCGTCAACCTTTTACAAAATACACTCAATTGAATTTGCAACAAAATTTGCATCCCAGCTGCCAACTGTGCAGACGTGTTTCGCACGACATAGCTCGTCTCGTTAAGCTAAGCTAAGTACTTTTTCTTTTAAATTTGAACTAAAATATATATCCTTTCTGTCCTAAATTCTTGATATCTTAAATATAGTACTAATATAAAACGACATTTGAAAATTATCCCGCATGAGTTTCTTGTCAACGAAAAATCTAAATTTATTTTAAGAAGAAATAACGATTATTTCTAACCTTAGGGATGAAGTATGAAAGGATGAATTGCGAAGAGTAATGATAAACGGAAAAATAAAAGTGTCCAGGGATGGGAATCGAACCCACAGTATTCCGCTTACCGGGCAGATGCCATGTCCACTAGACTACCCTGGACATATTTTACCGTTCGTAAATAATACATAAAGTAATATAAAATACAATATAATATAATGCGGCTTGTGTATAGTACTAATATATAATAGTATTTTCTTATTCTTCTTAAATAGTATTTTCTATTTTCTTTCTTTTTGGACAGAAGACATGGATTGTATTTTGAAACCAATAGATGTTAAACTCGATGAAATATTAATATATTTTGATAACAAATTTAAAACTAAAATTTTAAAAATCTAACAAAAATGATCTGACTTATTTATCTTCAATGATTAACCAAGCAAAAATGGAATTGAGTCTATATCTGAGTTAAATAAACAATATACAATAGATAGTTTGGCCGACACAATAGAAAAGGCTATAGATAATAAACTAGATAAAGTTCTTATAAAGAGATTCCAAAACAGACACCTTCTTATGCTCAAGTTGTGCGACAGGAAGCAGAACTAATCAAAATAAAACAGCAGTCATTCAAAGATGAATATACTTTAATTGTAGCTTTAAATGATGGTGTATACCTAATTCTGACGCACTTCAAACAATTTCTCATAATAATAATAATGTCAGAGAAAATGGTAAAAAAATAAGATTAATAGATTTATAAACGCTAAAAAGTCGTAATTATAAAGGTTCCAAACCAAACTGATAATAAAATACTACTGGACGAATTAAACAAATCAGAAGATTTGAAATTGATTAGTAAAATTTACATACCGACACTAAGAGATCCAACTATAGTAGTCAAAAACGCATCCAAAATTACAGATACGGCGAAATTCGTTCAAACCATTTGCAAAATAAATTTTGATCTATAAAATTTGGAAAATGAAATAAAATTTCTATTTACAATGAGATCTAACTCTCCATATCACAATATATGGTACAGTCTACTCCACGCTGACTAGCACCAACAGCACAAAACGCGTTTGTGGATGGCTTTTCTTGATTTATCAAGAAATTGGGTTAAATAAACGTTTAGTATAGTTTTGCTCCACTAGATGGCGCTCTGTCATCTAAAAAGCACATGTGCTCGTGGTCAGGATATGCCTTCTTTATTTTTAATAGTTTTAAGAGTAAATCCTAAAATTTAACAAATTTCAAGAAAAATGAGTATATGTAAAATGTACATACCAAAACTGAATGTGGGGTCAAATTGTCCTAATGTGTGTCCAGCGGACAATGAGGAGCTGGCCGACGTTGTTGATCCTGGCCGCGTTCTCCCAAGGAGGAGAGTCCCAGCCCAGGAACAGCTTCACCTTCGCCAGCAACACCTCTTTCCTTCAACTCGACCCAGTCTGGCCTCTCGACACCAACCGCGAGGTCAGCTTTCAGTTCAGGTACTGACGGCTCTTTGTGAGACACTCAGATATTTCATAGGAAATTCTATAAAAATACATTTTACACTATTAAAAAAACTATATATACTCATAGACAAAATTTAAGGAAATGCAAAAATCTTTGATGTCGTGTCATCTGTTTTTTTAAAGAGACAGAGACAATTTTGTTTACACTTGGTTATATCGTATGTCTTCAATTAAAGTGATTGTAATATCTTTCAAAGTTATTGTCTGAATCCCGATATACATGCTAAAATATACAACTTCCTTAAGTTTTGTCCATGAATGTAAATTTGTTTGTGAATATGGTTGAAGAAGTAAATACACAAGTATATTTCCACTTAAAATCTATATTGGCGAACCCCTAAATTGATGAATGTTAACCAGGTGACTGAAATATGAATAGATGTAAAATTAACTTTATATCACACTGTGTATAAAATAGCTTAATATCAAACCATACAATAATAAAAAGATGTTTAAAAATTATAAATTTTCTAAATTTATTTTTAAAGATTTAAATTAACTTATATATTACAAGAGAAGGTATCGCCAGACAACATCTTGAATAAAGAATCAAAGTTTACGGCGACGAATTTGTGCGGTATAATCGGCAAGCTTTCGGACTTTGAAGTCCATCAACAGGCTAATATAGCAATGTTGTCTATTGAAGAACGTCATGATCCGACAGCTTGCCGATTATACCGCACAAATAAAAGAAACTCGTCGCCGTAAACTTTTATTCCTTCTTCAAAACACACATATAATGTGCAGCGTAAATGTTATCCAGAAATGTTCTGCAACATTTGTGGGAAATCTTTCATCTCCCAAACAGAAGAAAGACATCTCCACAAAAGTAAAAGAATGTTATAAAATGAATATTTTGGTGTGGCCTTTGGTAATCAAGATGAGTTATGGTATTCCCATAGTGCAGCGGTCGGCAAATTGCGTTTCGCGAGCCACATGCGGCTCTTTATATAGTTCCGAACACAAATATTATTCATGCGAGTACTATTTATTGTTGGCAAGAATTTGTGGCTCTTTAAAACTTTGAAATTTTGTAAATTGTAATTTTTGACACTTCCGACTCAAAAGTTTCCCGATCCTTGCCATAGTATGTTCGAAACTTGCAATAGGGGCGTTTGCAATGTAAATCAAGAAAATCAAAAGGTATGACCTTGGGTATCAATAGTTTGGCGATAACCGTCGGCTTGCTGAACATCGCAAGTTAAGCATCGGCTCGCTCGCTTGAAGGGATGCAGGCTTCACTGCGTTTCAACGGCTACTTCTGGATGGTCCGCAGCTGAACAGGGCTGACAACGCCGGCTTCTTTATTCAATCTCTCACTGAGAAGGAGTAAATTGTTTAACAATAAGATTGATTATTCAATTATTGGATTTTAGAGTAGCATATCTTGATAGCAACAATGACAACGCAAAATTTATGATATAACCTACTGGATTTATTCATGATAAAAACAAAGTTTGAAAACTCAACCAACACCGTTATGGTTTACCTCGGTATGGAAGATCATGGTGTAATAAATTCAGTCAAGTTCTTTATGATTGCTCACTCAGAAAGAATAAATCTAATCCATGTGCATTTACCTTAGACTAAAGATAATTATTTTATATAGGAATTTATTTTTTGAAATGTTTGTAATATAGAAATAAAAGTAGGAAATATATATACTCTTACGCGTGCTCAGATGCCGTTCGTTCGCTCTATAATTTAGGAATAGTCTAAATAACGACGCGTGAATTCGTACAGAAGGTAGCTTACGTTTTAAATTTATTACAAGTATGTGCAGTTCTAATCAGAATGTGAAAAATAAGTCGGACTTACCCATATACTCCAACGTCAGAAGGCTTCTTCTCTTTGATGCCCTAGCTCCTATAGACAAATCCACTTGGCTATAGCCAGAAGAATTCGCTCTCTTGTTTTCTAGGATGTCACTCTACGTCCTCGGGTTGTTTAAGTCAATGCGATCTTGTCGCACTCCCACGAAGCGCCCCACTCAGTACAGTTTACACTCAGGTTGAACAAACCTCTGGACACTTGACATTCCGGTTGTCTGATCTCCGCTTCTGTCACCATAATATACTCCTGTCGACAGAGTTTAATGGGAAAGATCATAAGATCACATTATGGACCGGCTGGGTAGAAAGTCGTAAACAGGAAGAACTGAGGTATCGGAGGATTTTTGATGACTGTTATCGCATTAAAAAAATTTAAAAAAAAAACATGTTATACGCCCTTTTTATATAAAACATCTGCCTCTAAGAACTTACAACCTACTAATTGTGTATAACTTTCTCGTTGTCCATTTTGGCCTACCGTACTCCGACATCAAACACTCTAGCTTCCACTTGGAAAGATTCATAGAAATTGAAATAACGTTTATCCTTGAGAATAGATAACATTACTAGGTATCCCTCATCGAAACTTATAGTATGGAGTGGTCTAGGATTCATTATAAGATATGAATTTTTTTTTTTTTTTTGTATAACAATATTTATTTCTTTCTGCATCTCGCCTTTAACCTCTCAACTTAAGTAAGCCTTTCTAAAACCATCAAAAGAACTTGTACAGGCCGTGTTATAAAGACTCCGTATTTGGCAACTTTACAGCCTTATTGTCTTTTCATATGATTATTCCTTCCCTTCTTTAAGTAGCTTGAGTACAGTCGTACTCAAGTACTGATCTCGTGGCTAATATCAACCGCATATATCACGGTTCTTCTAGTTTTAAGGAAATCACATTGTAGAGTTCCTATTTAGGTGGCAAAGAGATATTTAATCCCCCTATATTGCTATATTTTCCAGAATATCATCGTACGTCTTAGTGGCATTAACCAGAGACTTATCGTTCCCTGTTCGCTGCCGTTACCATCTCTACAGGTTTTAACACATGTCTACGCGTGGCCAATTACTGAAACTTTACCTATATTCTCAAGTGCATCGCTTTGTCTTTTAAGACCTTGTACTTTTATGAATCAATATAATTCTTGGATTACATAGTTGTGGCTACACATGACCTGCTGTTAATATTGTGGCGAATATAAATAATTTATATTTTATTATTTTATTTAATTATTCAATGAAAATATTTTTAACACAGATTATTACTATATATTTGTGAAATCATCATAAACTTTCCTTAGCTTGCTTGTTCAATATTCTCTAGCTGTAGATAGTTTTGCTGATAATTGTCAACTAGTCGTGCTGACGTCATTAATAAATATTTTGGCATCTTAAACTATACTAGGATTTGATTTCTACACTACATCATTGTTACACCAGGTACAAATTTGTAAGGCTTATCGACCTTAATTTTTTCTTTCCTGTGTTGTACACGTCTCCCGAACGGGTTTCCATGACCCAAAACAAAAGAGTAAAAAATAAATAAATTACATTTTTAAAAATTTTAAAGTTTATTCATTATTATTGTTATTTATTGTCTTCCTTATAGGTCATGATTCCAAGTCTTCTTGTCCATTGGTATTTCCAAAAATTGGTCTCTCTTCGCGGTAAAGGGATATGTGATAACAGTGGTCTTAAATATAAATAATAATACACAGAAATAACGCGCCATCTATATAATACAAATTAAAACACCAAAACGCGAATGTTTCTTTTCACAAATAAATCAAGCTTCTACGGTCCTTACTCGATGAAAAAATATATTGGGAGGGCTTGGCTCATCATTTGTGACCCCTCCCAGCGGTTTCACCAATTTAATCTACCAGATCGCTTCTTAGAGCTCTAATACTGTATTGAATCATTCGGCTTTTATATGTTACACTGAAGGGTGGAATTTTATAAAAAGTATTTAAGCAAACTATGAACATGAGCTTTTATAATAATACTATCCACACACTCTGTTTGTGTCGAAATATAATGCACACATAACGTAGATAATACATTTTTATTATTTATTTTTTTAAATATTTAAAAACAATTTAATTGAATATAAAAATAGGCGCATAAATCAAGATACAGAAATATTAACGTGAACTAATGGCAGATATCCAAAATGGACTCCACTACATGAACTTATGTTCATCTTCTCAGCACTATACAGAGTATTGCTGACGGCAAATAAAGAGGACTTGACTTGGGAAATAGCTTTCTATATATCCTAACTAACGTTCAGATGGACTCTGCCTCATTTCGTTCTCACCTTTGAGCTCCTTAATACACTGCTCATTTCTGTGCTTCATCCAATCATCCTAGCATTAAGCTTATATTCATTTATTCCTTAATGATATTAATATTCTTAACAACGCCTCTACTGAACCCACCTCTTTTTATAAAGCTACACAGCGATGTTTCTGCTATCTTCTGTGTCCATGACACACCATGACTGTCTTGCCTATTGACCTCACTGGTAATAAAGCCTTTTCATACTTAGCGAGTATATTCTCGAGGAAAATTTCCAACACTGAGCTATCGACAAATCTGTATTCGATATTTTATCTAATGGCTAGGAATAATTCCTTATTAACTACAGGACTCTCTCTCTCATTCGCTGTTTAAGAGCCTCTATCAATTCAATAAATTATTGGGAAAATTCACATAATCATGTATATATATATATATATAAATGTTAAATTAAAATATTTTATTTAAAATTGTTATATCAAAATAATATTTTATTTAAAATTATATATTTCATAGATACAAATACTCTGCTAAATCGACCGCTAGAGGTCACGCTTCCACTATATAAACTCATTGTTGTTTTATCCCAATGGCCGGCTAAAACCTTTGTACATTATGTAAATAATCTTTTGTTTCCTTGTTCTACTCGCCTTAGGCCAGGCGGTACTTTTGCCAAATTATGTTTATTATATAATCCTAAAGCTCAATTGGAGCTATTTCTGATCTTTACTATTTTTATTATATTTTCAAGATTTTGTCATGACTGACTGCATTAACATACCATAATCTCAACAATACCAAAATCAAACAACAGCTAATAAAATTCTATAACTCTAATATTCAAAAATCAGCAAAATCTCATTTTTCTTATAACATATATATATATCTATATATATGAAAAAACAATAGAAAAAATAATAGATAAGTAGGTCAGGTGTTGATATTAAAAATAAAGAAGGCATTTCCTGACCACGAGCACATGTGCTCGTGGTCAGGAAATGCCTTCTTTATTTTTAATATATATATATATGAATCTGTTGCAATTTATAAACGTTATTTTATGTATCATATAGTCTTAACTTACAAAAAGCACATCTAAACCACTTTTTTTCTTGTTTGCAAACGTGTCTTGTCTACTTTTTAACATAGAAGTAGCCGCATGACCATCGACTGCGAAAACCGAGTTTATTAGTGGACTTTCTGGATCACGACGATATATATACTATGTATACTAGCCGAGTGACCCGGGCAACGCCCCCGGTTTATCCGAAAGGCCTTTGAAGACACATTAAGAGTATAGATTAGTGGTTTAAAAATTGCAATGGGTATATATGGGTATATAAGCATGGGGCGCTGGTGCTGGCGTTGTGGCTTTGTCACCGACCCGTGGCCGCTAGTTTGAGTCAATAGATGGCGTCATGTTTTGCCCTTTATTTTGACGGGAGAGGCGCCCAATGCTTTATGGATCAATTTCCTCCCGGAAATCTTTTTCCATATGTATATATATTTCTTAGAAGCAACATTTTTCAATTTAGATTAACTAAAAGTACTTTTTAAGCAAATTTTATGCATTAAGGCATATATTTGAAGATATGCAACTGATGCTATATGTTCTGAGGAGCCAAAATTGAGATAGAGAAAAGTGAAGTTTATTTCAATAAAATCACTATGGGCACCAATTATTACAGAAACATGGAATATTTAATTCTAAAGATATCATTTCGGGCAATAGTGATGATAACTTTGATCAACCCACCTATAGCAAGAAATATTAGTATGCTGATATTTCTTTTTGTGAATACCAGACCAGACTTTGGCAGTATTTCATATAACCAAAACAAATGCACTGGACAGCAAACAAGATATCGCAAAGATGCCTAAGAGAAACAATAGATCTAGGATTGAAATTTGAAACTGAGACAAGAAAACTTGAGTTATATACTAATGCCATCTGATCAATCACATATTATGGGAAATCATACGACAGAAATTCATTAACGGTCGGAGAGAGAGAGAGCTAAAGAACGGTAAATTAATAAAATAAACACCTGTGAATTTCTCCAAAATGGAAACAGAATTGATAGCCGTTTGGAAGGCTGCTGTCAGATCAAGTGGGTAACAAACCTGCTGCATGAGGTGGAAAAAATAAGACTTTATATGGAAATGAGATGAAATTTGAACGGATGGTTAGTCATTGGCCGTTTCGATCTCCAGTATCATGCAGAGCACAGACCTCATACAGAAGGAACCATTCCTTGAGAGACAGTAGAATTATAAAGGTCATCTATCTTCCAATAGGAGGACGTTGGAGCAGATGTCTTCATAAAGAACTTGTTCAATAATCAAATATAGAGAAATTATCTGGTTGATTGATGATAGATAGACCTGTCATCAGCACCGACTATCACAGTTTTGGTGTGTAGTCACGGCGGTAGTTAACACTTTTCAGTTCTCGGTGTTGTGATGTTTAGGTATTTGCTGTTTGTAGGAAGGCATGATGCCGTTCATGGCTATTTGATATAATATTATCTATTTCAAAAAAGGGAAAGTCAATAGCGAACGACATTTAGATAATAAACATAGGTCAGATAGGTAAACAACAGGTGTGTGATGATAAGTCCAGGGTGGCGCTAGTGGCGGTCGTAGCATCCAGTTCCCAACACTCGGAACTGATGTGTTCTACAATATCACACTTTACAAAAAAATCATATAACGTCGCAACTCTTTTTTTATTCACCTTATAAAAGGAAGCTTTCGGGCAAGTCCTTCTTCAGCTAACAATAACGTATAAACAAGGGCCTTAGTTAACTGAAGAAGGGCTTGCCCGAAAGCTTCCTTTGATCAGGTGAATAAAAAAAAGAGTTGCGACGTTATATGATTTTGTAATTTGTCAACATCCGTAGTCCTGTAATAATGGATATAATATTTGTGTAGAATTCACAATTGTTTAAAATGTGTTAAATATATGGCTAAAATATCGCTAAATCTGTATTATATTTATAAATAAATTATATCGTTCTGAAAATGTAAAGCTTTGACAAAGGTTGGCGTTCAGCCAATCGAAATATTGGCAAATAAATCTTTTATTCAATCCAATGTATGCCTTTTTATTATCTAAAAATTATATGTTTAAAAAAATTCCTATGAATGTCCTCATAAAGACAGAATTAAGTACTTCAACTTGCACCATACCTTTTAACTGATAAGTATAAATAACCATGTATAAGTGTACCTATCAGGTTAATTTCCGTTCATTTTATTGTAAATTTCTTTTCTAATGTGTGAAATTATATTTTTTTTCTTTTCAATTTTTGTAAAAATTAAATATCCTGTAAAGATCAAAACGCGCGATCATCATTAGATTTTAAAGTTTGGAGATATAAAATATATCAAAAAATATTTTGGACGCGCGAGTTGCGAAGAGAGTAGAAACGCAATTTTGTCTTAAAACAAAATAAAGTTAAAATTTCAGGGCTGACACCAAACATTGAAATATAATCTAAAAGAATAATAAAATAATATTTTTAATTTTTATTTTGACACACATATCTGTTTATCTATTGATTCCTCGAGATATGCGATATTTTATGTAAACATAAGCATTCACCATGCCTCTAATAAAGATCAGATATATTCATACATAATTCTCTGTCAAAATATTGACTGTGAAAAACTAGTACAAATGTGACATTGTACTGGCATAAGGTTCATAAATTAAGAAAAAGGTATCTCCTTATCGTGCAACTGAAAGCAAGCCATCAGAAACTTTCAGTTGCACGATAAGGAGATATCTTTTTTCCTAATATTTTGACTATTATAACAATTCGCCATATGCAGCAAAAGTAATGAAAAGCAGGCCCAATGCATTGGCTTTTTACAAATTCTGGAGAACACAGTCAATAGGTGTGGTTGTGGTGTCTTGTCCATGGAGCAGATCATATCGGTCCGTGCATCCTGATCACAATACCAGCCAACAAAGGTGCCTTTTTCGTATGGATGTCCTCTTCTGGATTGATGTCTGCCATATAGAGGGCTGCAAGGATGGCCTAGCAACTGTATATGTGGTCCGGAGTGAGTTGGGTGTTGTGAAAACAGTTTCTGTAGGATCTAGTCAGGTCTGGGTTTATCCTCATTCCTTTAAAATGTCCTGTTCTGATTCTTGATACTATTGCCGTTAATTCTCTGTTAATGTTGAGGTTGCATATGGGCTGGGGTATTTTGGTTTTTGTAATGAGTTTTGCTTTTGTGTTTGCGTCTTTCAGTGTTAAGGTGTAACACAGAAGATAGATCCAACTTAACCAAATGTCGATGTTAATCGTTACTGTAGATAACTGTTGAGTAAAAATATCAGACTTCCAGGGAAAATTATCTTTTCAAAAACTTTTTTTATTCTCTAGCTTTTGGGCACGAATGCCCTTCTACAAGAGAAAACATGGTATAATTTATACCACGTTATTCCAATTTATACCATTATACCATATTTTCTTCTGTAGAAAGGCGTTCGTACTCGAAAGCAAAAGAGAATAAAATATTTTTGAAAATATAATAGTTAATTGTTCATTTGCATGCTTTTTTCTATATTTATGTAAATTAATATGTGTATATATTCACTACAGCCATCGATATCGCTCATAGTGTCGTTATATCTTGCCAGTCGAAGGGCTTTTGCCCGAAAGCTTGCTCTTATGCACCAATAAAGATACTCGTCTTCCTTTGCCTTGTTATTATCGTATAATTTTCCTTGGAGGTCTGATGTTTTTACTCAATATTGATAGAAGGGATTATTGAAGTGTTATGTTGTTTATCCATCTAGGAGTATCCTATATGGTACATGTGTACGTAATAAAGGCTTGTTGTAGTATAAAATAAATAATACGTACTACAGTAGAGGTGTACAAGTTGACTGAATCCAGGTTGTGTAGAACAGAGTCACCTCACGGACTATTGATGTACCACGGTCTGGCGGACACCAAGCCCGACTCCCCCAACTACGAACTCTATCTCATCTTGGAGAATGCTCAACTCAAAATTATCCACGTCTTCATGCAGGATGGCTCGAATGAAACTTTCTACATTGGACAAGGTAAGTTGCCAATCCTATTTGAAATGAACATTCATGGACAAAACTTGAGGAAGTTGTACTTTTTAGCATGTATAGTGAGATTCAGACAATAACTCTGAAATATATTTGATACACAGTAACCTTTATTGAAGACCCACGAGATAACCAAGTGTGAACAAAACGACCGTCGACATTATAGATTTTCCACTTACTCAAGTTTTGTCCATGAGTGTCAATGTATTAGGATGGATCTTTCACTCCTTTCGAAATCTTTAGCGGGTAGATTCATTACAAGACTTGGCCAATAAAACTTTCTTTTTGAAGCTGTTCAATAAAGAATTTCCATGTTACAATAAGATATCCAATTATTTCTATCTAATAACAAACGTCTATTCATTCTTCAGAATCAAATATTCTTAGGTTTATTATGCAACTTTCAAAATTATTAAATATTTCTTATTACAGTCTTAGCATGGCTATGGAATGTCTTGAGGTGCATTCCAACCTACACGAAGTCATAGCTCTTCTTTATATGAAAGATTATTTACATACTATAACCATTATATTATGATGCATTAGCGCGCCATCTGTTATGAAAATTCGATGAGTCAGGCCCTCCCATTAATTTTTTCCATTGCAGTAAGGGCCGTATAAATTGTTTAATTTTTAAAAGAATCCTACGCGCATATAAAAGTTTCGAATTTTCATGCTATAACAAGTTAATTTTTAAAAATCTCAAAGTTTTTTTCCCATTTCTAATTTTTAGAAGGCAATTTCTGATAGAAATCCATAGCATTGTTTAATTCTACTCTCCTTACTGCAATGAAAAATATTCGGAGGTCTTGGCTCATCATCAGTAGTGAACCTCCAAGCGGGTTTCGCCTTAAAATTAATTTGAACCTGTCTGACCGTGTCTGGATTTTTTGCATAAGAGCATTGCTATATGCAAATATATATGGAGTTCAACACTGTCCTGGAATTACATAACCTACAGACCAATAGAGTATTATACGTCTAAAAAGTGCAGTATAATAGATTAAATTAGTGAAGTCGCTGGAAGCTAGTCACTGATGAGCCAAGTCCTCCCAATATTTTTAATAGGAGGTAAAGGAGTAGAAAGTATGTTTTATTTGAAAAAGAAATCGGGCTCGAAGGTCTTATTTCTTTTTTAAAAGTCTATTTTACAAGTATTTTTTATATTTTCTCTCGAAAGCCTTATTCATATTTTCACCAAAATTTTTAATTGCATAGCATAAATAGACTCATGAAAAGATTTACGGAAGGTTCCTCTTTTAATGTCGCTAGTAGTCTGTTTTATTAAGGAGACAGAGACAATTTTGTTTACACTTGGTTATCTCGTGTGCATTCAATAAAGGTCACTATGTATCAAATATCTTTCAGAGTTATTGTCTGAATCCCGATATACATGCAAAAAGGTACAACTTCCTTTAAGTTTTGTCCATGAGTTTATACGTTAAATATGTCCTAAATTTTAAAAATACTATATGATTTCGCTTTATAGTTAATACATTCATATTCTTGTTTTGAAATTGTAATAATTTCCATGAAAACACTTTCTTTTTTGTATAATTAGATTCGATATGAAATGTATGAAACCTCGAAAAAATTCACACCAAATCAGTTTTGAAATCTGAGGAAAATATAGTCTAAAAAGTATTAATCAGTACTCTTTCTTAAAAGGTTGTAAATAAATCATTCAAAGCATTTATTAATTAAAATTTTATAGATATTATTCATATTTTAACTTGAATCATGAAAATTTCTCTTATAGAACTGTAAAAAGATTATAAAAACGAAGAGAAAATTATTTATTTTTGCTATACATGGGCTACGAGCTTTCGGGCAGCCTCGCCCTTCTACAGGTAAAGATACATGGCGGCAAAAGGCTTTTTTATAAGATTCCGTTTTTAAAATATATTTACATATAAGAAGAATATAGGACGGTTAAAATATAATTTAAGATAAGAAATATTTTGCAAATCTAAAACTATTGTATATGATATTTACAAAAATATGCTAATCATGTAATGTCATATGACAATCAATTGGCAAATTAGCAGATGGTTATACTATGAGAATATACAATGAAACCGGACAACGAATGTTCAACCCGCCATCAGCCATTAACCGACACATAGATTTGCCTACACAATACCAGGACATATGTAATAACCTAAATAACCATTAAACCAATGTGGCCGCTGATGGCGGGTTGAACATTCGTTGTCCGGTTTCATTGTATATTCTCATAGTATAACCATCTGCTAATTTGCCAATTGATTGTCATATGACATTACATGATTAGCATATTTTTGTAAATATCATATACAATAGTTTTAGATTTGCAAAATATTTCTTATCTTAAATTATATTTTAACCGTCCTATATTCTTCTTATATGTAAATATATTTTAAAAACGGAATCTTATAAAAAAGCCTTTTGCCGCCATGTATCTTTACCTGTAGAAGGGCGAGGCTGCCCGAAAGCTCGTAGCCCATGTATAGCAAAAATAAATAATTTTCTCTTCGTTTTTATAATCTTTTTATTATTCATATTTATATCTGAAATCCTTAATATTTATATATCTATCTCTCTGCTAGGTTTTTACATTCTAAGAAAAAAAAGCCCAAGAAATAGTTATGCCTATTGGACAAAGCTTTATATGCAAAGACGTTTCGACTGAACATGCAAATTACAAATGTTTGGTTTCCAATGAATGAGCATGTAACAATTCAGATAATGTTAAATGAGTAGTTACATAGGGATTTTCAATAACAGGTCATGGCATCGTTGGTGAATTACATTCCCTTCCTTTACATAAACAGCAAATATACCTCGTCAACAGGTTCTTACATACTCTGCTAACATGTCAGCATTGGTTGGTCTAATCGGTGAATTGCTCGACAATTGTATAAGAGCGATGCCACTATTGGACGGCTGGAATGGCTGAACTATGGTCGAGTACGGCGCCAAGAAGGACAACCTAGAGAGACGACTGAACATGAAGACTGAGAGATCGTCATAGCGGCTCTCACAGATTCTTCATTACCAACGATCCTTCGAGTAACTGGTGCTTCACTCACAGCAAGGTCTTTTAATAGGCTGCTCAGGGAGAAAGGAGAAGAATTCGCGCCTTGGGCCGATTACTTTTAACATTTGCACACAGACAGGCATGTCTGCAGTGTTTCCAGAATCATTTAACCTGAAATTTGACTGGCTGTGGTACAAATCTCTTCAGTGATGAGTATTTCTTCGAATGAGCATCAATGAACAGCGAGTCCAGGATAGCTGCCATCCTGCTTGCCGCGTGCTTCACGCCTTATAACCGGGATTACAATCTTTTTCACATACAGAAACCCTTTGGTTGTTATCCCCGTCATCGGTATATTACGTCGGCGAGATTCTATGCCAGTTGTCCTTTATATCCTGACATTCATTACTCACATTTCAATAGATACCGCACACGGCAAGCGTTTCTAATGTTGTTCTCCGTGCTTGCTAAACACTGGCCAGCTAGATCACCAGATCTCTTCTCAATTAACAACGTTTGGAATTTGATGAGCAGGTCTTACCAACAAGAACGGGATCTTGGCGTCCTAACTCGGCAATTGTGGAGAATGGGGCAAGTTATCCCGCCAAGCCGGCAAACAGTTTGCATAAGGCGAGCTAAGCCCTTGTCAAATAATTTGACAGCAATTGAGAAGTTTCCAGAATAAGACATAGTCTGTCTTGGAAGTGCTTGTAGGTCCTTGGCGAATTCCAGGAAAGGGAAGCAAAGTGAATGTTTTTTTAAATAGTGAGAGATTTAGTTTAATATAGCATGCATTCAACTACGTAGAAGCATAGCAAAAAAAAATGATAGTAGGCAGTCTTGAAAACTTTAAGACATTTGAATTTTTGCATGGCTTACAAACAGAATAAAATACTTGATTGAAGTACAGGGTGATCCAAAAGTCTTGCACAACTTTAAAAAATAATAACTCCGCGAATATTTGCGCTAGAGCAATGCGGTAAACACCATTGTGTTCAGGATACAATGGAATATTTAGCGCAAATAATGAAAAATTCTGAATTTATTTTAGTTACAATTTTATTCGCTAGATGGCGCTCTACCAGAATCAGAGATTAAGCGGCCAAATTGTTTGATAAATTGAAATATATAAATAACTGATCGACACGTATTTTTCTTTTTTGAATACCAGGAAAGAACCCTAATAATATCAAATGATAAATTAATAAAACATTATTTCTCCAAAAGTAGAATAATTGGATGAGGATTTTTAAATGCAAACCGAAATATGTAAAATAGATAAATGTAAATTAAAACATGTAGCAAAAAATATATATATTTCAGATGGAGTTTTGTGAAATAGATTGAATGTTTGAAATGTTAATACGACTCGTATAGTACTAAAATTATGATGGTACAACTAATAGGATTTCTTGCTATAATAAATGTATAGTTTCTTGACAAATTGGCACCATTGACTATTTAACTGGAAATTTGTCATGATCCAACAAAAAAAAATAAAGAGGGGTTGACAACATCTATTTGTCGTACTTCATTCCAAATATCCTATGGGCTTGTCAAATTTTATCATTGATTATTATACCGTACAAAATTTTTAAAATGTGTCCCCTCAAATAAAAATCATTTTTAGATCGACCTTTTGCGTTGAATAACGTGGTAGTAAAATCATTTTGTATTATTATTTTTTTTTTTTTGCGCAAAATTTCTAAAGTTAGGGGTGTACAGAAAAATTTCCTTATGCTATTTCTTCTAATGATCGAAAAGAGATAAACTAAACATAAGGAGTAAAATTGTGTGTACCAGTGTTTTCCGAGAAGTTATAACAATTTGGTCTGCACGACATAATATATGATGTGAGCAAATGACAAACAAGAAAATTACTGTTCACAAAAAAATAAAAAAGAGTCAAGATGTGAGGACAGCCTTTATTATCCCCATAACCCAACACAAAGAGCTGCAAAATATTCATTCTCAAACACCGCCTGCAGACGATAGATGACAGAATGGACAGCATTAAATAACATATCTGTTGAAATTGATGAAACGTGCCGTCTGATAGAAGCCTTCAACATGGCCAATGTGGTAGGCCGGAATCGATCAACACGCGACTCAATGTACCCTATAGCCAAAAATCGCAAGGCGTCAAGTCTGGTGATCTTGGAGGCCACTGGTATATAAAGTGGCGACTTATCACACGCTCTTCATCGAACGTATCCTTCAGCATTTGTCTGGCACCGCGGGAGATATGAGGAGGTCCTCCATCTTGCATGAATGTTATTTCGATTAGTGCTTGTCTGTCCTGCAATATGGAAATAACCTTTTCTCTCAAAAGTTGAACATAACGTTCACCAGTTACAGAAACAATTTTAAAAGTTCTTCCATTGATATTTTTCAAAGAAAAATGGCCCAATAATAAAAGAACTGAACCCACACCAAACTGTAACTCTGGGCTGATGAAGTGGCATTTCTGTAAAATTCCTAGGGTTTTATGTTGCCCAAATGCGACTGTTTTGAGTGTTAACTTCTCCGTTTAGAGAAAAGTGAGCTTCGTCTGTCCACAGAACATTTGACAGCCAGTTTTCATCAATAACAATTTGCCGGAAAACCCATGCAGCGAATTCTTGACACTTCTCAAAATCGACGACTTTGAGCTCGTGAAATCTTTGAATTTTGTATGGGTATTTTTCAAGAAAAATTCTTAGTGCTCTCCAAACTGTTTCATACGAAATCCCCAATTTGTCAATAAACTTGTCGAGCACTTATTTCTCCATACGTGGATAACGTTTCAATAGTTTCAACATTCTGCGAAACCGTAACAGCCACTGACTTGCATGTCGATTATCTTCCACTTCGAAGTTTTGCTTCCAGAGATCCAGTCTTCTAATTTTTTTTTATAAATCGCCTTAGAGAGTAGCAACTCATGAGTCATTTACTGCTTCGAATACCTTTAAAGGTACGAAACGCTTGTAAAGCATCAGAGACAGATTCTGAATTGCAATAAAAAAATTTCACCAAGAGTGATTTATCCTGTAGTGAAGGAATTCCAGAGTAAAATAAATTATCAGAGATAAATATTTTCAAATGAATTAAAATAAATATAATCGATACTAAGAGAGAGTTGTATTGAAAAATTAGAAATTTATTATCTTCAAAATTTATAAATCGCTGAGAGGATTCTAGCAAACCGCATCTGAATTTTTTTTTTTTTTGCTAAATGTTTTAATTTGCATTTGCCTATTTTACATATCTCAGATTGCATTTAAAAATCGTCATCCAATTCTTCTACTTTGGCGTAAAGGTGTTTTATTAATTTATCATTTGATATTATTAGAATTTTCAATTTATCAAACAATCTGGCCGCTGAATCTCTGATTCTGTTAGAGCGCCATCTAGCGAATAAAATTGTAGCTAAAATAACAATCGATTTTTAAAAATTATTTACCCTAAAGAATCCCATTGTATCCTGAACACAATGGTGTTTACCGCATTGCTCTAGCACAAACATTCCCGGAGTTATTAATTTTTAAAGTTGTGCAAGACTTTTGATCACCCTGTACTTGCTCGACTTGTTTGTATCAAATGCGTCGGGTGAAATGCGAGGATTTCCAAGCTGGTTTCCAACCTTTCCTTACGGTTCAGCTGAGATCTTGACTTGAATATTGACATAGTATGGATATTTTATAATTTTGACTATAAAAAGACACCTTTATAGCAACCATAGCAAATTAATAGGGTTTTGTGTGTGTGTCTGTGTGCGCGCGCGATTAAAAGAAAGTAAAAAAAAAACACATGGCGAACAGATTTCTACTTTCATATCAAGATCAGATTATAATTGTTGTTTTGCTAGATAGCGATGTAGCCAGGATGTTGTCAAGATTAGGTGTTGTTTCTATTAGGCCACGGACTTAGGAAATATATTTTATTAGATATAAACATATCTTACAATAGATACATCCTACTGACTCACTACTAGAAAAATTGTGCCGCTATTTATATACAAATTCCTAGAGCAACAATTAAGTATACAAAGAGGATATTTGCATTTCTACAAAAATCCAAGCATTCAAATACAATACAAGTATCTTACAGGTGTATTCCATAGGTTTTATTTTATGTGTATTTTAGATTTTATTTTCAATTAAAGCGCTGTGTAGTATTGTGTTTATGAATACTATGATCCACACTACACATTACTATGGGCGGTGTGCAGGGCTGAATGGGAACAAGTGGCATCGCTTCAAGCTGATGATCGACTCGTCCACAGCGAAGTTGATCTTCTCGGTGGATTCCACCCAGTACGTGAAGGACATTCCGTCCCTCAGAGAACATCCCAATTATGGTGTTCTAGCCAACTCCTCCTATTCATCCCGTATCTATTTTGGTGGTAAGTTTGACACCCAAGTTTATACATTCATGGATCATGGCCTCCACCATCTCGATGGTTTTTGGGAGAAAAATGACACGACGTTGTTATATATTTACCGCAGCAAATGTTTGTGATATTTTATTATAATTATATATGTCTTAATTGGTTCATTAGGTAGCCATCCTACTTTTATCACACTCGTATCGTTATTATAACTTTTCAAAAGTAATTTTAAAAGACACTCATGGACAAAATTTAATGTCGCGGTGGTCGTCCTTTTTTTTTTTTTTCAAAGAACACAGAGGCAATGTTGTTTACACTTCGTTATCTCGTGTATCTTCAGTAGAGTTCACTGTGAATCAAATATCATTCAGAGTTATTGTATGAATCCCGATATACAGTGGTACCTCGACATACGAGTTTAATTCGTTCCGCAACCTTGCTCGTATCTTGAATTACTCGTATCTCGAAGCAAATTTCCCCATACAAAACAATTGAACTACCATTAATCCGTTCCAACCTCCAAAATGTCACCCCAGTTATTTTTGTTACGTGGTTTTAAATAATAAAAACGTATTTATAAATATCAAATATTTATTGCACAAAAACAAAAAAGAGAATGTAAAAAAATAAATTAGATATCCTCACTGCTTCAGCAAATCTCCGTAGATCGCTCTTGCCTTCTCACAAATGATGGTCTGCGTCAAGGTATCTCCTTGGAGCTGCTTTTCTGTCACCCACACCATCAGCAGTTTCTCCATATTTTCATGAAGGGAGGTTCGCAGCTTGGAAATTATCGTAAGGCCCTTAGCCGGCGTTACACTCTTTATCGACTCCTTCCGTTTAAGCACAGAACATATCATGGACGAACTACGGCCATACTGCCTCGACAAGTCAACAACTCGAACACCTTGCTCATGTTTTTCTATAATTTCACGTTTTAATTCAATACTCATCATCTTTTTCTTAGCACTTGACTTTTTACAAACTTTCTTCCGATCCATGGTTATAAAAATAAATGAACTAAAACTGTAAATGTAAACGCAACACAAAACACAACTTATCACAGCGGAAGCACGCTGCTAACTGATCGTCATGGCGCGACTGCGTGTTACTACCTGTTGTGTTTTAACTTTAAAAGCACACAAAAATATAATAAACTTGAATTTGTTAATTCAAGTTTCAAAAAACAAAGCTTTGCATATAGAACAAATAATAATGAAGAAGAAGAAAGAAACATTTTAGGAAAGCAAAAACAAAACAAAAGTACTGGTCAAAAAGAAACATTCAAAAAATCACAGATTAATATCTTCAACACTACCGAACCGAACTCGTATCTCGAATTTCGCTCGTAACTAAAAGCAAAAAATCACTTGCTCGTCGGCTCGTATCTCGAAAAACTCGTATGTTGGGGCGCTCGTATGTCGAGGTACCACTGTACATGCTAAAAGATACAACTTCTTTTTAAGTTTTGTCTGTGTGTGTATAATAAAATTGATGAAGAGGGGGGTGAATAAGGAACAAGTTAAATCAATATTTAGTTGATTTTTATTCCACCAGATGGCGATATTTCATTTAAAAATGCTTATATGAGTGGTCAATATATGTTTTTTTTTTTTTTTTTTAAATAAAGTATAAGGTTGTCCCAAAAGAGAGAGTTAGTAAACATATTATAATTAGGATTTATATTTTGCAAGTGTTTAGGAACTTTTGGAACAACCTTGGTAATTTTGGTAACCTTGGTAAAATTATAACAGAAATCCTTTAGAAGAATGATTTAATCTCTGATTTTCTATATCAAGCGTGGCCAATCAGCAGGTGGGCCAAGTTTCAGAATTACAAGGCTGTCCCAAAAGCTCGTAAACACTTGCAAAATATAAATCATAATATGTTTACGAACTTTTGGGACAACCTTGGTAAAATTATAACAGAATTCTTATAGAAAAAGGATTTAATCTCTGATGTTCTATATCAAGGGTGGTCATTCAGCAGGTGGGCAAAAATTGGTAAACACTTGCAAAATATAAATCGTAATATGTTTACGAACTTTTGGGACGACCTTATAATTATGTATTTTTTAAACCAACCCTTTCAATGGTCTAAATCCCCGCGGGTGTTGATGCAGGGGTGGATTCGGGAAAGCTCCAACAGCAGTACAATTACGTGCGGTTTGTCGGATGCCTGGGGAACATTCAGTTCGGGGCTGGGGGGCGGACCCAGCTGGACGTGCCCCTAGTGTCGAGGGGTGGGGTGGAGGTCGGCTGTCAGGACCGCTGCTCGGACTTCCACCGCTGTCTACACGGGGGATCGTGTCTCAACCACTACACCCACTCCTCCTGCGACTGCTTCGGCACAGGGTTTGAGGGCGACATCTGCTCACGTTCCAGTAAGTCCATTACCTTCCAGTAACACACACCTAACTACCATGTTTCATTATCTGTTCTCCCAACTTGTGTCGATTGCTTTTCATTTTTTGTTGTTAACGTCACTTTTGTTCATTTATTTAAAATAGAATAATTATGATTATTTTTTACACATATTATTTTGCACGCTCTCTTTCTCCCTTTATAATGACTCTCATAACAAAATATTATTATTTAGATGTAATATATATATATACACTCATGGACAAAACTTAAGAAAGTGGAAAGCCATTGATGTCGCCCGTAGGCTGCTTTTTTAAAGGAAACAGAGAGACAATCACATATCTTTCAGAGTTATTATCTGAATCCTGATATGCATACTAAAAGATACAACTTCCTTAAATTTTGTTTATGAGTGTATATATAGATTATCTGATAAACACGAGGGTCGACCCAAAAATATTTCGAATCGTAATGCTGTGCCTCGGGTACTTACAGTACACAGTTAAGCTGCTAGGAAAATGCTGTAAGAATTATCTTGATTCAATCTGCCAAGAGGAATCGCCTGACCATGGCGGGCATCTGGTTTCTTTGACAGTTCTGCGTGGAGTGTGGGTGTCGCTAGTATTCTTTTGTCTCGAAAAAGTGAATGATATTCAGGAACAATGTTCGGCTGTGAAGTTTGTTTCTTACATCTCAAGATCGCAGTGGAAACGTTGTGATGATGCTAACAGCTCAAAAGGAACATGCTCTTAACAAGACTGAGGCGTACGAAAGGTTTTCTTTCTTAAAAATGTGGACATGGCCTCTGAAGATCAGACTTGCCCCAGTCGACCTTCCTTCAACTGCTCGAATCGGCAGAATCCGTGAGGCCAAAACAGCGCTAGAAGGTATCTAAGAGGTCGAATTTAAAAAGTGCTCCAAACAACGGAATGTATATTGGTATACTTCATGGGGTACTAGTTGTATTTGAAAATAAATAAAACAGATGACTTTTATAAAAAAAAAACTCCGGTTATTCCCCCATTGTATATTAAAGTATTCAACACCAACTTTGAAAGCTAATAATACATTTTATCTTAATAAAGATGCTGTGCATTTACAAAAATTACCCTTTGTCCCATCTTGTTCTTACTTTTCGAATATTTTTACGCAATCAGGAAATTTGACCTAAAATAACTTTTTTAAAGAAGTCCCATTTAACCATCACACATGGCGGCCGTTGAGGAACACCATTTGAGAAGGACCCAAAGAATTTAAAAGCAACTCTCAAGAATTTTTACATAATAAATTCGTCATTTGTTAAAAACTATAATTTTTATAGAGTTTTCTTATTATTTTAGTATTAGAAATGGAAAAAAAAAAGAAATTCAATATTGTATAATTTTCTTAATCATATTCCATCTCAGAATATGTAAATTAGTTTGCATATTAGGACTAATTCGTATATTCAGGGTTGAAACTCAGTTTGCCAGTAACTCCTTCCCTACCTACACTCTAGCGTGTAGGTCAATTAGTGTTGAAACGTGTACAGAACAAACGAATCATGCACATTATCCTGTTATCGTACTAATTATCCAATTAAAGGGCTGGAATTAATTCCTTCCATTGTTAGCCAACAATAGGCCGCGTACATCTCCTGTTGGATAAACCATGCCGAATAAACGGAATGGACAAATTACACTGTTATTAAACTAATATGCTTGTTCTGAGATTGTGTAAATATGATCGTAACTCCTTCCTGACCTAACTAAATAGCATTAAAATTATGGAAATTATGAAAATCAAATATTGATAGAGAATCAGAGGCTGGATCTCAGAAATTATTGTTTAATTAACAATAACATTAGATTAAGAAGACAAAGAACAAAAAAGGCAAGCGCAGTAGCAGAAATCAAAACTTAAACTACAGGTACAGTCAGTGTGCCGCCAGGTCACGTGATGTCCGGTAGGAAAGGTGGCGCAACAGCTGATGTACTAAGTTCCTCTCCAACAAATATAATATGCATATATGTCCGTGCTATATCAACTGAATTCCTTGCCTTAGTATTAACTAGATATTCACACAGTTCACAAATACATCACCTATAAATATTTTAGCGAATTTTCAGAAAAATTGCATACTACTTATTAATGACATTGAGGCATGTAATTGATCAATTTTATGAAACTGTAACTTGAAAATATAAGAGTATAAAAATATAATGGTTTATTCATGAATGGGTATATATTTAAATAGCCTCCTAGTGTATCATTAATTAAAGTTATCTTTTTAAAAAAATTCTTGAGATCATCTTTATTCTGTAGAGAATGCAAAGGCAGAAAAAAGGCGTCAGACAAGCGAATTTCTGATCTTACAAGAGATAGAATCATAGACTTCAGAGAAGGTGGAATTTTTCGACTTTCTAATCAAAGTACTGTTGTAAGGATTTGGTCTCAGTGGTCAGAGGAAAAGAAAAGTTCAAGAAAACCTGGCTCAGGTCGCCCTAGAGTAACAATAGAGAGAGAGGATTCGAAGGATGGTTGTAGCTGACAGGACAACAACTGTACCGATGATTCAAGCACCTCTACATGTGCAGAATGGATCTGGACCATCTCGGAACACATTAATAATACTGTGCTTACTGCGTTAAAAAATATTGGGAGGGATTAGATCATGAGTGATGAACCCTCCCAGCGGTGTTGTCTGAGAATTGACTACCGCAAGTTAAAGAGGAATTGAGTTGTGGGTGCGGCAGACCTGACCACAGTCACCATGCGAGGTTACTCCTACTTCTCCTATCGTCTATTCTACTGGAAGGACCGCATCCACTCTGACTCCAACCGGATCGGGATCTTCTTCAAGGTGGGTGGCGTCACTCATGTTGTGAATTTAATATAAACAGGCATATCCTGACCGCTCACATTTGAAATAGCAGAGCGCCATCTAGTGGGACTAAAATCGACTAAACTTTGATTTAGGCTTGTTCCTTAGCCAACCTATTTTCTTGATAAATAAAGAAAATCCTACCACGAATTATATTTTTGAAAATTAAATTATTTTATATATATTTCTCTTTTTTTCTCTCTCGAATGTTGGAATTGTAGCTTTCAGTGTTCATAATATATTTATTGTGAAAATATTACTTTATTTCTCTCTCAAATATCTTAAACCATTTTTTGATGGGGAATAGTATTCGTCACGTCCTTAAACGACGTTTGCTATATCAATCTTGGACAAAACTGACCTAGGAAGCTGATAATGCACAAGGTAATACAAACTCTTCATCATTTCAGAAATCCACACATTATGAGAATTTAACAAATGAAATAGATAGTCGTCGTCCCAATCTTTCAGTTAGAAGAAAGCAAATATAATAATAAATATATAAAAATATAAATGGAAAATTTTCCGGGAGGAAATTGATCTATAAAAGCGTCTCTAGGTGGATGCTTCTCAGTTTGCCAAAGATGGTGTTGTGACTTTGTCACCGAACTGAGGTCGCTGAGGTTTGCGAAGATGCTCGATAAATGGCCTCTAGATTTGACGTTAATTTCGATGGGAGAGTTGTCCTATTCTTTTATATATATAATAAACAAATAAAATGTGTAAACAATTATAACTCATTTAAAATAAAGGATAGTACAAAAGGAATTGAGCTTTTTTTTTGTTGTAGTTTAGATGTTAGAGCGCCATCTAATGTAACAAAAATATACTAATTTAAGATTTAAGATTGTTCCATATAATGATAATCCAACCTGATATATTTCCTATTAAATTTTCTAAAGTTAGTGTATAGTGTGAATGTGAGAGCAGATTCACACAGAAATAATATTTATTAAAACTCGTATAAACGTTTCACCCTCTTTTTCAGACTTACGTGGCAGATTCAGTACTGCTGTATGGAGCTGGCCTCCATCCTGTTCATAACTACATCGCCTTGAGCATCAAGGACGGAATTCTCTACTTCAAGATGGAGTTTGGGAACGGCTCTTCAATCAATGCCACCTTGGGCTCTCACCTCCACGATCACGCGTGAGTATTGGAGAGATACGTTATTGTGAGACAAGCAAGCAGATTGTGGCGTGTAGATGGCATAACCTCACCGTGGACCACCGTGGTAAGAAGGTAGAAGTGGCCTTGGACAGACGTCACCGTGTACTTCTGGAGGCCCCGGGTCAGAACTACCACCTCCACTTAGATCCCGAGGTGTACATTGGGGCGGCCCCACCTAACGCGGAAGGTAAGTGTATTTTGTTCCATCCAGAAATTCCTAATTTTTAAATCGTCTATTTATTCTCTATAAAATTAATGTATCCATCAAAATACTGATAAGTTTCTATTATAGGGTAAAGATATTAAAAGTGAAAATTATATCTTATAAGAAATTGAACTCTATATTTAGATATCTTTAAAAGAAAAATAAAATATGCGAAATTTTATGCTACTATAATTATTTTATTATTTCACAATTTTTGCACACATACACATTTAAACAAAGCCTTTAATAATTAAATTATCTCAAATCAAAACAGAGTAAAGTATAATATATCACTGATATATTATCTTTAAACAAAACAGATCAGATCGAATACTAGCTTTGAGAAGTTTATTATACATTCAACAATATATATATATTACTAGCCGAATGACCCGGGCAACGCCCGGGTTTTACCCGATTAAATGTTTTTATTCAAATACTATTCGTTACAATTATAAATTGGCGTCGTGGATGTCACTCTTGTGAAACGTCCCGCTCCAAACTTTGTGGCTGAGAAGCGATATTTTTATAGAAAGATGATCGGGCTTTTGTTTTCTGCTCGAATGAATGTTTTTCTGTTAGAATTTTGTTCCTGCGTACAAAATAATGAACTGGTTTCACCCGTGGTCTCTGCTTTTTGGAATTTTTCCCGATATAATTTTGTATTTGATAATCAAACATGATACAGCAATATCGTCATCATCATTTTCTGACTAAAAATATATAGTTTTAATAATTGATTTATATATATTTTTAAATAGCCTATCGTCTTCCCCGTATTTTTTTTACCTATGTATGGAAATTTTGGTTTGAATTAGTGAACTACTGCGAATTTGTATACCGGACATACAGACAGACAAACAAACATACAAACATTCATTTTTATATATAGAGAGAAGAGATATAATATAAATGAGTTTTAAAAATTGTAAAAAAAAAAATGCATCGGCCGGGAATCGAACCCGGGCCGCCCGCGTGGCAGGCGAGCATTCTACCACTGAACCACCGATGCTTTTAAAAAATGGCCATATTTAAGTATTCATTCTATTCCGAATTATTCCGCGTAAAAAAAAAGTTCTTCAAATGAAAAAAAGAAATAGCCAAAATACTAATCAAAATGTAGCCGAAAATTTTCCTCAGGTTTATAAAAAGCGACATGCAAAATTTGGTACCAATTGGTTCAGTAGTTTTTGAGTTTATCGCGAAACAGACAGACAGACAGGAATTGACTTTTATATATATAGAGATAGAGATAGAGATATTATAAATTGTTTATATATAAGCCGTTGATACATAAATATTATGATATCGTTGTGCAGTCGAGGAACATACTATAGAATTAATTTTAATCACAATTTGTTTTAATTGCTGATAAAATTTATAATACATAATATTGGGAAAGGACTACCTGACTTAAGGTGAGTAGAATGAAGAAAACAAAATACGTATTTACATATCTACAAAAAGATTGGAGCCGGCCAACGGGAAACGTAAATATCTTTATTTACGGGGCTGCTAACCAAAATAAAATGATTTTTGAACCCCAGCTGCCTTCCAGGTCAACGGGAAACAACAACAATTACTTTATAAAGGGAAAGCAGCGACATCTTGCGGTGAACTTTACAGAGTAGTTTGATCTGACAATTCTAATTTTTTTAATTAAATACAAATTTTATATAATATAAATATATATATATATATATATATAAAAATAGGCATATCCTGACTGCTCCCATGAGCTTTTTAGATAGCAGAGCGCCATCTAGTGAAACAAAAATCAACTGAACGTTGATTTAAACTGTTCCCTGATATTTGGCCTACCTTATTTTTCATATTTATTATTTTATTTAGAGCCCTATATAATCTTATATGAACGATATATAATAAAAGTAGTTTCAATCTCTATCTCGCCAATATTTCAAGAAACTTATATCCCCTTCACACTGATCACTTTACATTTCCTGAGAAATATCATATTTATTATAAAGTGGTTTTAAACACATTCTATGATTCGATATAGAATTGCCATTTGTGGTCATTTTGAACTGCAATTTTCCGAATATTTATCTGCGGATTCAATAAGCCAATATATATTAATATATAAATACATTCATGAACAAAACTTAAGGAAGTTTCATATTTTGATGTCGATCGTCGTCTTATTTTCTTGAAGGAGACAGAGGCAATTTTGTTCACATTTAATTATCTCGTGTGTCTTTAATAAAGGTCACTGTAATATCTTTCAGAGTTATTGTCTGAATCCCGATGTGCATGATAAAAGGTACAACTTCCTCTAATTTTACAATATAATCCTTTGCTAGCAATTTTAGATAAGAAAGTAAACGTCTTAGGATGAGTATCTTTTAATTAAACGTTTTTCGAGCTTTCGGGATAACACCTTTTTACAGGAAAAATGATACAAAATGAAACTTAACTATGCTATGGCAAGTTATATGTATATTATAAAATTTACATAATATCAGCTGTGTTTTTAATCTATTTTAGAATTGATATATTATATTTACACACTAGAGCAAATTTTGTATCAATTTTCCTGTAGAAGGGCGTCATCCCGAAATCTCGAAAAACTTTTAATGAAAGAGACTCATCCTTGGACGATTACTTTATTATTGAAAAAAAAAACTTCCTTAAGTTTTGTCCATGTGAGTCTAAATATACAAATTCGAATTTAATGTATTTATCATTCATACCTCTGCAGATTAAACTTTAAAGACATTATATTGGTCCTTTATAGATTTTCTATATCATTTTTTTATCAGTCCGTCATACATATTTTATAACAAATTGATCTTACACTCTCAAATGCTCCATCGACTATTAGATTTTCAGTTCATATTAGAAGTCTACACATTGATGGATTGTAGTCATTGGTGTTAAGCTATCCTTTTATACGACTTGTGGTTTTCAGCGGTGCAGACCCATAAGAAGTTTGTTGGATGCCTTAAATCAGTTTACTTCAACCAAGCCAATCTGCTGTGGGGCGGCACGGAGGCCGGGCTGATGTACCATAGTGTGTTCCCCATAGAGTGGGGCTGCAGCACTGTGGGGCGGATCCCGCTCACTTTCTCCACGGTCCAGTCTCGTCTCGAGCTTCAACTTCCACGTCACCTCCAGCTCGTGCTGGAATTTAAAACGGAGTTACGGGAATGTGTTCTAGCTTCAGGACGTATATCTACACCGCCAGGCTACTGGGAGGTGGGTACACACACTCGTCTCGTTTTTATAAGGTTCTCCCAAAAGTTCGTAAACATCTGCGAAAATTTTCAAATACCAATATTATTCGCTGTTATGTATAATGTCTTTGTTTGATAAAGAAAGAATAAATAAAATTAAGGTATATAGTTTCCTAAAATTTCGATTTCGAGCAAAATTTCTGCTCTTCAATGGGCAAACATTTCTATGTATTGAAGAGTAGAAATTTACTCGAAAACTTTCGAAATCAAAATTTAAATAAACTCTTTTCCTTAATTTTATTTATTCTTTTTTTTTTTCAAAATTTATAGTTAACTATTGCTCACATAATGTCGTTGTATTATGTATAAAGTAATTGTATTATGTATTATTATGTATTCGCCGTAATAATATTATTCGCCAAGAAAAACAACTTTTTAAGAAAAACACGAACTTTTGGGACAACCTAATTGTTCCGGCCTTAAATATGCAAAATTGTTAGAATTTACTTTTGTTAATTATTGTTAAATTATGTAAATTTTAGAAATGTATATAAACTTGATTTTAGAAAATAAAGTAGAGTTATTAAAGTATACGTGGTTGAGTCATTAGAGTTAGTGAGACGAGACAATAGCAGTTATTCAAGTTTGAATGAGTTATAGTTAGCTCGCTGAGTCAAGAAGCATATAATTAAAACCAGCGTTAAAATAAGAATTAGGCGGTGATTCCTCCTTAGTGCCAGGAGGCCAAAGCTAATTCAATTCATGGTCCCTCAAGAGCCTGATTAGGATTTGAAACAGAAGAAATTTAGCAAAAACTCAGTGAGAATACAATTGCGAAATGTCTCGAGAAGAAAGGATTCTCCAAAGAAAGTTAAGTTGCCAAATAAGGCGAATTGATGGATTTAATGAAACTGTGGAGTCAATTATTGAGGCAGGTGAAACAATACGCTTAGAAATAATGGGTGAAGAATTAAAGGAGATCAAAGAAAAAATTGAGAAACTCTACGATGAGCTGTTTTCTTTGGATGAAGTTGATATAGATAAAGAAAGTGAGGCATATGATGGTTCAATGAACAAGATTGGAAGCTTGAGGGTAAAAATAGAAAATGAAAGAAAACTCAAAGAAAAACTGGCGGACATAAAGCCAAATGGCTCTCAGGCAAATATAAAATTGCCTCAATTTGACTTACCGATATATGATGGAGATATGGGCACTTGGATCAACTTCAAAGAGCTATTCCTCACCACCATCGATGCACATCCAGGGTTAACTAACATACAGAAGTTACAATATTTGAATTCTGCAGTAAAAGGCGAAACGGCCAGATTAATAAGGGGTTTCCCTTTACTAAGTGAAAATTATGGCCAAGCATGGAGTACACTGTTATCAAGATATGATAACCCGAGAGAGCTAGCTTATGCCCAGGTGTCAAAAATCTTTTCTCTCCGGGCAATTAAGAATCCATCGGCTAAGTGTCTCCATGAATTCATGGATGTTTGTAATGAAGCCATAAGAAACTTAGAAACGCTGGAATTGAAAAGAAATCAATTTGTGGATGTGATCCTGGTGCACTTCCTCCAGCAGAAGTTGAGTGAAAATCTAAGGTTGGATTGGGAACTGTCAGTGGACAACACTCTTCCTTCTTATGACAAGTTCATAGCGTTTATTTCCAGACATGCGAGAAGCATGTCTTGTGCTGTCAAGGAATGTTCAAAAAGGGAAGAAACCACCGGATCGAGATTTCCCAAATGCCAAAGCTACGGGATGCTAATTGAGAAATCGGACACTTGCATATTATGCAAATCTAAGCATCATCCACTATACATGTGCAACTTATTTTGCAAAATGCCTTTAAAAGAAAAATTAAATGTAGTAAAGAGTCATAAATTATGCTTCAATTGCTTGAGGAAAGGCCATTTCTCATGGAATTGTAGGCTGAACCAACGATGCAAAGTATGCAAGGGGAAGCACCACACGATGATTCATTATGATAAACCGAGCACGGAAGGCGCTTCGGCCCAAGTGGAGAACACAACTCCGAAGGAACATGAAAGTGCTATCAATTTGACTAATACTCAACAGGCAAACTGCAATGATAGCCACGTACTACTCGCAACAGCTGGAATCAAGATAAAAAATGGACTCGGAAAGTTATGCACCTGCAGAGCCCTACTGGACAGCGGTTCCCAAGTCACCATGATAACAAAAGGATGCTGCGAAAGATTGGGACTTGTCCAAAGGAAATCAGATCGGATGATTATAGGGGTTGGAAACACACCAGTGCAGCATTCTTCATCGACAGTAAGTGTGACATTTTGTCCACTGAATAATTCTGAGGAATTCTCGGTAGAGGCAGTAGTCACGGGAGTGCTCACTTCAGAAATTCCGAACTTCAGGTTAAAAGACCCTAATTGGCCAACTTTGAAGAACCTCAAATTGGCAGACCCAGAGTTCTACATACAAGCCCCAATAGATATGATATTGGGAGCAGATATATACACTGAACTTATGTTGAATGGCTCTATATCTCTCGGAGAAGGATTGCCAATGGCTATTTAATACAAGACTAGGTTGGGTACTTCTAGGAAAACTCATGGGAACATCGGAGAGTAATACAGAAGTCTGTAACCTGAGTTTACAATCTGAACCAGAACTAGAATTCGTAATGAAAAGATTCTGGGAAATTGAATCTGTGCCGTCACCGGATCTTTGTACACAGGACGAAGATTGTGAAAGGTTATTTTCGAATAACCATGGCAGAGATAGCCATGGAAGATATTGGGTAAAATTGCCATTCAGACAACATCGACCGCTTCTGGGTGAATCAAGAGAAAAGGCTTTAAGAAGGTTCCTTTCGTTGGAATGAAAATTGTGTAAGAATGTGAAATTATATGACCAATACCGGGGATTCATGAAGGAATATGAACACTTAAACCACATGGAAAGGGTCCCAATTGCAGAAGTGAAGCGAGAATTGTGCAGATGCTATTACATGCCTCATCATCCAGTAATTAGAGAGCAATCCACTACAACAAAAATGAGAGTTGTGTTTGATGCATCAGCTAAATCTGAAAATAATGTTTCTTTAAATCAATTTTTGCACAAGGGACCAAAAATTCAACAGGATGTATTATTCATTCTCCTCAGATTCAGAACGTATCCTGTCGCCATAACTGCTGATATAGAAAAGATGTACCGCCAGATAAGAATTCATCCAGAAGATGCGGACTATCAGAGGATATTGTGGAGACCATCGCCAGAAGAGCCTGTGGTGGACTATCGACTGCTGACTGTTACCTATGGTACAACTTCGGCTCCATTTTTGGCAATGAGAACATTACAACAGTTAGCAGAAGATGAAGGCCAAAATTATCCTGAAGCTTCTAGGGTGACCTTGAATGATTTCTATGTCGATGATCTGCTAACAGGAGCTCAAACGATTGCTGAAGCCAAAGAACTAATAGACCAATTAAAGGACTTAATGAAAAAGGGAGGGTTTCACTTAAGAAAGTGGAATTCAAATTGCCACGAGATAGTGTCTCATGTCGAGGAAATGAACGAAGAGAGGAAAATTAACTTGGAGAAAGGAGCCATATCCAAGATTTCAGGAATTGTATGGGATCATGTACAAGATACGTTTAGAGTTAATATAACTATTCCTGAGGAAGTTGTTACCAAAAGAGATCTTCTCTCCAATATTGCGAGGATTTTCGATCCAATTGGTTTCCTCTCACCTACTACAGTGGCAATGGCGAATCTCCAGAGGCAGACCGCGGTCAAAGAAGTCGAGGATTTAGAAGGGCTACCAGTCTACCACCGCGCCATATTGAAGGAAAATGGAGAGTGGCCAGAAGTTACCAAAGCCATCCAATGTAGCTACCCGAAGGTCTTTGTCGGCGACGGAACTCATCTTTACCTCCTCATAGAAGATGTGGAATCTCTAGATGGCCCGAATGTCCGCTCGGTATTGTACCAATACCACATCCCTCACAAAAAATGGATCTGGAGAAAAGTGAATTGTTTCGCTCCAATAGTTATTTCCAAGTCTATCGTTTATGCCTCTCACGATAAAAGGGTGTACTTTGTAAGAGGGAGAATACACTCTAGAGGGAATAAGGTAACTTGCACCGACAATATTGTCCGAGTGAAACTTAAAGAGGGTCGGGCTTCTGTTCTAGTGAAAAGCAGGAAGTCGCCCCTAACTGACCTCTTGGTCCTGGCAATGACATTTGCACCATCGGCGTTCTTGTTTATGCTTGCAGAGACCCGCGACCACTCTACTTACAAGGTTTTCTCCTATCATCTCCTAAACAAAGATTGGCATCTGATTGGATCAGACAAAATATTTTGGAAAGAGAAATTTCTCTCTCTTCAGATTTGCTATACCAACAAGAAACTTTTACTATTCCCTCGAATGCAGTGGGAACAACACTTCTGTAATCTGTATAACTACCGACTTCAAACAGATTCCTGGGGGTGTTATACAACTATTCCGATTCTTGGTGAGAAAGAGGGCTATCCAAAAAATATCAATCACTTTACTATTGTGCAGGATTGGGTAAGAGCTGTATTTGTTCACGCCGGGAAGGAGTCGAAATATTTATGGAAGTTGAACCTGAAGTCTAAACAATGGACTGAACTACCAACCTATGTCAAATACAGAGATAGTCAATACACTGCTGTAGCTTTGGACCTGGTGTTCATATTGGGACCAGCTGATAAAGAACACGAGACTGCAGAGAAGTATTTGTCGTTCTTCAAGACCAGAAGGTGCGAGTTGCCCAAGTTCGGGCTGCTACCGGAGTCTACCTACGACCTATTACGAAGTTGGCTCCGCTTCCCTTCAAATCTGAACCAGGGTTCAGCGGCCGGGGGGAGTATGTTCCGGCCTTAAATATGCAAAATTGTTAGAATTTACTTTTGTTAATTATTGTTAAATTATGTAAATTTTAGAAATGTATATAAACTTGATTTTAGAAAATAAAGTAGAGTTATTAAAGTATACGTGGTTGAGTCATTAGAGTTAGTGAGACGAGACAATAGCAGTTATTCAAGTTTGAATGAGTTATAGTTAGCTCGCTGAGTCAAGAAGCATATAATTAAAACCAGCGTTAAAATAAGAATTAGGCGGTGATTCCTCCTTAGTGCCAGGAGGCCAAAGCTAATTCAATTCACTAATGTTAATCTTTTAGAAACAATAGTAGGGTATCTTGAAGCCAGCATTAATTTCTCTTGAAATAATAAGCTAATTCGGTCAGAAGAGCTTTTAGTTTTTCGACGTTTCGACAAAAATATTTTGTCCTCCTCAGGAAAAAAAAAACTTAATGAAAAGGCGTTAAAATGTTTTTATAAGAAACATATATTTAACGCCTATCTATTAAGTTTATTTTTATTTTTTTCTTTACGAGGACAGAATATTTTTGTAGAAAAAGTAAAAACTATTCTTGGCGAAGTACCTGTTATTTCAAGAACAACTGTTGGGTAGATAAAACTGAAAAGTTCTCAATTTGAGAAATTTGTTGATAAAAAAATTTTGAAATTTCATAATCAATCTTCAAAATTTCCGCGGCATTTCTTGTGTTTTGTTTAAATAGATATTCAAAAATGTCGATATATAAAGCTGACAAAATTTTAATCAATTCAAGATATTTATTCAGAGAAAAATTATAATTTAGTCAAAAAAAAAATATTTTTTGAGGTTTTTGCAAGCTTCCGAGCAATTTTGCTATTGTACGGGCAAATACTATTGTGTACAGTAGCATTTGCCCGTTGAAAAGCCAAATTTGCTCGAAAGCTTGCAAAAACCTCAAAATAAAAATGAAACTCTTTTTGCCCTGATTTTAATTTTTCCCTAAAATAATATCTTGAATTGATTAAAATTTTGTCAGCTTTATATATCTAAATCAAAAGAAACTTTTTTCCCAAATTATAATTTTTCTCTAATAATAATAAAACTGGCGAAACCGCTGGGAGGGTTCACCACTGATGAGCCAGGCTCTCCCATTAATTTTTCCATCGCAGTAAGGGTGGTGAAATTGTTCACTTTTAAAAAGAATCATACGCGTCTATAATAATTTCTAATTTTATAACAGATGGCGCACTAATGCATCATAAAATAATTTCTGTGTAACTATATTATTCACATATTTATAATTCAAGATTATATTTTTACATGTGAGACACAGTGGATGGAAGTAAGTAAGGGAATGTCTAGATCCACCTGAAGCGCAGCGAGGCATTCTTCAGTCTGCTGGACGACAAGGGCAACAGCGTGTGGCAGGTGAAGGAAGGCAAGCGGCTGTCCGACGACCGCTGGCATGCCGTCAATGTCACCTTCAGCAGCGGGTAATATCATCTGTGTCTTCTCAGAGCCGGCTTATGGACCGAAAGGTCTGGGAGGCCATCTGCTTCTAGGGTGTGTCTTCTCAGATTGTAGGAAAAAATTGTCGCGATAGTTGTGGAACGCTGAAAGGAGGAGTTGAGCAGTCGGTACTGGCTGCGTTTGATGAGTGGAGACAGGATCTACCGGTGGTCCTCTCTTGGCGTAGCAAACTACCCCCTTTTACTCAGACTTGCTGCGGCGAAAGGCCATCGGTATACAAACCCCTTCTGACTCGATGCTGGAAATGGTGGAATTTTCTTCCTTCAAAGTAGGGATCAAGGGCGCTGGACGCGTACAGGAGAGTGCGTGGCCTTGTGTAGGTCCTGAAAGGTGACAAGAAAGCCTGTCTAGGTTCAGGACTGAGTTGGAGGTGGGGTTCCATGCCTAAGTTCCCCCCTAGGTTGCAAGATGATGAATATAAAATTTTCCTCCTGCCTCCAAGGAGCTGTAGGGTTAGCTAAGCTATAAGGAGAGCTACCGACTTATTTGCCTTCTAGGTCTGTATGGTCATTCTATCCTAGGATGTGTCTTCTGAGAGTGCGTGGCCTTGTATGCAGATTCCCAAAAGGCGGAAAGAAGACTTGTCTGTTTCAGCACTGAGTTAGAGGGGAAGGTGGGGTTCCCTGCCCAAGTTACCCCCTTGTAAGATTGAAAGATGGTGAATATAAAATTGCCCTCCTGCCTACCAGGAGCTGTAGGGTTAGCTAAGCTGGAAGGAGGGATACCAACTTATGGGTCTTCTAGGTCTGAGTGGTCATTCGATCCTAGGATGTGTGTTCTCTTAGAATCAGACAGAATCTGGACATCTAAAACACATGTCTATTTTAAGGATGGTCGGTAGACTAATAGTCTAAACCAGGGGACGGCAACCTTTTGAGTCGGAAAAGTAAAAAATTACAATTTACAAAATTTTAAAGTTTTTAAAGAGCCACAAATTTGTTTCTTGCTAACAATAAATAGTATTCGCATAAATAAAGTTTTTGTTCGCATCTCACACAGCTTCACATCCAAAGAGCCGCATGTGGCTCGCGAGCCGCAGTTTGCCAACCCCTGGTCTAAACCGTTGGTTTTCGACCGCTACGACCCGGAATCCAGTCCTGAATTTTATACTTTTTCTAATTGAAAATATTGCTCCAATGGCCCCTGATTCTTGTAAAATTTCAACCCCACCAACGAGTGAAATTAACCAAAAGGATCTCTGGCAAAATTGTAAATGCAAAAGTCGAACTACGCTCTACACATGTGTAGACATGTGATACACTTACAGTACAAGCAGTTGCCTACTTCTACCCACCATTATTATCATGGCTTGTACCACGTGTACTAGGGATAATCTATTTTTTTATTATTATTATTCCTGGTACACGTGGTAGAGGCCATGATAATCATAGGTAGAAGTTGGCGACTGCTTTTACTGTAAGTGCACCACATGTGAAAAGCAGTTCGAATTTTGCACTTACAAATTTGTCAGAGCCCCGTTTGGTTACTTGCACTCGCTGGTGGGGTTGGACCTTTGCAAGAATAGGGGGCCATTGGAGCAATTTTTTCAATTAGAAAAAAAGTACAAAATGCGGGTTTCGTTCCCGGGTCGTAGCGCTCGTAACCCAACGGTTAAACCACCCTTCCACCGAACCCCCCCACCCAATCTATTTTAATATTATTACATCGTTGCCAACACACAGTGGTAAGTAAGCGGGAAAAATAAATAGTATCTCTCTGTTTCAATCTAATAATCTAATAAAGATTCCAAAACAATCGTAAGATAGAATCCTCTGATGTATAAGTTGCAACAACACATGAAAACTCCGAGGATAAGTTTCTTTATTTATCAAGAAATTGGGTTTGCCAAATATCACGGAGCAAGCTAAATAAACGTTTAGTTTATTTTTGCTCCACTAGATGGCGCTCTGCCATCTAAAAAGCACATGTGCTCGTGGTCAGGAGATGCCTTCTTTATTTTTAATATCGACACCTGACCCATTTATCTTTTATTTTTTTCTATTATTTTTTCATGTGTTAAGCATCTTTACGCAAATTTGGTCTTAAATACCCATTTCTTGATTTTTCGGGAAGCCATTGGGACCAAAAATATTTTTGGTCGCAGTGGTTACAGCCTTCTCCACGCTGACGAGCGCCAACAGCGCGAAACGCGTTCGTGGATGGCTTTTCTTGATTTATCAAGAAATTGGGTTTGCCAAATATCACGGAGCAAGTTAAATAAACGTTTAGTTTATTTTTGCTCCACTAGATGGCGCTCTGCCATCTAAAAAGCACATGTGCTCGTGGTCAGGAGATGCCTTCTTTATTTTTAATATCAACACCTGACCCACTTATCTTTTATTTTTTTCTATTGTTTTTTCATATATATATATGTCATAATATATGCTCTTCCAGAAATAATAAAGTAAACCTACAGTCAACGAGAGAGAGACGTCGATAGAAGGCAACTAAGTTACGGGCATTTTAAACCACTGGCCACATGCCGGAGGGGGCTTTTCTTGGAACCCTCAGGACCTATTTTTGGACAGTTGGGGGGTGGTTGGCGACAAAAACGGTCGTTCCGCAGTGGCAGCCGCTAGCGCTCCCGCTCTCTCTCTCGGTTTGCTGGGTCCCATCTTCCAAACTTGTGGTTTCCTTATTTCTCTCTCCCCACATTATCACTATATTGTCACATATATATATATATACATTCCTGACACCACAGATCATAAAGTTACAGATTAATATAATCATAGAATAGAAATTAATATCTTAACTATATAACATCCAACATGTATATTCGCTGTGCAGCCACGCCAGTGTCCTAATCGACGGCCGTCTCATGTCCCGGGGCTATTACAGTACCCCGGTGGAGCTCGAGGGGCCGCTAGTGGTAGGCAGCAGCCTGCGTAACCAGAGCCAGGGTTTCATAGGCTGTCTGAGGGATATCTTCGTGGGCGGGGTGTGGCTGGACCCCAGGTCTGTGGTGGCCACATCGCGCGGCCGGGTGTCTCTGGACAACTGCCAGCTGGTGGATCCTTGCCGCAACCCTCAGGTGTGTGAGAATGGCGGGCGCTGTGCTTTGGACAGTGGCGAGCCCAGCTGTGACTGCACTGGCACGGGCTACACTGGCAAGACGTGCCATTTCTGTGAGTACACATACCTTCACTTCTCTTTGTGTAGGCTGTGTCCAAGATACATTGTACATAAGAGGATCTCCTGAAAATTTGATAATTACTAGAATTGTATATGCATTTATATTCGATAAAAATAATCCCTTGTACCAATATTAAGTTGAAAATATCAGGTTTCCAGTGATTTTTTTATTATTTTCGATTCATAAATCTCTCAACACAAAACACAAGCTTTCGGGCACGAAAGCCCTTCTACAGTATAAAACACGATACAAAATGGGGGTTAGGTCAATGGCTTTCATCGGAACAAAAAGGATTTTACAATATCCTATTAGAGGACCCGGGAAATATATTTATATGTACCAAGAGTAGAACACCCGCTTTCAGTTTTGAAGAGTTATCAAATTACAAACATTTTCTTTCAATATGTTGAAGGTAATCACATCGGTATCATCTGGAACCAGTTCAAAGTTTGCTACGACCTCAAAATGCCACCATCCTCAAATTATCACCTTGTGTTAGCACCGCCACTTGTTCTGGAAACTGTCCAACCCCTGATATCATATTTCAGGAATTGCGATCCAGTGTTCATCGCACACACAACAACTCATTTGATGAAACGGTCATTCAAGAGGTGTGTCAGTAATTGACGTCATGCCTCATCTCGTCGCAGAGCTTGTGTCAATTCATGGGGCACCGCTCTATAGCTCCTATTGACTCTACGAGCCTCTTGAGTAGGTGTTGAATCCCTCTTGATTTTTTTTTTGTAATATTCCAAGTTCGACTGAACGTGGTAGGAGAGGCTTCAACAGTGTGACGCATTGCTTCACAATTCTTAGTCTTCCTATTTGAGGTTTATAAACTTAGTTACCTTGATTGAATCTTTGAACCATCATTTCGTTTGGTTTTTATCCCTTCCTTACCATCCGGAGTATAAATTTCTTTGACGGCACTGCCATGAGAGAATAATCATTTTAAAATTTGCCTTCATTTGATTAAAAGAAGCGAAATAGAAGTAACACACGGTGTTGATGCAGCCATCTACAAGAGGACATGCGAGGAGCTCTACCTGGTGGGATACCGCACGTCGGGCGTCTACAAGATCGACATAGACCGCAATGGACCTTTACCGCCCGCTAATGTCTACTGCGAGATGAAAGGAAAAGACGGGGCAATCACTACAAGTGTGGAAAACAACCTGCGTCACGAGATGGTGAGTAGGACCGTTGGCGTGAATGGACCACCTCACTATACAGTACGTTGGATTACCTCAACTGAACTCTAAAACCGGGGAAAGCCCCTTGGCCACAACCTTTTTTTCCGGGAGAATCACCAAATGGCTTATCAAATTCCTTCTTTTCTAAGCTTTTAAACATTTGTTTTCGCTTGGATCATATCCCTACATATGAAAGCGCGGCAGGTTGGCCTTTGTTCCTGAAAATAGACCCTCTAGAGAACCATCTTTCTTCTTTCTGCCTTGGATAAGATTCTGGAAAGCCTGTTGTTCCACGGTCTCTCGCAATTTCTAACGACTAAATCTCTCACACTACAATTTGGTTTCCGTAGAGGGATTTTTATAGTCGATGACCGTTCCTTGCTGAGGGAGAAAATAAATAAGGCTAATCCTTTACTTTAATGTTGCATTTTGATAAGCCTTTACATCACCTCCGCTTTTGAACAACTATGGCTCTCCGCTTTTTCCCACTGTCTATATTCTCTAAATCTTCTCGCCTTCCTACTTAACATGTGTGGTTTCTCTTTGGTTGACCGTTCCGACACTCTCACTTAAAGAGGCCATTCATGTTCTATATCCACTTCTAGAGACTATTCCCAGGTCTCAAAAGTTGGTCCAATTCTTTGGAATATCTTCTTAGACCACATTCTCTCCCTTCCCATTTCCTTAAGCGTACATAAACAAGCCTTTGCTGACGACTTCCAGTTGATAATCACCGGCTACATCGATACTCTTTCCTCCATCGCACAGACATCTCTCGACCCATCACCTCCTGTTGCCTTGATAATAAACTTACACTTTCGCCATACAAGTCCTCCATCCTTCCCATATTTTGTCATAATCCTTCCCTCCATACCAATAACATCCCGATACCTTGCCTCGAGGAAGTGACGATTCTCAGGAGTTGTTTCCCGACTCTTTCTCCTCCCGCCTTAATCATGTCGGCTATAAAAGTCAATAATCTGTTTGCGCGCCTCCACTCCTGTGCAAACGCTTATTTCGGGCTAAATATCAAAGCCCAAATACCCTTTCTTTATTAATAAAATTATGCATTTTTTCTTAATCGTATAGTAAGCTTTATGATTTTTCATTTTAGCGTTATGATTTCTATATATTTTGCATATATTTGCAGTGCTATGTGCAATGTTTGATGTAGGTGATCAGGAAGCCTGGCATGGACGGTTTCTACGTCAACGTCACCTACCGCGACTTCTCCCCAGCCATGTTACAACATCTCATCCAACATTCCAAACACTGCTCCCAGCACATAAAGTACGAGTGTTTCAAGACACTCCTCGGGTACGTTTCATTTATGGTACCACATCCCTCCTCTTGACCAAACCTAGATGTCAAATATACCTCAAATATAGAAGAAGGAATCAAAGTTTACGGCGACGAGTTTCTTTTATTTGTGCTGTATAATCGGCAAGCTTTCGGACTATGACGTCCTTCAACAGGTAACTTTCCAAGAAACTAGAGGATAATATATATACCCTAAATATATTTACATAATTAGAAATTTTCTTAATGAAATGAATGATTATTATGCAAAAATATTTTTTTTTATCTATGTATATATATATACATATATATATATATATATATATAGTGTAAAAACTATATAATAAAAATATAACAGTGATTCTACATTTAAAGCTTAAGGAGCAAACTGATAAGAATGATAAATCATATCATGTAGATTTGGTTAGATTAGCAAGCTAAATCTAAATTAATTATAAAAATAAATAGTTGTATAGTTTTATAGTTAAGTATTTTATTAAAATTATCTTCATTATTTTGATTATTTAAATTCAAATTATAAAATTTGTAAAATGTTATTATTTAGTATAGATAGAGCGAAAAAAAAATCCTTTACTTCTAAAACATCATCTAGTTAATTATATATTTATAATTAATAACAATAAAATTTAACAACGTAACGTCTTTTGTATCGGCTTTTACACGTCATTTAGACATACTCTAATCCTATATATAGAATAATTGAAGTGAGAATATATATGATAGTTAGAAAAAAGAGAGAAAGACAGAACCATGCACTTTTAATCAAACTAATAATAAGAAAACAAAAAGTTTTGTAAAGAAGGTAGATAAGATTGTTAGTATATATATATATATTTTTATAATTTTATATTTTATCCTTTTTTTTTATATGATTTTTTAATTTTTTTTATTTTAAAATATGAATATAAATAGTTGTATTTAGTAATATATCTATATTATTAATTAACTTTTGTTATAAATTTGGTTATTATGTTTTGAAACCCTAATGGTAGACCAGACATATACAAAAAAAAAAATTAAAATTGGAGTAATTATTGAAAAAAGAGATCTGCTGAACCGGGAATTCTCAAATAGAAATTCAGCGGCGTTTCATCCCTTCTCTATTACGTCATAGATCTCTTTTCAACCGGATTTTATGTGTTAATATAAAGTTATTTCAGTAAAACATTTATATGAACATATATAACAAATTCCATTAACAAGTTCCAATCGTGACCTACCTTGCCCGCGGCGTCTTCAACTGTAAACATCTATTTCTGGATGACACATGTTGTGGAGGGGGGGGGACAAAATTAGACCATTTGTTTTGAAGGTTTAGAACAAAAAGATATTCAAAGAAGAGAGAAAAGATTGTTAATGGAAGATAACCAAACTTTATAATCTTTACAGCTAGTTATATTAAAATAACTGATTCAACACTTATTCATCTTTCAATATTCCTTTAAAAAGGCAAATTATTAGATTTTAATAAAGCTATTAAATGTGAAAATTCACTTTTATTTAATTTCCATTTTCCTCCCCAGAAATTGGAGATTAAACAAAATGAATTCTATACAATATTACTTTACACATCTTGTGAAAAAATCTTCAAATCAGCTATTTAATTTAAGTTTAACTAATTGTTAAAGAATATAAATTTGTATTATTTATTATTGAGAGAAATTATAGAAAGTTGATTTAATAAATGGATATTTCCATTTATTTTTTTAAAAGTATTTTATAATAGATATACTGTTGAAATATTTTACTTGTCTGATACTAAATTTGTTTTTAATAAATTCCATGTTTAAATTTTTAACATCTTCTATGAAATTTTCTAATATATTATTTATTCTATAAAATCTTAGAAACTGTCCAAAGTATATACCTTTACAACAATTTAATGATATATTAGAATTCATATTACAGTATTTTATAATATTGAAATTATAATTACTTTTTTTATTATAAATTTTAATAGCATTGTTTGTAAGGTCTATATTTAGGTCTAAAAAGTTAACTTTTTTGTTTCTATAAATTTTTTCATTGTTCTTAAGTTTCAAGTATTTAGGATAAATTTTAGGTATTAAGTTTTTGAACTGTGGATTATTAAATATTATAATGTCATCTACATAACGGAACATTTGCCAGTTAACATTATTTTGTAGAAAGTATTCTCTTTCGTACCAGAATAATATTAAATTTGCTAATAAAGGACTAGAAGATGTTCCCATGGGAACGCCTTCTGATTGAATATATATTTTATTTTTAAATTCTATATAGTTAAAATTTAAAAATGTTTCCAGTAGAGTTTTTGCTGTTTTAAGATCTAATTTAATTGTTTTATATCTGTTATGAATAATTTTAATGTGGAAAGTTTTGTCATTGATGATTTCGTTAAATAAATTGGTTATTTTATTATTTAGATCTCTTAAATTTATTTTAGAATATAGGTCCTCAAAGTCAAATGTGTGTACTGTTTCAATGTTTGTCCAATTGTTCATTAAATAGTTAATGATTTTTTTATTTGAGTCGATAAATTTATAATTATATTTATTAGTTTATTTATAATAAATTGTAGTGTTGAAGCTAATTGTATATCAATGTTTTTTATAACTGAATTTATACCAGATGTGATTGTTCTGAAAGAAATAGGTTTTTTGTGTAGTTTAGGAATTATATAGAACTTTGGTATGTTTGGATTTTTGTAGTGATTATAAATTTTTAGTGAATTTTCAACGTTTTTGATGTCTTTTTTGATTTTTGTGGCTGTAGTTCTAGCAAAAGTGTATTTATGATTATTATCAATTTCCTTTTTTAGTATATCGTGGTATAGATTTTTACAAATTATAGATAAGTTATTGGAACATTTATCTATAGGAGTGATAATAAAGTCCTTCTGTAATTTAATTATATTTTCTTTAAAAGAAGGAATATCTGAATTAGGTTTTGTGTATTTAAGTGTATTATTATAATAATTTATAATTTCCTTTTTAATATTATGTTTCCATTCCAGAAAAGTAAATTCTGGAATACTGTATTTTATACTAGTTTTATTTATGAAAATATCTATATCTTTTAATATAGATTTAATTGTATTATTATAATTGTGTTTAATTTGAGGTATATATTTATACCCTTTATTTAAAATATCCTGATATTCTGGATTTAAAAAAGAAAAATTGCTAGTTAATATATGACCTGAGAACTTATATCTATCAATATAGTTGTTTCAATTACATTTAATTTTTTTAAAATTTGCTAAATTATCAATAAATTGGTTATAATTGCAAACTAAATTACCTATATTTTTGTTGTATCTCCAGATTGTTTTAAAATTTAAATTTTTTATAGGGAAAAGATTATTAATGTTTTGGTTATTAAAAATATCATTAAACTTAATATGATTAAATAAATTGTTATTAAATTTAATGATAATATTAATGTTATTAGTAGATTGTTTAATTTGTCTGTATTTAAAGATGTCGTGTGTGATATCTATTAATCTGTTAGTCAGATTATGAATTTTAATATATTCTATGAGTTTGATAAATTTATTATTATTTAGTTTAAATAATGTTTTAATAAATTTATCGACAAAGTTGTTAGTATACATTTGTTTTGGGTCCAGAAATTCTTCAAATTCAATGTAACCTAATTTATTGATAGTTTTACCTCTAGTTTTATTAGGTTTAGTTTTAAATTCATTTTTTTTTGTATTTGCAGCTGATTTCATAAGTTGAAATTTCTTCTGTTTGTGGTTTGTATGTGTAGTTTAATTCGTCATTAAGTCCATAGGGGAATAATGTGTTGTGTTTATAAATGTAGTTGTTTTCTAATAATAGTCGTTGTTTTTTGTTTTGACATATGTCTAGTATTTCTATCTTAAAGTTGTTAAAAGTATGTAATTGATTGTGTTCTTTCATATATATATTACCAATTGATTTTTTAGCGTGGTTTCTATGTAGGTTTATTCGTATATTTAATGGATTACACGTTTGTCCTATATATGATAATTGACAAATTTGGCATGTTAATTTATAAATAGTATTTACTAATTTACAACTAGTCGTTTGAAATGTGTCATGGTTCTTAAGAGAGGGACAAGTTTGACAATTCTTTCTTAGGCAATTCTTAGCGAGTTTAAATTAACATAAAAGAGGTGCTAACCCTAATATGCTGGTAGTTTTTTTTAGTTTTTTAGTTTGTTATTCAATTGAGAATTTTTTTTTTTTATATATATTTATCTTAATTGTTTTTGTGGTGATAAAATTTGTAATAAAATGAATAATTAATCTATAAAAATATAGATATTACTGTTTGTTATCTGTTATATTTTTAAGAATAACTAATAAAAAACATCTTTAAACTATCTAAACACTGAAAAAAACAAAAGTTCTGAAGTTATTTTTTCTAAAATTACTTTTATAATTTACTTTTTCATAATCAAACAATAAAAGATAATTATAATCTGTATGGAGTTTTATTTATATTAGAATATCTAATATATAATTAAATTTGTATATTATATTATATATAAAAATATATCATAGAGCAAGCTCATATGAATTAATATAGTGTAAAAACTATATAATAAAAATATAACAGTGATTCTACATTTAAAGCTTAAGGAGCAAACTGATAAGAATGATAAAGAAAAGAAAGAAAGAATTGTCAAACTTGTCCCTCTCTTTAGAACCATGACACATTTCAAACGACTAGTTGTAAATTAGTAAATACTATTTATAAATTAACATGCCAAATTTGTCAATTATCATATATAGGACAAACGTGTAATCCATTAAATATACGAATAAACCTACATAGAAACCACGCTAAAAAATCAATTGGTAATATATATATGAAAGAACACAATCAATTACATACTTTTAACAACTTTAAGATAGAAATACTAGACATTTGTCAAAACAAAAAACAACGACTATTATTAGAAAACAACTACATTTATAAACACAACACATAATTCCCCTATGTACTTAATGACGAATTAAACTACACATACAAACCACAAACAGAAGAAATTTCAACTTATGAAATCAGCTGCAAATACAAAAAAAAATGAATTTAAAACTAAACCTAATAAAACTAGAGGTAAAACTATCAATAAATTAGGTTACATTGAATTTGAAGAATTTCTGGACCCAAAACAAATGTATACTAACAACTTTGTCGATAAATTTATTAAAACATTATTTAAACTAAATAATAATAAATTTATCAAACTCATAGAATATATTAAAATTCATAATCTGACTAACAGATTAATAGATATCACACACGACATCTTTAAATACAGACAAATTAAACAATCTACTAATAACATTAATATTATCATTAAATTTAATAACAATTTATTTAATCATATTAAGTTTAATGATATTTTTAATAACCAAAACATTAATAATCTTTTCCCTATAAAAAATTTAAATTTTAAAACAATCTGGAGATACAACAAAAATATAGGTAATTTAGTTTGCAATTATAACCAATTTATTGATAATTTAGCAAATTTTAAAAAAATTAAATGTAATTGCAACAACTATATTGATAGATATAAGTTCTCAGGTCATATATTAACTAGCATTTTTTTTTTTTAAATCCAGAATATCAGGATATTTTAAATAAAGGGTATAAATATATACCTCAAATTAAACACAATTATAATAATACAATTAAATCTATATTAAAAGATATAGATATTTTCATAAATAAAACTAGTATAAAATACAGTATTCCAGAATTTACTTTTCTGGAATGGAAACATAATATTAAAAAGGAAATTATAAATTATTATAATAATACACTTAAATACACAAAACCTAATTCAGATATTCCTTCTTTTAAAGAAAATATAATTAAATTACAGAAGGACTTTATTATCACTCCTATAGATAAATGTTCCAATAACTTATCTATAATTTGTAAAAATCTATACCACGATATACTAAAAAAGGAAATTGATAATAATCATAAATACACTTTTGCTAGAACTACAGCCACAAAAATCAAAAAAGACATCAAAAACGTTGAAAATTCACTAAAAATTTATAATCACTACAAATATCCAAACATACCAAAGTTCTATATAATTCCTAAACTACACAAAAAACCTATTTCTTTCAGAACAATCACATCTGGTATAAATTCAGTTATAAAAAACATTGATATACAATTAGCTTCAACACTACAATTTATTATAAATAAATTAACTAATAAATATAATTATAAATTTATCGACTCAAATAAAAAAATCATTAACTATTTAATGAACAATTGGACAAACATTGAAACAGTACACACATTTGACTTTGAGGACCTATATTCTAAAATAAATTTAAGAGATCTAAATAATAAAATAACCAATTTATTTAACGAAATCATCAATGACAAAACTTTCCACATTAAAATTATTCATAACAGATATAAAACAATTAAATTAGATCTTAAAACAGCAAAAACTCTACTGGAAACATTTTTAAATTTTAACTATATAGAATTTAAAAATAAAATATATATTCAATCAGAAGGCGTTCCCATGGGAACATCTTCTAGTCCTTTATTAGCAAATTTAATATTATTCTGGTACGAAAGAGAATACTTTCTACAAAATAATGTTAACTGGCAAATGTTCCGTTATGTAGATGACATTATAATATTTAATAATCCACAGTTCAAAAACTTAATACCTAAAATTTATCCTAAATACTTGAAACTTAAGAACAATGAAAAAATTTATAGAAACAAAAAAGTTAACTTTTTAGACCTAAATATAGACCTTACAAACAATGCTATTAAAATTTATAATAAAAAAAGTAATTATAATTTCAATATTATAAAATACTGTAATATGAATTCTAATATATCATTAAATTGTTGTAAAGGTATATACTTTGGACAGTTTCTAAGATTTTATAGAATAAATAATATATTAGAAAATTTCATAGAAGATGTTAAAAATTTAAACATGGAATTTATTAAAAACAAATTTAGTATCAGACAAGTAAAATATTTCAACAGTATATCTATTATAAAATACTTTTAAAAAAATAAATGGAAATATCCATTTATTAAATCAACTTTCTATAATTTCTCTCAATAATAAATAATACAAATTTATATTCTTTAACAATTAGTTAAACTTAAATTAAATAGCTGATTTGAAGATTTTTTCACAAGATGTGTAAAGTAATATTGTATAGAATTCATTTTGTTTAATCTCCAATTTCTGGGGAGGAAAATGGAAATTAAATAAAAGTGAATTTTCACATTTAATAGCTTTATTAAAATCTAATAATTTGCCTTTTTAAAGGAATATTGAAAGATGAATAAGTGTTGAATCAGTTATTTTAATATAACTAGCTGTAAAGATTATAAAGTTTGGTTATCTTCCATTAACAATCTTTTCTCTCTTCTTTGAATATCTTTTTGTTCTAAAACTTCAAAACAAATGGTCTAATTTTGTCCCCCCCCCCTCCACAACATGTGTCATCCAGAAATAGATGTTTACAGTTGAAGACGCCGCGGGCAAGGTAGGTCACGATTGGAACTTGTTAATGGAATTTGTTATATATGTTCATATAAATGTTTTACTGAAATAACTTTATATTAACACATAAAATCCGGTTGAAAAGAGATCTATGACGTAATAGAGAAGGGATGAAACGCCGCTGAATTTCTATTTGAGAATTCCCGGTTCAGCAGATCTCTTTTTTCAATAATTACTCCAATTTTAAATTTTTTTTTGTATATGTCTGGTCTACCATTAGGGTTTCAAAACATAATAACCAAATTTATAACAAAAGTTAATTAATAATATAGATATATTACTAAATACAACTATTTATATTCATATTTTAAAATAAAAAAATTTAAAAAATCATATAAAAAAAGGATAAAATATAAAATTATAAAAATATATATATATATACTAACAATCTTATCTACCTTCTTTACAAAACTTTTTGTTTTCTTATTATTAGTTTGATTAAAAGTGCATGGTTCTGTCTTTCTCTCTTTTTTCTAACTATCATATATATTCTCACTTCAATTATTCTATATATAGGATTAGAGTATGTCTAAATGACGTGTAAAAGCCGATACAAAAGACGTTACGTTGTTAAATGTTATTGTTATTAATTATAAATATATAATTAACTAGATGATGTTTTAGAAGTAAAGGATTTTTTTTTTCGCTCTATCTATACTAAATAATAACATTTTACAAATTTTATAATTTGAATTTAAATAATCAAAATAATGAAGATAATTTTAATAAAATACTTAACTATAAAACTATACAACTATTTATATATATATATATATATATATATATATATATATATATATTATCCTCTAGTTTCTTGTCTGTTAAAGGACGTCATAGTCCGAAAGCTTGCCGATTATACAGCAGAAATAAAAGAAACACGTCGCCGTAAACTTTGATTCCTTCTTCAAGATTATGTCAGACGATTCCTTCTCTTGTAACTTCAAATATATAACTCTGGTGTCCAATTAGTCACACATCCACCATATTCACCAGACCTAGCACCTTGTGACGTTTTTATTCCTAAAAGTTAAGTTATTGTTGAAAGGGATAAAATTTGACACTGATGATGAAGCACTGCAAGTCTTTATCAATGCCGTAAGTTCCATCCCCGAAGATGACTGGTGTAAGTGCTTCGATAACTAGTTTTTCGCGGATAAAATCTTCCAAAGGTGCTAAAATATGCATGTAGACTTTAATAGAATAATTTAGTTTTTAATACAAGGTGCGTTCATTAATTTCCAGGACTGGTTAAAAAATAAAATAAATAAAAAAGCTAGAGAAAATATTTTTTACAGAGTTGAATATTGGACATTCGACCACACCTGACTGAAAGCACGAGTCTCGTGGCGCACGCGCCGATCTAAAAATAGAACAAAACAACTTCCTTGTAAGGTTCGCATTTCTAATTTTAAAATGGCCATTTTCGAAGAGCAGAGAATCTTCATTAAGTTTTGTTTTAAATTGAAAAAAAAAAGTGAAACTGAGACGTATGAATTGATTAAAGAAGCTTTTGGCGATGCAGCTTTATCCCGTTCAAGAACTTTTGAATGATTTTCATGCTTCCAAAAAAGGTCGGGAAAAGGTAAACGATGATCAGCATACTGGGCGTCCAAGATCATTTCGTTGCGAGGAAAACAAGCTCAAAATAAAGGAGTTAATTAAATCTAACAGAAGAATTATCTTCAGTGACTGGACTATCTTTTTATTTGGGGATAATGAGGTGCTTAAGGGAGGCAGTGCGCCTTAAAAGACCTGAAAGATGGCTAAACAATGACTGGATACTTCACGTCGGTAATGCGCGGCCGCACACAGCCCATGTTGTTTTGCAGTTTTTGGCCAAGCATTCAACCATACAGATCCCTCATCCACCCTATTCCCCCGACTTAGCCCCCAATGACTTTTTCCTCTATCCTAAATTGAAAATTAACTTGAAAGGACGGAAATTTGACAACGTTGATATGATACAAGCTGAATCGAAGGCAACCTTGAGGAACCTCTCAAAAAGTGATTTTATCTCCTGCTTCGACAATTGGAAAAAAAGATGGAACGGGTGTATTGAGGCAGGAGGGGCATATTTTGAAAAATATTGAATTAGTTTTTTTATTTGTTTTATTTTTTCAAAGATACAGAGCAGTCCTGGAAATTAATGAACGCACCTTGTATTTTAATCATTTAATATTAATTGCAAAAACCTTTGGAGCGACCTTGTGTTATGATTATGATTTATAGTTTGCAAGTGTTTACGAACTTTTGGGACAACCTTGGTAATATTGGTAACCATGTTAAAATTATAACAGAATTCTTATAGAAGAATGATTTAATCGCAGATTTTTTTTACTATATCTATAGTGGCCAATCAGCAGGTGGGCCAAGTTTCAGAATTATAAGGTTGTCCCAAAAGTTCGTAAACACGCAAAATATATTATAATCATAATATGTTCACAAACTTTCGGGACAACTTTATACATTCATGCCCTCGTGTAAAAAGACACCTCTCTTTATAAAAAAATGTCTAAAATGAATTTATTAAATACATTAAACCAATATCCAATACCAACATCCAATATCCAAACCAATACATATCAATATGGTGAAAATATTAAGTTTCCAGGGATAATTTTCTTTTTCGAAATTTTGATTCATTTCTCTAGAGCTTTCAGGCATGAAATCCCTTCTAAAGAAGAAAACAAGGTAAAATAGATCGCCGGTAGTACCCGAGTTATCAGATACTATTTTACATCATTTCATACAAAATTGGAAAAAAATCTACTTCTTCTGGGTTTTTTAAATTATTATTTATTAATCAACCAGGCGCGATATTGAAATATTTGCGCCTATTACAGAGGAAACAAGCAAAACAACAAACAAATTAGAACAAAGAATTAAATATTGTAGCGTAGCAGAAAGGTAGAGTCGGTGATCCACAAACGAAGAACGTTATTTTATTAACCAAACAAATCGAGGTCAAAAGAAGAACAAAAGAGAAATATGAATGAATTAATTAATTATAATTAAGTGATCTAGAAATAGCTATATTTAAAATAGTAAACAAAGGAGAGAGAGCAAAGAATAAAAGTCTCGTGGCCACGCGGCCTCGCAGGGGTAACCTCCACCGGCACGTGACGTCAGCTCCAGGGTTGCTGAGCCAGCAATTTCACTTCGCTACATAGCCCCCCTCTCAAAGGACATCGACCCGATGTTCAGCAGGAGACCTGCGCCTCCAGTCTACGAGCTCGCGACCGCGTAATAGGGCCAGGGATATCCAGGTCTCCTGGTCTGGGGACCTCCTCCTGGGCCAAGGGTGGTTGCCTCCCTTCCGCTGGAACTTCTTCCTTTTGAGGACTTGATAAGTCGTCTTCCATGTCCTCCTCCAGGTGGTCCTCCCGCTTCTCTGGATCTAAATAGGGCTTCATCCTGCAGATGTGAACTATGTCCTTTGTTTTACGACGACCATGCTGGTCTCCGAATGTCTCCACTTCATATGTCACATCGGATATTTTTCTTGTTACTTTATACGGGCCGAAATAACGTCGCATTAGTTTTTCAGACAAACCCACCTTGCGCACAGGGATATAGATCCAAACGAGAACTCCGGGCTGATAGATTATGTTTCTGTGATGGGCGTCGTAACGGAGTTTATTTCCTCCCTGGGACCTCATAGTGTGAATGCGTGCCAGCTGTCGCGCTTCTTCGGCCCTTGATCCTAGAGTCTGGATGAAGTCATCTTCATCCTCTGAAGGAAATTTGGGGAATAGCAAGTCTAGTGGGGTCTCCGCCTCACGCCCGTGCACAAGGTAGAATGGACTAAACCCCGTGGACTCTTGCTTCGCCGTGTTGTATGCGAACGTCACGAATGGGAGAATCTCATCCCAATCTTTCTGGTTGACGTCCACATACATGGACAGCATGTCTGCTATTGTCTTATTCAACCTTTCAGTGAGTCCATTGGTCTGAGGGTGGTAGGCGGTTGTTGTCCGATGAGTTATTCTGCAGTGTTTGTTCAGATCACGAATCATTGAAGATGTAAAATTTCGTCCTCGGTCTGTGATAACTTCCCTCGGCGCACCGTGCATCAGAATTACATCTTTAATGAAGAATGTCGCTACTTCCACTGATTCACTTGTCGGTAGAGCTTTCGTGATCGCAAACTTGGTGAGGTAATCCGTACAGACAATGATCCAGCGATTCCCGCACATAGATGTTGGAAACCTTCCAAGGAGATCCATTCCCACTTTTTCGAAGGCGGCTATAGGCACAGGTATCGGCTGCAAAAGTCCTGGAGGGAGTTGGGGCTGGCGTTTGCGTCGCTGACAATCTGGACAGTGAGCCACATACTTCCTAACATTTCTATACATTCCGGGCCAGTAGAATTTTTTTCTTATTCGATCATATGTCTTAGTAAATCCAAGATGTCCTGAAGTGGGAGAATCATGTAAGTTTCTCAGTATTTCAGGCCTCAAGTGGCGGGGGACCACCAGAAGCCATTCCCTTCCCATTGGATCGTAATTTTTTTTATGGAGAGTATCGTTTATTTTTATAAAGGACTTGTTAGATGTTTCCTGTTGGATTTTGTCGGCTATCTTCGTGAGGTCCGGGTCTTTCATTTGTTCCCGTCCAAAATTCTGTAAGGCAACTATGCAAGGAATATCTTCTTCTATATCTTCACTACAATTTAGGGGACTTCTTGATAAACAGTCAGCGTCCTGATGTTTTCTTCCGCTCTTGTGCACAACAGTAACATCAAACTCCTGCAGCCGAAGAGCCCATCTTGCTAACCTCCCACATGGGTCCTTGAGGTTGGTCAGCCAGCACAAGGAGTGATGGTCAGTTACGATAGTGAATGGACGTCCAAAAACATACGGCCGGAATTTGCCAATGGCCCAAATAATAGCAAGACATTCTCTCTCAGTCGTCGAATAATTTCTTTCCGCCTTATTGAGCGTTCTCGATGCATAGGCAATGGCTCTTTCCTTTCCCTTTTGAATTTGCGCTAAAACTGCTCCTATTCCATAGTTGCTCGCATCAGTAGGAATTTCTGTTGGGGATGAATGATCAAAATGTCCCAAGACAGGCTCAGAAATTAGGGCTGACTTGAGAGCTTCAAATGCGTGCCGCTCTTCTATGTTCCAACTGAACACTGAATCTTTCTTTAAAAGAGCGTTTAATGGTTGGGCTATATGGGCATAATTGGGTATGAAACGGCGGTAGTAGGAAGATAGCCCTAGGAAACTTCTAACTTCTTTTAGCGAATTTGGTCTGGGGAAGTCACGGACTGCTCTAATTTTTTCTGGATCGAGACATATTCCATCTCCACTCACCTCATGTCCAAGAACTGTTATAGTTTTCGCACCAAACCTGCATTTCCCCGAATTGAGGCACAAGCCAGCCTTCCTCAAACAGCCCAATACCAACTGAAGGCGTCTCAGATGTTCCTCAAAATCATCGGAAAAAACGACTATGTCATCAAGGTAACAGAAACAGATTGTCCACTTAAGACCCTTCAAGAGGCCGTCCATCATTCGTTCGAATGTAGCTGGAGCGTTGCATAACCCAAATGGCATCACTTTGAACTCATGCAATCCATCTGGGGTTATGAATGCAGTCTTCTCACGGTCCGCTTCCTCCACGTCGATCTGCCAGTATCCAGATTGGAGATCCATAGAGGAATAAAATCGTGCTCCCTGTAGACAGTCCAAAGTGTCGTCGATCCTTGGGAGCGGGTAAACATCCTTTTTTGTTATCTTATTAAGGCGGCGGTAATCGACGCAGAATCTCCAGCTGATCCTGACCAAAACGACCGGTGAGGCCCATGGGCTCGCAGAGGGCTGAATAATACCAATTTCTTCCATTTTATTTACCTCCTCTTGAATAATTTGACGTTCCGCTGGTTCTACTCGGTACGGTCGTTGTTTGGTGGGAAGGTGGTCTCCAGTGCTAATTCGATGCTTAACATTATCGGTCTTGGACTCTTCTTTTTTTCTGAAATCAAAAATATCTCTATAGTTTCTCAATAAATTTCTTAATTTTTCTTTTTGAAAATCGTCAAGTGAATCATCTATATTTAAAATTTCCGCAAATTTTGAATCCTCGGAATGGCCTATATCTGTTCCTACGTGGTTGCCCTCAGCAAGTACACAAAGCTGGCTATCCTCGATGACGACACCATCGGCCACGTGCATCCCCTGGGGAATTATCTTCGGATATGGGCTCCAATTTGCCACCCACAGTTTTCCCCTGTTACTGGTAAGTGAGATGATAGAGGAGGGAGCCATTAGTTCTCTTTCCAGCGACAGACCTTTTTGACTTTCTGCCACTACAGCTGCATTATCTGAGATGTCTCTGCTTAATACCTCTATCAGCTGACAAGATGCGGGCTCTATTCTGTATTCCCGTTCCGCGTAGAGAGGTGAGTTGTTCTTGGGTGTGTCCTCGACTAGGAATTCCTCTAAAAAAAGTGTATCTTCTGCAGAATCAATTACCGCCCTGGATAACTTCAAAAAGTCCCATCCGAGGATCACATCGTGACTACAGTCCTCCAGAACAATAAATTCGAAATTTTCCTGCAGACCATTTAAGTCCAATTTTAAAGAGCAGCGTCCTTTCGGTTTTATAATTGTACCGTTGGCCACTCTTAAGCTCACGTCAGTTTCGGCAAACATTATTTTCTTCAATTTGAGTCTGAATCTCTCGGACACGACAGAATAAGAAGCCCCAGAATCAACAAGAGCACTGGTTATATTTCCTTCTATTTTAATATTTATATAATTTCCTTTCATATCCACTGTAGTCGATGAGGGAGGGTTTCCAAATTTTGCGGCCCCACCTCCAAAATAGGTCGCAACCTCTAGTTTTCCTGGCGGGAACGGCGAGGTGACCGACTGGACCCTCTAATAGGCGACGAATGTTGTCCGTTTCGGCCAGGGTATGGGGAAGGGCTTCGGTAACGTCTAAAATTATCTCTTGGCTCGTCGTCATTGAGCGCCGGGAATTTGGAACGGGGTCCATAGAAGAACATTGGTTCTTGCCTCCTTTGGGAATATCCGTTTTCTCTTTCGTCATTCTGTCTCCTTCTGTCACGGCAGTAACGGGCGACATGGCCAGGGCGTCCGCAATGGAAGCAAATTGGTCTTCCCTCAGTGGTCCGCCATTCATTTGTGTCCAGTCTTTCTCCCTGTTTCGGGTACCGAGCTCTGGGACGGGGAGTTTGGGGTGCGGCCGTCTCTCTTCTAGCGATTGGTGACGGCGTATAAGTTTGATATTGAGGGGAGCCTCTGGAAGGATTTGATATTGGAGCGAGGGTTTTATCAATTTCTTCCCTCACCATATCTTCAATGGTGGCGATTCTTGGTTCTTCACGAGGAGCGGCCAAGGCCCGTTGCACCTCCTCGCGGACAATTTGTCTAATCATGGATGACAAATCTGTATTATCATCGCAGACATCAAGGGATGCTACATTGGGCAAGCGTTCGTACTTGGCGGGGGTCACACGCCGACGATGAAGCGCTTCAATGCGGCGGCACTCAGACACAAATTGATCCGTATTGTTTATGTCTCTTGGAAGAAGCGCCTGATAAAGTTCTTCCACTATTCCTTTCATGAGGTGGGAGATTTTATCCCCCTCGCTCATTTGGGGATCCACCTCTTTGCAGAGTCGTAGGACGTCTTGTATATAGAACTCGGTGCTTTCACCCTTTAGCTGAGCCCGGATTTTAAGTTTTTTCTCGGCAAGCAGCCGCAGACTCTCACTTTTCCCAAATACACTCTCCAATTGAGTAGTAAACTCTTCCCAATTCCGGATGGTCTCCTCATTATTCTCAAACCATTTGAGGGCAGTTCCATTCAGGTAAAAGTAGACATTGGCAAGACAGAGGGTTTCGTCCCAATGATTATGCTTCGCCACACGTTTGTAACCTTTTAACCAGGTAAGGGGATCCTCACCATCCTCCCCGGAGAACATGGAAGGATTCCTTGGTAGGTGCTGAACAAAATAATTGCCCACCTGGGTAGCTTCCTCTATATTCACGGTCATCTCCTTGAGCTCTACACTATCTTCTTGTTTAACAGTTTCAGTCCTTCTTTTATGTCTGAAGGGATATCGGTCTTGACGATCCAGCGTCTCCACCAGTTGTAGCGTAGCAGAAAGGTAGAGTCGGTGATCCACAAACGAAGAACGTTATTTTATTAACCAAACAAATCGAGGTCAAAAGAAGAACAAAAGAGAATTATGAATGAATTAATTAATTATAATTAAGTGATCTAGAAATAGCTATATTTAAAATAGTAAACAAAGGAGAGAGAGCAAAGAATAAAAGTCTCGTGGCCACGCGGCCTCGCAGGGGTAACCTCCACCGGCACGTGACGTCAGCTCCAGGGTTGCTGAGCCAGCAATTTCACTTCGCTACAATATTTACAAATTTACATGTATTAATCGACAGGTTCATAAAATTTATATAGACAAAGTGGAATATGTAAGAGAGTTAAATCATTTAGATCAGAGAACAATCGATGTCAATTCTGTAAAGTTCGGACAGTCGTAGATAAGGTGAAGAGCAGTTTGTTCAGTTTTCTTCTGGGCTTGGGGTAGTTTTGATGGGTTGACTATTTTATTAAGGTTATCTCGCTTCGATGTAGTTTTGTGTTATTAAATTTCAATGCCATGTTCTAGTTTTTTTATTCTGTCTCATCTCTATCTCTTCTTAATGTCATGACCTCGCGGACCTGGTTCGAAATACTTGTTCGTACATTTGTATAATTTTTTGGTATGAAAGTATGTGTACTATAGACGATTTATTGTAACATGTTTTCTCCTGTAGAAGAGCTTTCATGCCCCGAAAGCTAGAGATCTAGATTAAAAATTTCAAAAAAGAAATGTATCCCTAGAATTCTGATATTTTCACCTTAATATTGACATAAGGGGTTATTTTATTGAATATGCATGGCATTCAAATTGATTTTTGTCGGATTTTCAATATCTGGTATTGTGGCATAGTCACTGATGGGAATTTACGCGAGTACTACGCAGAGAAGATATACCATAGTTGTCCTATATAGAATAAAACATCGTTATAATGTTCCATCTTATAGCGATATCCCGCTTATTGCGCTCTTTTTACTAGTGTGGTCTTAGTCTATAATTACATGGTTATCGATACAAAACATCCCACTTATGATATGCTACAACACCGTTTATAACGCTATTTACATTTAGGGCGGTGTTTGTTTTACATAAGAACAGATAAGCGGGAGGATAACTTCCTAGTATTGGCGAGTTTTCACAGTCTGGGAGAATGCAAATGTTTTTTTTTTTTTTTTGCTTACGTTCTACTTTTTATCACGTTATAAAGGAATTTATTGCGACCTAGCTTGTAGATAGGATTTATAGACTACTAGGCGAATGACCCGGCTTCGCCCGAGAAATCCCTTGGGTGCAATTTCCTTCATACAAAAAGTATATCAATGATAAATATTAGAAGTGCCATAGAATAGCAATACAGAAGTAACACATAAACTACAGGAAAAAAAAGTGTGTGTGATGGCAAAAATTGTATTATATTAGTGTTTAGGTATTTGATTTAATTAATATAGTTGATATAATAATATATAATATAAATGAGTTTTAAAAATTGTAAAAAAAAAAATGCATCGGCCGGGAATCGAACCCGGGCTGCCCGCGTGGCAGGCGAGCATTCTACCACTGAACCACCGATGCTTTAAAAAAATGGCCATATTTAGGTATTCATTCCTTTCCGGATTAGTCCGCGTAAAAAAAAGTTCTTCAAATGAAAAAAAGAAATAGCCAAAAATACTAATCAAAATGCAGCCGAAAATTTTCCTCAGGTTTATAAAAAGCGACATGCAAAATTTGGTACCAATTGGTTCAGTAGTTTTTGAGTTTAACGCAAAACAGACAGACAGAAATTGACTTTTATATATATAGAGATAGAGACAAATGACAATTTATTTTCCTCTGAATATATATAATGACCCATTTAGTGATGTGATCTGGAAGCTAATAACATAACTTTTTCTTCACAGAATTTCTAACATACTTTTAGAAAGTCAGTGTTCGATTAAAATGTCATCATCTGACAAGCAAAAGGGAGAATTGGGTTTACCTTTATATTTTTGTGTCAAAAGTAAAATAGGTTTCGACTGCTTCGACTAATTTAAAAATATAAATTAGGTTTGTATAATGACTTTTTAACATATTTAGTTATAAATAATGTGGAATCACACTGGTCATTGTTGAACTAATTCGAATTAAAAATTTAGAGGTATTTAATTTTCAATTGTTGTCTAATTGGTCTAAGGGATCAGAAACTCTGAAATTGAACGTTAATATAATTAGTATTATTTATAATTGGTTAACGGTAACTTTGCTTGTAAGTTTAGACGGAAGCTTATTGAACTCAAATATTTAGTTGAAACGTCTCAAAGATAGAACTTATCAAGTTCTGATAGAGGTAACGGGGTAGTCTAGGAGAGGTCTTCACCTTGGGAATCTCTTGTTGCTCGGTATCTGAAGTATCCCAAATGGCCGTTAAGTGATTTTCGTCCAGTAGTTATGACCTCTCCAATTGACATTCCATTGGGAAAAGTTCGATTCCACGAGCTGATTTGGTTACCTTAAGTCTTCCTGTTCAATAGTGAACTGTAAAAAACGAGGCGCAAATCGTTGAATCATGTTCCAGAAGGAAAGTCCTCAAAAGTTATATTATGACATCGGGAATAGTTTTAATGAAAGCGGCTATCTTTTGGCGGCTACAGTTCAATTTTTTGAAATGTCTTTTGGTAATTCTGCTTCTTTAGAAAATATTTCGATACGACCACAAAGATTGTGCCAATCTGTTGATTTCTATCGTTTCTATCGCAAAGTTCATCGACCTCTATTGAAGTGATATATTTTCCGTTGGCAACTCTAAGCGTCATATTGGCATCACTGAACATAATATTTTTTAAATACAAAAATAATAGTTGAACAATACGTTTCTTTAATTTGTGTATTGGAATAATATCAAGGATTAACATCCATTTATAATATTTTTGTTGTTGTTGCTGTCTGAAATTGTCAAAAATGACTGAAAAACATGCGTCACTGCCGACAAGAGTAGGAAATTGTTTGTCACCAATGATTAATTCAATGACATTTTGGAAAAATATAGCGGCTGTGAGCGGTGGATTGTTTATTATCTTCTCAGCTACCTTACCTCCAGAAAAGGGCGCCTGATCTAGTTTTCCCAACTCTGACGGCTAGAGAATCTGCTGAAATATCGGCTTGGTAAAACTGAAGAGCGGCTTCCAGTTAGACATCTTCCGCAACCTGGATATGGCAGTTTCGGTACCTTGAGCGGCCTGGGGTTTCTTCATTGCAATAATTTGTCTGGAAGTCGTTTTGGGAAAATTTGTATCTTTCTTGTAGTCTTTGATTTACCAAGTATATCCTTTCGTCAGTACCTAACAACTTGACCTGGGCGTCTCCATTGATAACATATGGGGATGTTGTCTACTGTTCTCAATGCATCTTTCTTTTTCTGTGCAGGAGTTGGTCTAACAATTATTTCTTGATGGTATGTGGGCGGCCTTATTTGTCGGCTAAATGTATGGGTTCTCTGTAGTTTGGGATCTGTTTTACAATTGGAGCCAAGTTTATTCCGACTTCATCGCATATATTTTCCTCTAAAAATTTTACCTCTGGCCTTCCAGTACCAGGCTGTAGGACACGTTGCACTTCTTATAATTCGTAGAAAAATAAATTCTATAGAAGAGGTGTTTGTCTTCTCTATGTTGGCGAAGTTAGGGAGTTTCTCAAACTTTGACTTCTCCATACATCGTTGTTGAAAAGGAGGTATTTGTGCAGGCTTAGATCCTACACGTGGTTCCAAGCAGCCTCGGGTCGCTATGTCACCAACATCGGCAGCCATCCATCAGGCCGCTGCGAGTGTGCGCTGTCTCCCGAGGGCTGTGCCGCGCCCCACAAGTTCTGCCACTGCGACAGCGCCGACGAGTGGTGGCGGGTGGACGAGGGCTACTACACGGCGCCAGAGGAGCTGGCCATCATCCAGGTCTACATCCTGCAGCCCCCGGGTCTCTCTGAGGACGCTGAAGCCAGGCTGAGTCTCGGGGCTTTGCGCTGTATTGAAGCTGGTACGTTACAGCAAATTTCAACTACTATACTCTGTTCAATATATAAGAAATATAAAAGCTTTCTGGTACTAAAAGATTTTTGGTCGCAGTGGTACAGCCTGCTCCACGCTGACGAGGGCCAACAGTCCGAAATGCGTTCGTGGATGGCTTTTCTTAATCTAGCAAGAAAATGGGTTGGCGAAATATCAGGGAATAGGCTAAATTAACGCTTAGTTGATTTCTGTGCCACTAAATGGCGCTCTGCCATCTAAAAAGCTCATGTGCTCCTGGTCAGAGGGGGTATGCCTACTTTGTTTTTAATATAAGAAATTGAAAATTGACGCAAATCATTTTTTTTTTTCAAATAAAATTTCCGACTGCACTTACTGTAATGAGAACTTAATGGGAGGACCTAGCTCATCAGTGATGAACCCTCCCATTAATTTTTCATTGCAGAAGGGGGAAGTAGAAAATGGTTTTCTTTTTAAAAGAATCATACACGCGTCAAAAATAGTTTCAATTTCTTACAACAGATGGCGCGCTATTACGTCATACTATTCAATATGTCCGGATCCAAAAAGAGGACGATTTTGATTTATTGTTAATATAATTATAAATTTGAAAAAACATTTTGATTATAATTTTTATAGGGATGGCTAATTATAATAGGCAAGTAGAAATATAACAAATGATTGGATAAATACTTTCTCAATAGATTTAAATCTCCAGTATATCAATCAAACAAATGCTACAGGTTTCTGGAGATGGGTTTCTTTATTAAATGTAATCTCGAACTTTCGGGAATCTCTGCCCTTCTATGTACTCCAGTAGACAATTGACAATTAAAATAATTTTATTGACATCTTGTCAATACATGCAAAAGTGCACAGCATGTACTATTTAATAAAATAATTCTATATACAGTTACGAGCGTCATGCGTCATCTCTGTCACCGTTTGCTTCTTCTTTGGAATGGCGCTCTCCTAATGGTTGGCTACGATGGCGCCGCCACTACGCGAGACACTTTGTTTTTGACCTACCCCCCCCCCACTCGCTTTTTGGTTTTTGTAACTATTGTGTTGGAGCGGGTCGCTCCTTAAATAAATGCATATATTAGTTAATAACTAAATGGAATCCTCTCTTTCTTTTTCCCAGTAAGAGACGCCTACGGAAGTCAACAGTACATAGACAGATAAAGCACATAGGCTATAGTTATTAACTAATATATGCATTTATTTAAGGCGTCAATTTATAATTGTAACAAATAGTATTTGAATCAAAACATTCAATCGGGTAAAACACGGGCTTTGCCCGGGTCATTCGGCTAGTTATATATATGCATGATACTATGTACAATGAACATGGCGCCTCTGCCACCGCTGCAGCGTTTGGTGAAGAACGCCAGCGGGTCTCCAGCGACACCACGCTCCAGTAGAAGAGCGGAGATACCCGAAAGCTCGAGATTACGTTTAATAAAGTAACTTATCTCTATAAACCTGCATAGCATTTGTTTGATACATACTTTTTCATTTATTGCCTATTGTGCGTGTAGCTCTCTGATATACGTAATATTTAGTTATAAAGATCGTGCACAAGAACAGCAAGTGTGCGGTGTGCAGACACACAGCAGTACGTCATCACATTCAAGACCTCTGGATCCTACGTCGAGGTCCCGGGATGGTACAGCGGGGACATGCAGTTCAGTTTCAGGACTTCCAACAGCAAGGCCGTGCTCATCTACCAGGCTGCTGTCCACCGAGAGCAGCGGTACCTGCGTGTTCTCCTCACCAGCGGTACTGTCTACCTAACCTACCTCTTCAGATTGCTACAGTGATACTGGTAGATATAGTCAACGTTGAATGAAGATGTTTATGACCCCGAGGTATCACAGACAACAGATTTACTGTAGTTAAACGTTAACCTTATTTAAGTGTACAGACAGACAGGAAATGTGAGTTTTATTTCTAGGAATTCTATTTTTGTAACTAGGAACATGCGGATCTCGGAAACCACCAGATTGGTTGTTTGAGTAATGTATGTCGCAGGCGCAATCTTTAGTATTGTTTTTTAAGATATTCTAATGAAATTTTAAGGAACCACAAAGTATATTAGAGGAAAAAAAAGCGCAAATTTTCTCAAATTTCACATTAGAAAAGGATATACACTCATCGACAAAACTTAAGAAAGTTTTACCTTTTAGCATGTATATAAGGATTCAGACAATAACTCTGAAAGATATTTGATAGACCGTAACCTATATTTAAGAAACACGAGATAACTAAGTATGAACAAAATAGCCTCTATCTTCTTTAAAAGAACCGGCGATATCAAAGATTTTCTTTAAGTTTTGTCCATGAGTTGAATGTTTCCACGTGTTGCAGACTACACGCTGTCATTCGAGTTCGCCGTGACAGGCAAGCCGCCTCAGAAGGTCACAGTCCGCTCCAAGCGTCGCCTCAACTCCGGGGAATGGCAGCAGGTGTGGGTGGACCACGACACTCATCACATGCGCTTCACCGTCAACCTCGACTCCGAGAAAATCGACCTCGGGGAGGATGAGGAAGTGGGGCCTTTCGAGGGTCCGCTCTACGTGGGCGGTGTCCCCAAGTAAGTCGGCTAATCCCATAGTTTTAGAATACACCGTCAGATATTGATCAGAGAATACGCCATTTTCAATTTACAAATAAATAAATTATTATCATTAACTTAACGCCATCTCTATTCATGATAAATAGATTTACCATCACAATACCTTAGATATCTCTGAAGAAATCAATAGATCAATTTTATAGGTTTTGGATACCCTAAAATTGTAAATAGATATATTCCATAAAATTTTTAAATTACATATCAACTTTAAAATTTTTAGTTGTAAACATCCACGCTGCGTACGTATGTTTCTATATAGATAATAGGCTAACAGAGTTTTCAGTTATAAAGTTTGAGGCTATCTCCTCCAAAGATACTTAACTATAAATAGCCATCTATGTACCAAAATTTTCGTTATTTTTTTTTTTTTGCTTCACACGATCGTTTTATTTTTATTTTCCAAATATTAATAAATTTATTTATTTTTAATTTGTTCGATTTTGAAATCGTAGATTTTTTTACTTCAAATGTTGTGTTTATCTTATCTTATTTTCATTTATCTTCATCGAATTGTTTATTTTTAAAACACGTTCTTTTGTATTATTACTTTTTATTAATTTCTAATACAGTAGAACTTGGATAATTCGAACTTCTTTAATTCGAAAACCTCTTTAATTCGAATATTTATCTTGGTCCCTAGAATTTCCTATAAATAGAATTTCCCTTTTTTAATTCGAATTTTTTGATAATTCGAATTTTTTTATGGTTCCTTGGGGTTCGTATTATCCAAGTTCTACTGTATATATTTCGTATTTCTGATTCAATTGTTACTTTTATTTTATTATGATTATAATTTGTAAGTGTTTGTTATAGTTTTAAATTTAGCTCCATTTTTGTGTCTAGTTTGTAAATATTTCCTGTAAGATATAGTCGATATTGTTTCATTAAGCCCGTTGAAGAGTGATTATAACTTGAAAGCTAGCGTTTTGAAACAAAAAGAAGCTCATTGTGAGAAAATATTTTGTAATTTCTTAACGCCATCTATCGATGAAAATTAGAAACATATTTTTTATTAAAGTGAAAACATCAGGCTTCCAGGGAAAAGTTTATTTTCAAAAATTGTATTTCTAATCTCTAGAGCTTTCGTGATAGCCCTTTTACAGGTGGAACACAATATAATAAATCACCGATAGAACACGAGTCTTAATATATTTTTAACGGTATTTTATTTCAAAAAATAGATTAAAATATGTCTGTAAAATAATATATAACTAGCCGAGTGACCCGGGCAACGCCCCGGGTTTACCCGAAGGACCCGCAGGTGAGAAACTATAGAAGAAAAATTTTAACAAATCAGAAAATGAAATTGCAAACAACAGAACTACACTACTTTAAGGACATGAGAGCACATGCACTGTATCACCATACGTGTACCATTTTCAAAGACCCTGCTTAGGATTAAAACTTCTCAGAAGCATAACAATAGTACCAACCTAGAGGTTAACTGGTGTTGATGCATTCCTCTGGGAGTGAGACTATTGAGAAATTCAGTAGGGAGTTATTTTGCTTCTCCGCATTCTAACACTCCAACTGTTAACACTGCGGAAACACTGACTCATGTTTGGTAAGCAATTTCAGGGAAGAAACTATCGACATTGGATTAAATAAATTATTAATTAAATTGCATTAAATAAAAATTATTAGATTTAAATAAATATTATTAGAGTGAAAAAAAAAAAGAAAGAAATTAACAAATTAGAAAATAAAATTTCGAAAAATACAACTATATTGCAGATAAGATAAGAGGACCTTATTAAAAAATACATAAACAAACTGTAATTCGACACTCGATAATTCGACACTTTCGATAATTCGACACTTTCGATAATTCGACCATTTTAAAAATCAAATTTACAAGGTTGATTGTTGTTTAAATACAACTTTGCTTTTGCATGCATAAACACAGGCTCTTGTAGCAAGAACCCAAATATTATTTATAGTCATAGCAAAACCCAACTTTAGTGAAAACTGATGCCTCTTCAGAATGAATGGAAGACTGAAATCTGAAGGAGCAGAAGATATGGGTCATTTATACTTTCACCAATGCCTTTAGGATCTTTGCGATGGAACGCGTATGGTGTTTCAGCGCATGTGCTCTCATGTCCTTGAAGCACATATACTGACAGTGCCCAAAGTTGAACACACTGTATAGTGTCTGAAATATCTTTGGCCCCTTCGGATACCAACCTTCGCTTCATTCTAGAGAGGCGTTAGTTTTCACTAAGGTTGGCTTTTACTATGACTATAAATAAGGCTCAAGGCCAAACCTTGGCTACAAGAGCCTGTGTTTACGCACGGACAACTTTATATGTGGCTTTTTCAAGTGTGCGAACATTGGATAGCATACATGTAAAGATGACCCATATCTTCTGCTCCTTCAGATTTCAGTCTTCCATTCATTCTGAAGAGGCATCAGTTTTCAATAAAGTTAGCTTTTGCTATGACTATAAATAATATTTGGGTTCTTGCTACAAGAGCCTGTGTTTATGCATGCAAAATCAAAGTTGTATTTAAACAACAATCAACCTTGTAAATTTGATTTTTAAAATGGTCGAATTATCGAAAGTGTCGAATTATCGAAAGTGTCGAATTATCGATAGTGTCGAATTACAGTTTGTTTATTTATTTTTTAATAAGGTCTTCTTATCTTATCTGCAATATAGTTGTATTTTTCGAAATTTTATTTTCTAATTTGTTAATTTTTTCTTTTTTTTCACTCTAATAATATTTATTTAAATCTAATAATTTTAATTTAATGCAATTTAATTAATAATTTATTTAATCCAATGTCTATAGTTTCTTCCCTGAAATTGCTTACCAAACATGAGTCAGTGTTTCCACAGTGTTAACAGTTGGAGTGTTAGAATGCGGAGAAGCAAAAAAACTCCCTACTGAATTTCTCAATAGTCTTACTCCCAGAGGAATGCATCCACACCAGTTAACCTCTAGGTTGGTACTATTGTTATGCTTCTGAGAAGTTTTAATCCTAAGCAGGGTCTTTGAAAATGGTACACGTATGGTGATACAGTGCATGTGCTCTCATGTCCTTAAAGAAGTGTAGTTCTGTTGTTTGCAATTTCATTTTCTGATTTGTTAAAATTTTTCTTCTATAGTTTCTCACCTGCGGGTCCTTCGGGTAATGTATATAAAAAAGCAAAGCCCAATTCTAAACCCAAATATTTTTTTTTATGAGAAGAACATCAACATATTGCATGATTACGGCAGTCCATAGCTTCCCTGACAAAAATTCACCAAGAAAGTTAAATATTCCAAAACTTTTCTGTGTGTAAATTGCTAAATATGTAAAAAACATGTATACAAAAAAGCAAAGCCCAATTCCAAACCCAAATATTTTTTTTATGAGAAGAACATCAACATAATGCATGATTACGGCAGTCCATAGCTTCCCTGACAAAAATTCACCAAAAAAGTTAAATATTCCAAAAATATTTCTGTGTATATATTGCTAAATGTGTAAATAACATGTATATAAAAAAGCAAAGCTTAATTTTAAATTTCATTATCCTTTCCACAGGAAAAGCATCAAAATACTGCATAAGTACGGCACTTTTGCAGCCGCATGATTACGGCAGTCCATAGCTTCCCTGACAAAAATTCACCAAGAAAGTTAAATATTCCAAAATTTTTCTGTGTGTAAATTGCTAAATATGTAAAAAACATGTATACAAAAAAGCAAAGCCCAATTCCAAACCCAAATATTTTTTTTATGAGAAGAACATCAACATAATGCATGATTACGGCAGTCCATAGCTTCCCTGACAAAAATTCACCAAAAAAGTTAAATATTCCAAAAATATTTCTGTGTATATATTGCTAAATGTGTAAATAACATGTATATAAAAAAGCAAAGCTTAATTTTAAATTTCATTATCCTTTCCACAGGAAAAGCATCAAAATACTGCATAAGTACGGCACTTTTGCAGCCGCATGATTACGGCAGTCCATAGCTTCCCTGACAAAAATTCACCAAGAAAGTTAAATATTCCAAAATTTTTCTGTGTGTAAATTGCTAAATATGTAAAAAACATGTATACAAAAAAGCAAAGCCCAATTCCAAACCCAAATATTTTTTTTATGAGAAGAACATCAACATAATGCATGATTACGGCAGTCCATAGCTTCCCTGACAAAAATTCACCAAAAAAGTTTAATATTCCAAAAATATTTCTGTGTATATATTGCTAAATGTGTAAATAACATGTATATAAAAAAGCAAAGCTTAATTTTAAATTTCATTATCCTTTCCACAGGAAAAGCATCAAAATACTGCATAAGTACGGCACTTTTGCAGCCGCATGATTACGGCAGTCCATAGCTTCCCTGACAAAAATTCACCAAGAAAGTTAAATATTCCAAAATTTTTCTGTGTGTAAATTGCTAAATATGTAAAAAACATGTATACAAAAAAGCAAAGCCCAATTCCAAACCCAAATATTTTTTTTATGAGAAGAACATCAACATAATGCATGATTACGGCAGTCCATAGCTTCCCTGACAAAAATTCACCAAAAAAGTTAAATATTCCAAAAATATTTCTGTGTATATATTGCTAAATGTGTAAATAACATGTATATAAAAAAGCAAAGCTTAATTTTAAATTTCATTATCCTTTCCACAGGAAAAGCATCAAAATACTGCATAAGTACGGCACTTTTGCAGCCGCATGATTACGGCAGTCCATAGCTTCCCTGACAAAAATTCACCAAGAAAGTTAAATATTCCAAAATTTTTCTGTGTGTAAATTGCTAAATATGTAAAAAACATGTATACAAAAAAGCAAAGCCCAATTCCAAACCCAAATATTTTTTTTATGAGAAGAACATCAACATAATGCATGATTACGGCAGTCCATAGCTTCCCTGACAAAAATTCACCAAAAAAGTTAAATATTCCAAAAATATTTCTGTGTATATATTGCTAAATGTGTAAATAACATGTATATAAAAAAGCAAAGCTTAATTTTAAATTTCATTATCCTTTCCACAGGAAAAGCATCAAAATACTGCATAAGTACGGCACTTTTGCAGCCGCATGATTACGGCAGTCCATAGCTTCCCTGACAAAAATTCACCAAGAAAGTTAAATATTCCAAAATTTTTCTGTGTGTAAATTGCTAAATATGTAAAAAACATGTATACAAAAAAGCAAAGCCCAATTCCAAACCCAAATATTTTTTTTATGAGAAGAACATCAACATAATGCATGATTACGGCAGTCCATAGCTTCCCTGACAAAAATTCACCAAAAAAGTTTAATATTCCAAAAATATTTCTGTGTATATATTGCTAAATGTGTAAATAACATGTATATAAAAAAGCAAAGCTTAATTTTAAATTTCATTATCCTTTCCACAGGAAAAGCATCAAAATACTGCATAAGTACGGCACTTTTGCAGCCGCATGATTACGGCAGTCCATAGCTTCCCTGACAAAAATTCACCAAGAAAGTTAAATATTCAAAAAATTTTCTGTGTGTAAATTGCTAAATATGTAAAAAACATGTATACAAAAAAGCAAAGCCCAATTCCAAACCCAAATATTTTTTTTATGAGAAGAACATCAACATAATGCATGATTACGGCAGTCCATAGCTTCCCTGACAAAAATTCACCAAAAAAGTTAAATATTCCAAAAATATTTCTGTGTATATATTGCTAAATGTGTAAATAACATGTATATAAAAAAGCAAAGCTTAATTTTAAATTTCATTATCCTTTCCACAGGAAAAGCATCAAAATACTGCATAAGTACGGCACTTTTGCAGCCGCATGATTACGGCAGTCCATAGCTTCCCTGACAAAAATTCACCAAGAAAGTTAAATATTCCAAAATTTTTCTGTGTGTAAATTGCTAAATATGTAAAAAACATGTATACAAAAAAGCAAAGCCCAATTCCAAACCCAAATATTTTTTTTATGAGAAGAACATCAACATAATGCATGATTACGGCAGTCCATAGCTTCCCTGACAAAAATTCACCAAAAAAGTTAAATATTCCAAAAATATTTCTGTGTATATATTGCTAAATGTGTAAATAACATGTATATAAAAAAGCAAAGCTTAATTTTAAATTTCATTATCCTTTTCACAGGAAAAGCATCAAAATACTGCATAAGTACGGCACTTTTGTAGCCCCCCTGACAAAAATTCACTAAAAGAGGTAAGTATTCAAAAAAATATTTTGGTATATATATTGCTAAATGTGTAACAAACATGTATATAAAAAAGCAAAGCTTAATTCTAAGTTCTAATATTTTTTTTATAAGAAAAGCTACAAAAGCAAATAGGGAGAAGTGAAGCCATTTAGCCATTTTCAAAATCTGATTGTGAAAGAGTAAAAAAATGAGTAAATAAGAGCAAATATAAAGAAAAAGTATTGCTAAATGTGTAATAAACATGTATATAAAAAAGCAAAGCTTAATTCTAAATTTCATTATCCTTTCCACAGGAAAAGCATCAAAATACTGCATAAGTACGGCACTTTTGCAGCCGCATGATTACGGCAGTCCATAGCTTCCCTGACAAAAATTCACCAAGAAAGTTAAATATTCCAAAATTTTTCTGTGTGTAAATTGCTAAATATGTAAAAAACATGTATACAAAAAAGCAAAGCCCAATTCCAAACCCAAATATTTTTTTATGAGAAGAACATCAACATAATGCATGATTACGGCAGTCCATAGCTTCCCTGACAAAAATTCACCAAAAAAGTTAAATATTCCAAAAATATTTCTGTGTATATATTGCTAAATGTGTAAATAACATGTATATAAAAAAGCAAAGCTTAATTTTAAATTTCATTATCCTTTTCACAGGAAAAGCATCAAAATACTGCATAAGTACGGCACTTTTGTAGCCCCCCTGACAAAAATTCACTAAAAGAGGTAAGTATTCAAAAAAATATTTTGATATATATATTGCTAAATGTGTAACAAACATGTATATAAAAAAGCAAAGCTTAATTCTAAGTTCTAATATTTTTTTTATAAGAAAAGCTACAAAAGCAAATAGGGAGAAGTGAAGCCATTTAGCCATTTTCAAAATCTGATTGTGAAAGAGTAAAAAAATGAGTAAATAAGAGCAAATATAAAGAAAAAGTATTGCTAAATGTGTAATAAACATGTATATAAAAAAGCAAAGCTTAATTCTAAGTTTTAATATAAAGAAGAAATAAGACACAAAAATGTAGCTAAATTCAAATGAAAAACTATAACAAATTAATAAAAAAAAAAAAGACCTAATTCAAATGCCACCATCATCAGACAAAAGAAAAAATGAGATTTTATTCTTTAGTTCATTTATTCTTCTGTCTGATGCTGTTGCTGAAACGTCACACACTATTGAAGACACTATAAAAGATAGATTAAAAGTAATAATTCAATCTACAATTCGAAAAATAATATAACCTGGTGAGTTCCCAGAAAAGGTTAACTTTGGTAGGCGGCGCTGTACGTTGACACCGCCGTACCTTCGAGCCGTTTTACACGAGTTAAAGCGAAGATTTTGGACATAGTGATTTTTACATTTCGATCTTTTATATTAATATATATACTTACTATTTCGAATTATTTTTCTAAAAACGAACATTATTTTTTTTAATTATCTGAAACTAACCTAATTCAACTTATCTAAAACTAACCTTATTTAGCGATTAAACTAACATAATTTAACCTATTTGAATCTAACCTCATATACACTTTTACACTACCTTTTCATTTCAAAATTAAATTAAAATAAGTTTATATTAAATAATAACATTTTTAAAAATCGACTTTCTGGTTCACACTTTTGTATCTAATCAATTATGTATTTCTTTATTTTTCTCTATAAAAGTTACGCAATTGTAAACAAAAGAATTGATGATGATAAATGCAAAAAATCTACGATTGTAAAATAGATTAAATTAAAAAATAAAAATAACTGTTAACATTAGGAAAATAAAAACAGGCCTATGACACGAAGAAAAAAATAACGAAAATTTTGGTATATAGATTGTTATGTGTAGTTCAGAATCTTCGGAGGAGATAGCTCAGGACTTTACAATGGAAAACTCTGTTACGGTATTATCTATATAGATTATGTGTATGATTTTCATAAGTAAATTATAATATCATTGATACATTAAACTGATGCATCTTAAAACTGAAACTGAGCTTAGCACATTTCATAATTTGGTATCTTCCTTATAGGTTTTATGAAATATGAAACTATTTATCCCGAAATTTCCAATTTCCTACTGACCTTTTTCCGATAGAAATTGCTTTAGTTTGTGTAAAGAGAAAACTTAGTGTAAAAAATGGTATCAAATGTCACTACAGTTGGAGTGTTCTCTCCTTGTGTTTACATTTTTTACATTTAATTTTAGATATGTGTAAAAGAGAGAGATAACGATATCAATACAACTTTCAAAATTTAATAACAATATATAAATTTATTACAAACCGCATTTCAAAATTATATTAAAAAAAAACATATTTGAATAATATAATAACATTTTAAAATTTTTAAATTAAACATTCTATAAATTTGATTGGTTTTTCTTTAACATTTATATATGGTGTTAAGATAACGATAATCTCCCTGTTCGCTATAGAAGAAGTAATACAGGTCGGGGAGAAGAGCTTCTTGTATAAAAGGACGATTGTATAAACTTTCAGGCAAGATGCCCTTCTTTTTTGTAAAATATCAATATTCCCTGGCCAAATTTCCATATATTTCAGAACGATGCACAAATAAATGGAGAAAAAGTGCCTCTTTTTTTTCGGTACATGTATATATATATTAAAAACCCACACATACGTACAGCTTTATTAAGAACATCGGTCTTATACAGATTCACCGCGGAAAGGAAGCATAGATGAAGCTCCTATTATATATAGGAGCTCCATCTAAAACAAGAAAAAAAGATAGATAAAAGGTCAGGTGTTGATATTAAAAACGAAATTGGCATTTCCTGACCGCTCACATGAGCATTTTGATGACAGAGCGCCATCTAGTGGTTTATAAATCAACTAAACGTTGATTTAGCTTATTCCAAAGATATTTGGCCAATCCAATCTCTTGAAGAATCAAGAAAAGTCAATCACGTACGCGTTTCAGGCTGTTGGCTCTCATCAGCGTGGTGCAGACTGTACCTATTTCTTGATTTCTCGGGAAGCCTCTGGGACCAAATTTCTACTCGTAGAGGTACAGTCTGCACCACGCTGACGAGGGCCAACAGCCCGAAACAGGTACGTGGTTGACTTTTCTTGATTTTTCATGAAATTGGGTTGGCCAAATATCTTTGGAACAAGCTAAATCAACGTTTAGTTTATTTTTGTTCCACTAGATGGCGTTCTGCCATCAAAAATACTCATGTGAGCGGTCAGATATGGCATTTTTGTGTGATTATATATTAAAAACAAAAAGGCATATCCTGACCGCTCACACGAGCATTTTATATGTTAATGAATGTGTAGACATGTGGTGCACTTACAATTAAAAGCCTACTGCTACCCACCATGATTATCATGGCCTGTACCACGTGTACTAGGGATAAGCAAAAAAAAAAAAAAAGATGTTAATGAGCGGACGAATATGTATTTTTTTTTTAAATATAAAAAACTGACACAATTTTTCTATTTTATATATATTGTCATAGTAATGAAGGTGACGAGTCGTTTGGGTAGAATAAAATAATAATTTATTAGATGACTTTAAGTAGTTAATTAGTTTGAGGGATACAAAGAAATAGAGATAAACTAAGTTAAATGGATAAAAATAATGATAAATTAAGGAAGTAATGTCAAAGACCCAAACGGCTGGCGATCGGCTACCCTCTTCAAGATGGCGGCTATTGTTTACAAACTTCCCGCCTAGCACACCCGCCACCTATCGGGGCTTAGGTACATAACATTCGCCAAGCTGCCGATGTATTATTTACAGTTACACGCTATGTACATTTTTGGTTATGACAATATGTAAAATTTGCAGAGAGGAAATTTATCTATAAAAGCACTGACGCCTCTCCCGTCAAATTAAACGTCAAAACTAGACGCCATCTATTGGCTGTCGCCGTAAAGTAGCGGCCTCGGGTCGGTGACAAAGCATTAGTTTAAAAATTTTGCCACGACTGCATTACCATAGCATAATCCTTTAAAATAATTCCAATATCAAATAGAAAATCTCATTATTTTTTATATAACAATAGTCGACAGGATATTTACCTGTATATTTGTTCAAAATTCCAAAAGCAAAATTAATTTTAAATATGCAAATCATCACAATCAATAACACAGGTCTACAAAAAAAACTTTTTTTTTGCACAAGAGAACCTGATGGTGTTTCTAGTGTAACTTTTCATGCTGAACTCAAAATATAATCAGAAATTTCCCATCACCCATGGTTTTTGACTGATGGTCTTTTTTTAGTATTGGGATAAATACAGTAAAAAATGCAACCAATGTTATGTAAGCATTTTTTAAGTTACATCATTAACTAAGCTAGAGCTTTATTTTTGACAAGAAGAGTTGGTATGTGGAGCCAAAAGCTTTATTTTATCTGTTATTAATTAAATTTTGCTCTTTAAGAATCATAAATATTAATTTGAATAACAAATTATTGAAATTTTAATTGAATATATATAATTTATTATTATATAATATTATAATCTCTTTTGCTTTCAACTCAAAAATAACGACAAGCTCTGTAATGCTATTTGCTCATTAACAGTTTTAATATATATATTTAAATTGAACCTAACGATTTGTTTAATAGATTTGCAGCAGAAGTGACAGGTAAATTTGAAGTGATTAGTTTATTCTTCTCTATCGATTTGCTTTTATAAATCGTGTGCACTAGACTGTGTCAATATGCCGAGGCGTTGCATTAATATTCCCGATATTTTCTGTTATATTTGTGGGGAATTAACTTTCAAAGTTCAAAGGCGAAACTTTACACCGCTCATCAAAAAGTGCTATGAACTTTATTTTGGCTTTAAAGTCGGTGACCAAGATAAGACTTGGGCTCCTCACCATTGTTGTGTAATTTGTGTTCGACATCTTACAGGGTGGATTAAAGGTGAACGTCATATGCCTTTTGCGGTTCCAATGATATGGAGGGAACCTAAAGACCATTCTTCAGACTGTTATTTTTGTTTGACAAAGACTACAGGTATTACATCCAAATCAAGACATACAGTTGAATATCCAGATTTGCCTTCTGCTATGAGACCGGTTCCTCATAGTGATATTTTACCTGTTCCACAGCCTCCTGAAAATGTAATATTTAGTGACGATGATTCAGATAGACGAGAGCAACAGTGGGATGACACAAATTTTGAAGCAGGTGCTTTATCTGAACCTCATTTATTAACCCAAGGAGATTTGAACGACCTCGTACGTGATTTAGATTTATCCAAAAAACAGAGTGAACTTTTAGGCTCTAGGTTAAAAGGCTGGAATATGCTGCATAAAGGCACAAAAGTATGCTTTTTTCGCAAGCGTCAAGATGAATTTCAAGACTTCTTTTCACAAGAGAATGATTTAGTATATTGCAATGATGTTGTTAGTCTAATGGAAGCGCTTGGTCATGACCATGATACAGAAGAGTGGCGTTTATTCATTGATTCTTCAAAAATTAGTATGAAAGCTGTTCTCCTTCACAATGGAAATAAGTTCCCATCAGTGCCAATAGCACATGCATCTAACATGAAAGAGACTTACGAAAACATGAAGCTGCTTTTGAAAAAGATATAATATAAAAGATACGGTTGGAAAATATGCAGCGATTTGAAAGTCGTTGCTCTCTTGCGTGGATTACAGCTTGGATATACAAAATTTTGTTGTTTTCTGTGTGAGTGGGATAGCAGAGATAGGGAAAGGCATTACATTAAAAAAATCTGGCCAAACCGTAAAATCTTTACTCCAGGATATAAAAATATTGCAAATCTACCCCTGATCGATTCAGAAAATATTTACTTATCACCATTACATATTAAACTGGGATTAATGAAGAACTTTGTCAAGGCAATGGATCGAAATGCCAGTGGATTTGCCTACCTAAAACAAAAAATTTCTAGTATAAGTGAAGCGAAGATTAAAGAAGGCATTTTCGTTGGACCTCAGATTCGATAATTGCAGCAGGATGGAAATTTTTAAAATAGTTTTATTGAAGTTGAAGCAGCAGCATGGAATTCCTTTAGAAACGTTTGCAAAAACTTCTTAGGAAGTGTCAAGGTTGAAAATTACCGAGACATAGTTAATGATCTGTTGCTTTCCTACAAGGCACTGGGATGTATAACATGTCCCTCAAGATCCATTTCCTGCATTCACATCTAGATTTCTTTCCAGACAATCTTGGCGCAGTTAGCGATGAGCATGGTGAGAGGTTTCATCAAGATATATCAAGAATGGAGAAGCGGTACCAAGGTAAATGGAGTCCCGCTATGCTTGCCGACTACTGCTGGACACTCAAGAGGGATATACCACAAGCAAAGTATAGAAGAAAATCCACTGTCACTGCTTTTCAATAAATAAATATGTTTCGTTCATATATGCCTATATATTAACAATATTTCCAAATTTCAAGTAGGTGTATCTCAGAAATATTGCGTAATAGAAAAAAACTAATGGTATATTTGGATTCAGGACATGTAGATAAGATGCTATTTCTTTGTGGACAAAGAAAAATATTTTTTGATAAACCAGTGTAATGTAATAAGGGTTATGCAAAACTGCTTACGTAACATTGTTTGCATTTTTTACTGTATTTATCCCAATACTAAAAAAATATCGTCACGCAAAAACCATAGGTGATGGGAAATTTCTGATTAGATTTTTGAGTTCAGCATGAAAAGTTACACTAGAAACATAATCAGGTTCTCTTGTGCAAAAATCTTGTTGACCAGTGTAATAGATCTCTACAATCTAAAATAATATTCTACAATAAAAAAAAAATAACAATCTTTCTTCAACATAATATCCCAATTCAACCAAACGTAGCATTTCCATCCAAACATAGTATCCCCACAATCAAACAACTTAACTCAATCAAACATAGCCTTCTTCAACAAGATATAGGCCAATCCATACAAACATAGCTCTCCACAATCAAACATAGCCATCTTAACCAAACATAGCTCATTTTCAATTATGCAAATCAAACATAGCCTACCTCCAAGCAAAAATAACCTTCTTCAATCAAAAATAGACATCTTCACCAACCATAGACGACTACAATCAAATATACCAATCTTCAACCAAACATAGCCTTAACAAAAAGGCATAGTCATCTCCAAACAAGATATCCATTCCACCAACCATATACAAACTACAATCAAAAATAGCCTACCAATATTTTTTTTATCATTATTCACATTATGCATCATTTTGTCCTTTCCTGTCTATTGGTTACCAACCAAAAATCAATATGATAAGTGAATATCACATTTTTATTTTTCACTTTCTCCCAATCGTTTTGTTATCATTCACATTTTTATCACTTAATTATTGTACTTTCCTGTCTATTGGTTACCATATAAAAAACCAATATGATAAGTGAATATCACCTCTCACGTTATTTTATTTCTATCATTTTATCTTTTTTTTTCAACTATATTTTTTATCACTTTTCTCTGTACCCATATTATTTTCTTCACAGGGGGGAAATGTTATATTAAAATATTATTTTATTTAAAATTATATTTCATTGATTCAAATATTCAGTTAAATCGACCGACAGAGGTCACGCTTCCCCTATAAAAATTCATTGTTGTTGTTTCCCGATGGCCGGCTCAAATCTTTTGTACATTATATAATCTTTTGTTATAAATCTTGTTATAAATTTTGTTATAAATGTAAAAAAATTATGTTATTATGTAAAAAAAATTGTAATGAAGTATTTTGTAATAAAAACTTTGTACAAATTTTAATAAAGTTATGTAAAAAATTTTGTTATAAATCTTTTGTACATAAGTTTTTCATTTTTTTTATTCTTACGCCTTAAGCCAGACAGTACTTTTATCAAATCATGTTTTTTTTAATAATATATATTCCATTAGCTCAATTAAAGCTATTTCTAATCTTCACAATTTTTATTACTATACTTTCAAGATTTTAACCACGACTGCATTACCATAGCATAATCCTCAAGAGAATCAAAAATCAACAGAAATCTTGTTTTTTATAATATATATATGTATGTAAAAACGATAGAAAAATGGTGTCAGGTTTTGATATTTTAAAAACAAAGGCATATTCTAACCGTCCATTAACATCTAAAATATTCATATGAGAGATCAGAATATAGATGGAAATTTTGCAGGGAGGGAATAGATCTATAAAAGCACAGGGCGCCTCTCCCGTCAAATTGAACGTCAAAACTAGACACCATCTATTGGCCGTCACCGTAAACTAGCGGCCTCGGATCGGTGACAAAACTATATATATATATATAGTCCAGTCAATGAATAGGATATGTAACGAGTCCGGATGTGCAGACAGCATGCCGGGGACTCCACCATCAAAGAAGGATTCATTGGATGCTTCAGGGGCCTGGTGATCAACAACGTCGTCATCGAGCTCTACAATCATCTTACAGGAAGGTAGGTAGCTAGATCTCTCTTTGAGTGTACATGCTTGTTCGGCTGTACATATACTACAACAGGAACGATACAAAGAAGATTAGCATGGCCCCTGCGCAAGGATGACACGCAAAATCATGAAGCGTACTCTCTCCAGTAATCTAGTCTCCAAGCACACATACAGTTCTAAATTAAAATTGGTTCTACACCAAATATCGATATAGATAATTTGTTTGTTATTTCGTGTTTTTATTTTATTTTCTGCTTACATTGTATATTTTACTTCTATATATACCCATTGTAGGCCTTTGCATTTTTTTCTGTGCAATAGAATATCCACTGGTCATTATTAAAAATATAATTACAATAGGAGGAATCGCCGGATACCATTTCTAAGAAGAGATAAAAGCTGATGGCGATGTGTTTCTTTATTGAAAAGGTATAAATTTGGTGAGCTTATATATTCAGAGAATAACGTCCTTTAAAAAGTTGAATACGAATCAGCCTGTACAAGGACCTATTGTCCGAAGGCTTTCCAAACTTACACCTTTTTTTATAAAGAAACTCATCGCCGTCAGCCTTTATACAAGGTTGTCCCAAAGGTTCGTAAACAATTGTAAAAAATTGAAATACCAATATTATTCGCCGTTATATATATGGTCATTTAAACCAACAACCTCATATTGTATATAACTTATAACAAGATTTTCATGTTGTATAATAGAAACACGTCTGAAAATGATTATACGCATGATTGACATGTGTCATTACATCATCATATGTATTGTACTTTGTACAAACTGAGGATAAATAAATAAAACTCTGTAATATATTAAGAGTTGAGCTGAAGCAAGAGATAGTAGTCATAACGTCTAAAATCGAGATAGATTTAGAATTCCCACAACAAGGTCTAAAAATGGAAACTGCCACGGCGCCAGTGTCCAATTTCACCCGTGATCCACCCTCGTGTGCATCTGTTGAAATGCAGCACTCCCTTTCTCGGAAAATGTATAAAAGGCCCCCGTCTTTAGCCAAAAATACAGTCACTTGACAGTCACTTCACCATCTGCGTGAGCCCTCGTCGGTTGTACCCCAGGACGACCTCATCGACCATGTAGCCCAGTAAGAACTCTTCTATCTCCATCTTTCGTTCCTAGCTCAACTTTTATCTGTTCACGGAACTTTCTTAGTGCAACTGTGTCTTCGTTTTTTGTGTATGGACATTCCCAAGCTTTCCACTCTGCCTCGACCACGACTGCCTGTACTTTGTGAGAACTGTAAAAGGTCTTCCAAGGTGCAGAGAGGTACTGGAAAACTCCTTGTCCTGACTGTTCCTCTCGGTCAACACAGTATAGCGAGAGTCAACAGGGATACCTCACCACATGTTTAGTCGACAGGATAACCAAAACGAAGGATACCAAACGAAGAAGGCCAGATAGTCCAGATAGAAGCGAGAAAGTGCAAAGATGGAGGAACAAACCGACCATTCCAACGAAACGACCAAGCAATCTCTCCCCCAAAAAGATATATTTACGAAGAAACGCCGCTACAAGGGACTTCCACAGACCCGCTAATAGATCGCCAACGTCAGGAGCAAGCTGACCACCCCAACGACACAGCCGAAATTCCCGCAAGTCATGGAAATCGAGGAGCAGAATGACGCAAACCCGGTGAGAAGTTCTCCACCTTCGACCTGACATCGTCGAGACAATGCTCAAAGCGACAAGACGCAAACGACTTTATAGAAGTTACAAGCTTCTACAAGTTCTACATGGAGCGACTTCCACGACAGCAGGACGACCACCAAAGTCTCCTGACTGAACAATCATCACACAATTGTAAGTTTTTTTAAAAACCTACCTTAACTTTATTCTCACGTTCACAACTTGATTCAACATAAATTTTGTATTTATATTTTCACTTTAAGCATTTTAAAATCAATTTTTACCTTTTTTATATCCTTTTTTAATTCAATTTTTAAAACTTTCACACTCTCATTCATCAAATTTACTTTAATTTTTAAGCAGATTATAAATTTCAAGTTATTACTCCCAATTTTACTTTTAAAAAAAATCTCGCCCATCACACATTTTTACCAATTTACTAATTCTACATGTCTTTCCAAAATTTTCCTAAAATGGTATTATCCAAATCTACTACAACTTAAAAAAAACATTATTATTATATTTTAAATACTCTCATCATAACAATTCTAAACTTATTTGTGTTTTCTTAATATTTTATCTCATACCAATATACCAATATCTTAATCAAATACTCAAAATTTTGAAAAAATTATTGTCATATTCACCATTTAATGTAAACGCCCCAATTAAAATTATTTGTCACTTTCACGCCATTGCCCTTTTAACAAGGATCATTTTCACGCTACCATATTAAACGATCAAAAAAATATCAATTTTTAAATATAAATTAACATAGGTGAAAGACATTTTTTTTTTAATTGAAAAAATCGAAAGATACAAAATCTTCAAAATCACAATTAGAAAAATAACTGTCCTTCCCCAAAACAAGTTAAAAATCCAACATAGTCACACCCCCTCGTCTTTTCCTTTTACATGCATGGTTGGTCATCAACACATTTCTTTCAACAAACCTTACAACACTCACACATCACTTTATCCAATTGGCAACAATTATTAGTGCGCAACTTAACACACAAATTCAATTTCGAGCCACACGAGCTCCATAACGTCGCCCCACTAAACACTAAAAATATTTCACATTAAACGTGCCACATCCACTAACAATATAAAAATTCTCATTACATGTTCGTACAACCACCACCCATGACTTTAGTAAATTTTTATATAAAAAATAGACACTTCGGCCAGTTGGAGTTTTTTATTTTCTCAACGTTTCGACAAAATCTGTTGTCTTCGTCAGGAGAAGTAAATAAAAATAAACATTTGGCAAAAATTAAAAATTGTTCTGAGGTTTGCAAGGGCGTTCTCACGTGATTCTTCGAATTTAGTACAACATCTAAAGCGCGAGTCAAAAACAAATATTAAACTCGTCAAAGACTATGATCTTGGAAATAAAAATATATAATAATAAAATTATAATAAATTAAGTAAAAAATAAAAAAATAAAGTAATATAATAATAATCACAAAGATTATTATATAGATTTATAACTATTATGTCCAATTTTTTATCTAGCTTATTAACTACTTTTTAAATTTAAAAATGAAGCATATTGTTGCGGAATATCTTCAAAAGTATTTATAGTTCTTTTCCCAAATTCTCGTGATACCCATCCCTCTAAAAATAATCTTTCCTTTTTAAATTTTATATTCCTATGAAATATCTCAATATCATTCCAATCTGGCCTATGTCCTGAAAATAATGCATGTTCCCCAATTTTGCTTAACGCCCTTCTCCCCAACAAACCCTGTTGGTGTTCCTTAATTCTGGTCTCTAAATTTCGGCCGGTTTCTCCTACATAAATTTTGTCACATTCTGTGCATTTAATCCCATAAATTACGTTATTTGGTTTTGATGTGCCTATGTTATCCTTCATTATGTTATTTCTAGTTAAAAATTCCATTTTTGTCCCAGTACTATACCAAATATTATATTTACATTTTTTCAAAATTCTAGATATTTCGTTATCAACTTCTCTAATATAAGGAATTATTATATTATTGTAACCTTCTGTAGTTCTATTCAAATTTGGCCTATCTATTTCATATCTTCTAATCCATTTATTTATGAAGCCAACTGGATATTCGGATTGTTTTAACTCCGCTCTAATTTTCTTTATCTCTTTTTTATAAATATCTTGGTATGTACATACCTGTTTGGCTCTTTGTACAAGAGATTTTATCACCTGCCTTTTGTGTAATATAGGATTGTTAGAGTTAAAATTTAGATGTATCCCACAGTCTGTTGGCTTTCTGTAAACGCTGGTTAGAATAGATCCATCTTCTTTACGGCTTAATCCTACATCTAAGAATGGTAAAAATCCTTTTTTTTTCTGTTTCAACAGTGAATTCTATTCCTATTTCTAAATTATTTAAATTGGCAATGATCTCGTTAAGTTTTTCTTTTTGGATCACTGCGAAAACATCATCTATATACCGTCCCCATATTTTTATTCCCTCTATTAAAATTGCCTTTCTATCTATTGATGCCATTACAATGTCAGCTATGATCATGCTGGTAGGGCAACCCATAGCAGTACCGTCTTTTTGTCTGTAAAATTTAGCCCCATATCTAAAATAAATATTTTCTAAACATAACCTAAACCCTTCTATCATTTCATCGATTTCTAATCCCTTGATTGCGCAATCTTGTCTTTTTACCTCGAAATATTCTTTTAGCTCTTTAAGAGCTAGACTTCTATTAATATTGGTAAAAAGCGATTTGACGTCAAAGGATACCATTATTCCATGTTCATTCAGCTTTAAATTTTTTTTGTGATATCTAATAACTCTTTCCTATTTCTAATTTCTAACCCAGAAATCCTTCTTGTAGTCGGAATTTGGGAAGAAGGATTTCTGGGTTAGAAATTAGAAATGGGAAAGAGTTATTAGATATCACAAAAAATTTAAAGCTGAATGAACATGAAATAATGGTATCTTTTGACGTCAAATCGCTTTTTACCAATATTAATAGAAGTCTAGCTCTTAAAGAGCTAAAATAATATTTCGAGGTAAAAAGACAAGATTGCGCAATCAAGGGATTAGAAATCGATGAAATGATAGAAGGGTTTAGGTTATGTTTAGAAAATATTTATTTTAGATATGGGGCTAAATTTTACAGACAAAAAGACGGTACTGCTATGGGTTGCCCTACCAGCATGATCATAGCTGACATTGTAATGGCATCAATAGATAGAAAGGCAATTTTAATAGAGGGAATAAAGATATGGGGACGGTATATAGATGATGTTTTCGCAGTGATCCAAAAAGAAAAACTTAACGAGATCATTGCCAAATTAAATAATTTAGAAATAGGAATAGAATTCACTGTTGAAACAGAAAAAAAAAAGGATTTTTACCATTCTTAGATGTAGGATTAAGCCGTAAAGAAGATGGATCTATTCTAACCAGCGTTTACAGAAAGCCAACAGACTGTGGAATACATCTAAATTTTAACTCTAACAATCCTATATTACACAAAAGGCAGGTGATAAAATCTCTTGTACAAAGAGCCAAACAGGTATGTACATACCAAGATATTTATAAAAAAGAGATAAAGAAAATTAGAGCGGAGTTAAAACAATCCGAATATCCAGTTGGCTTCATAAATAAATGGATTAGAAGATATGAAATAGATAGGCCAAATTTGAATAGAACTACAGAAGGTTACAATAATATAATAATTCCTTATATTAGAGAAGTTGATAACGAAATATCTAGAATTTTGAAAAAATGTATAAATATATTATTTGGTATAGTACTGGGACAAAAAGGGAATTTTTAACTAGAAATAACATAATGAAGGATAACATAGGCACATCAAAACCAAATAACGTAATTTATGGGATTAAATGCACAGAATGTGACAAAATTTATGTAGGAGAAACCGGCCGAAATTTAGAGACCAGAATTAAGGAACACCAACAGGGTTTATTGGGGAGAAGGGCGTTAAGCAAAATTGGGGAACATGCATTATTTTCAGGACATAGGCCAGATTGGAATGATATTGAGATATTTCATAGGAATATAAAATTTAAAAAGGAAAGATTATTTTTAGAGGGATGGGTATCACGAGAATTTGGGAAAAGAACTATAAATACTTTTGAAGATATTCCGCAACAATATGCTTCATTTTTAAATTTAAAAAGTAGTTAATAAGCTAGATAAAAAATTGGACATAATAGTTATAAATCTATATAATAATCTTTGTGATTATTATTATATTACTTTATTTTTTTTATTTTTTACTTAATTTATTATAATTTTATTATTATATATTTTTATTTCCAAGATCATAGTCTTTGACGAGTTTAATATTTGTTTTTGACTCGCGCTTTAGATGTTGTACTAAATTCGAAGAATCACGTGAGAACGCCCTTGCAAACCTCAGAACAATTTTTAATGCCTTGCCAAATGTTTATTTTTATTTACTTCTCCTGACGAAGACAAAAGATTTTGTCGAAACGTTGAGAAAATAAAAAACTCCAACTGGCCGAAGTGTCTATTTTTTATATAAATATGAATGCCGGCCAGGCAACCTCTATCTTTAGTATATTTGTTATTCATGGTGAAACTGGTTAGATTTTGTGCCAAAACAACGACTTCACGTGACACCTTTCCAAATCACTTCTCACTTCGTGTCACAGCGCCACACCACAAACGTTTTTCACTTTTCAGGCCAAAGACGCCTTCATGCCTGTGACACATCTCACCCCAAAGCGTGTCCACGTCGAAAGTCGCACTTTCACCACACATCTAATCTGACATCACCGAATAACACATATTAAGTCCGCAACAACGTCGAAACACAACAACTACGAACATTGAGAAAACTATATTTTCAAATAGGCAAGAAATATGCCAACCTCAACAAAAAAAAAGAGAAAGTCAGTTTCAAGTAGATGACAAATCTTACCATCCCACATGTTTGACCATCCCAGAAATAGAATTCCCGTGAAAAAAGAAGTGGACGCCCTTTATGACGTCACTCCCCCAAGTCACTGCTATCTTTGGACATGTCCTCTCTCCCCCTCAAAGCTATCATTTTGACCGCTATCTTCATGATCGTCATTTTTTTTAACACATGTTTCACACTAACCATTCAGGTTTTCTTACAAATCTCACCAACGCCTTAATCACCACACCACACATATCAAACATTTTACATGTTAATGGAGATCACAATACATAACATATTAGTAACCAATCCAACCAATAAATTGCGCTTCTGAAATTTCTATTTATACAACCGACACAGCGCATCACAATTTATTATTGGTACAATACAAATAATTTTACATTCATATTTCACTGTGCTTCTTAAAAACCCAGCGTCTAAACAATTTCTATTATTCAACCACTAGAAAAAATGTACAGCTGCCAAACAGTTGTATGTCGCAATTATGCGATCACCAACGTGACCTCATAATTTATAAAAACTTTACAAAATCACTAATTAAAACAACTTGGTTAAGTCTGATATAGATTTTATAACGGAAAAGAGATATAATTATCTACATATCACCTTTTTGGATACCGAGAATATTGTTCAATTTTCCACTACTTAACATTTATCTAATTATTATAATAATCTTTAATTATATTGTTATTTGTATAAAATCTTGAACAATTATTTTTATTTTTACCTTTCAATTATATAATCAAAATTTTAATCCAACATGATTAAAAAAAAAACTTTAATCAAATTTACTCTTATTTTTCATTATATTATTTTAGTATTGCAAAACATTTAATTGTTTCAAAAATCATTTTTATTTCTTAATTATTATATCTTTTATATATTACATGTTTGATTTTGTCCACTTTCACTTTTTTTACCCGCAATCATATTTCTATATTTTTATTCACTATATTTTATATTTGTTTAAATAGCTTTATATGACAATGTTTATCATCAACTATCGGGCACCTACAACAATCATATTCTCTAACCATTTCAGTATACTTTCATCACTATCTTTTCAGCCATTGCTTCACTTTATTTTAGAAAAACGACAGCACTGCTTGACAATTTTTTTTCCTATTTCAACAAACTCTTTGAACACAGTTCCCCAGATTTACAAATCTTAACTTTTGGCCTGAACACGCTTCAAGAGTTTATTTCAATCATCCGCAGAGCACAATCACCAACGCATGCACAAAGCGTTCACTTTTTTCAACTTTCAATTTTTTTTTCAGCTCTAGCGGACCACAATCAACCTTTGATTTCATGTCAAGTCAGACCACCTACTGTCGCTACAACAATTCTACTTATCGCATGGCTCTATTTCACTCCTTTCAATCATATTAATTCTTTTCTTCAACAACTTTTAACCCAATAATCCTAAAGTTGTGACAAAGTACTGTAACCCTTATATAGGATCGCAAGTGAAACATTGCCAAGGAAGACGCTCAAGTCTATATCCTCGCTTTGCACCTGAATCTGATTATTTGGTTGCATGTGTAATTCTTACAATTGCATATTCTTCAACTACCAACCCTTTCCAGCGCCCGCCAATATTATCTTAGAATGTGAATTTTTATGTCATCATTTTATTTTGATCATCATTTTTTTTAAATCAAACAAAAATGTCATTTTTATTTCACTTTTATATATCCAAACAAATCATCTTGTTATAGCCCTTTTTAACCCTCACAGTTTAAATTAATTAAAAGAAATTTTAATTACTTACTTGTGTTAGAGAGGCTTTACCCGCTTAAACCCGGATAAACCCTTTCACTCCCGGGGCCCATCTATGGTAATTTAAGCCAACAACCCCATATTGTATATAAGTTATAACAAGATTTTCATGTTGTATAATAGAAACACGTCTGTAAATGTTTATACGCATGATTGACATGTGTCATTACATCATCATATGTATTGTACTTTGTACAAACTGAGGATAAATAAATAAAACTCTGTAATAGATTAAGAGTTGAGCTGAAGCAAGAGATAGAAGTCATAACGTTTAAAATCGAGATAGATTCAGAAATCCCACAACAAGGTCTAAAAATGGAAACTGCCACGGCGCCAGTGTCCAATTTCACCCGTGATCCACCCTCGTGTGCATCTGTTGAAATGCAGCACTCCCTTTCTCGGAAAATATATAAAAGGCCCCCGTCTTTAGCCAAATATACAGTCACTTGACAGTCACTTCACCATCTGCGTGAGCCCTCGTCGGTTGTACCCCAGGTCCACCTCATCGACCATGTAGCCCAGTAATAACTCTTCTATCTCCATCTTTCGTTCCTAGCTCAACTTTTATCTGTTCACGGAACTTTCTTAGTGCAACTGTGTCTTCGTTTTTTGTGTATGGACATTCCCAAGCTTTCCACTCTGCCTCGACCACGACTGCCTGTACTTTGTGAGAACTGTAAAAGGTCTTCCAAGGTGCAGAGAGGTACTGGAAAACTCCTTGTACTGACTGTTCCTCTCGGTCAACACAGTATAGCGAGAGTCAACAGGGACTGACATCACATTTTAAGTCGACAGGATTCTACAAGAGGCTACCAGACCTTCATCACATATACATATTATACAATATCTTTGCATTATGTATAAATTAATTGTATCATTATGTATTCGCCGTATTAATATTATTTCCCAATTAATAAGAAAAACAACGTTTTAAGAAAAATACGAACTTTTGGGTAAACCTTATATACTCTTTAAAAAGATTATTGCTAATTATAAATGTTGTTAAATTCGTATCCTTATCCTTCAAAATATCATGAGGGGGTCGGCAAACTGCGGCTCGCGAGCTACATGCGGCTCTTTATATAGTTCCATACGCAAGTATCATTTATGCAAGTACTATTTATTGTTGGCAAGAAAAAATGTTGTGGCTCTTTAAAAACTTAGAAATTTTGTAAATTGTAATTTTTGACTCTTCCGAGGCCTAGTGGAAGTTTCACCTTCTGGGTGTGTTGTCAGAACGGCCGCCATCGTCCAGGGATGTCGACCCTCCTGTAACCCCGACCCCTGTAAAAACGGCGCCACCTGTCTGGAGTATTGGGGGTCGTACGAATGCCGCTGTGCCAACCCTATCGCCCACTCGGGGGTCAACTGCGAACACAGTCAGTCCTATCATCATACCTCTATCACTGTGTTTTATGATCCTCACACAAATCTTGATATCTAGGAAGAGATAAATCTAACGGCTACAAGTTTCTTTATAGAACAGATATCAGCTTGGCGAGCAATTTAGGACAATAACATCCTTCAACAGTCTGCAATATTAGAATATTAGATAATAAAAGGCATATATTGGATTTAATAAAATATTTATTTTGCCAATATTTTATTAAATCCAATATATGCCTTTTATTATCTAATGAATTAAGTATGGATTGCTCTTTTTTCAAAAGGATTAGAATATATAAAGCTAACGGATACAAGTATCTTTATAGAAAAGGTATCAGCTTGGCGAGGTTTAGGACAATACCATCCTTAAACAGGCTGTAATATAAATAATTGGATTAGAAGATATAACAGCTAACAGATGAAAGTTAATTTATAATACAATATAATGTGGCTTATGATTGTAGAACGAAGTTTAACAATTTTACAACAAATGTTTCTTTTGAACGAAAAATCGAAATTTATTTTAAGGATACATAACGATTATTTCTAACCTTAGGGATGAAGTATGAAAGGATGAATAGATTTAGTTCAAAATAAATTTTGATTTTTCGTTCAAAAGAAACATTTGCGGTATAATTGTCAAACTTCGTTCTACAAGTTTCTTTATTAAAAATGTATAAGCTTGGCGAGCTTTCAGACAATAACGTCCTTCAATAGACTGTAATACGAATAATTATATTCGTATTATAGTGTGTTAAAGGACGTTATTGTCCGGAAGAGTTCGCTAAGCTTATAACTTTTCAATTGAGAAACTTGTATCCGTTACCTTTTATATCTTCTTAGAAAATGATAGATAGCGATTCCTCCCTTTCTTTTGAAAATGTTAATGTATTCACTCTCTCTCTTTTGTCAGGTTTTCAACTTTTAGTTTAAGAGAGACATTTTAAATTTAGATTTAGAAAATTTGGTTATTTTCGCATACAAGTATATAAGTATTTCCAAACACTTTAAAATTTTGTGTGTATTTGTGTGTGACAATTTACAATTAAAATAATTGACACCTAGTCAACAGCAAAATGAGAGTTTGGTTAGAATTAGAGTGAATTAAAAATAGAAAAAAAGAAAATATTTACACCAGACGAAGCCTCTCCGAAGGGACGTCTGGATCCTATCAGGAGCTACAAGCCGCCTTGAGTCCGGACAGGCTCTTTCCAATTGCGGAGTTCGTGTTCCCAACATTCTCGATGGCAATGTTGTATATGCAAATCTGTCCTTGCCACTTCACCACCTTAAACACCTGTTCGGTAAATTCGACCTATTTCATAACTCCCCTCGTAGGATGTTATGAAATAGAAGCCGCCCCTGTACTGATGAGGACCATAGCCAGAAACCATGGTATACAGGTTGTTGGCTTTTGTCTGAATTTGCTAAAAATGGTGTTGTGGCTCATTCTTTATAGTAAAGTATTTTACTAGAGTGATGCATAGTGCATCGTTGTTGTTGTTGTCGTGTCCAATGAAGAGCCTCAGATTTCTCTATGCATCTCTATTACAGCAGTCGCAATGTCCTCTATCTTGGGTGTGTAAATCTGCTGTTCTGGGTCCATAAAACTACTATCGATATTGTTGTTGTTGTCGTGTCTAATGAGAGCCTCAGATGTCTCCATGCATCTCTATCACAGCAGTCGCAATGTCTTCTATCTTGGGTGTGTAAAGCTGCTTCTCAGGGTCCATATCAATTTTCTGCAAGGCTGCGGCCATTTCTGGGTATGAGAATATGTGGTTAGGTGTTAGTTCCACACCAGGACAGTTGTTGCATGTCCTGTAGGTTCTTGTGCCATCTGGGTGTATTGTCATTCTTTTATAGTGTTATGTTCAAAATCTTGTTATTGTTTTTGTAATTATTCTCTCAGAGTTTATTTCGCATATTTGATCTTTTTTATTTTTTGTTTAATTATCTTGGATTTTGCCAAAGCGTCAGCGTCAAATACTGGCATTTGTTCTTTCCTTTGGCTCAACTTTCTGGCTTCCTTTGCCAATTCATCTGCCATCTCATTACCCCCGATCCCAACATGGGCAGGAATCCATTGTAGAATGCAGTTCTTCTCCAATGCATCGTTCTGATGCCTAATTAAAGGGAGAGGTGCCCCTTTTTGTATATATAAGTTAATATGTCGATTTTCGTTTATTTTGACAAACCATTCATATAACTCTACTGAAAATTAATTTAATTTTAAACTCTCTCTTTATATTTTATTTAATTAAAAATAAATACTTTTTCTTTCTCAAATATTTATTTATAATAAAATTTGAATAACTGAGTAGCGTATAATACAGTAGAACCTCCCTGTAAAGGACAACACCTAATTGCAGAGCCAAAGTATCCTTTAGGGAGGTATGTCCTCTTACCGGAGAGTTGCTAAATTGAAAAAATGGTATTTTTGCAAATGAAAACTGTCTTTTGTGGAGAGGTGTCCACTAGCGGGGTGTCCGCTAAAGGGAGGTTCTACTGTATATCGAGAAATTCATTATTTTCTGTTAAAATTCGATTCATTTTTGATAAAATAAAAATAATAAATTCTTCATTGAGACAAAGAATAGGTGGAAACATATTTTAGAGATTTCTTACAACCGCGAGGAGGTATTTATTAAAGAGATAAAATAAATATCAATTGTAAGGCGAAAACGTGCCATCTAGGTAGGGTTTATAAGAAATGTAATGCTACTGTCCCAAAAGCTTATTTCCATAGTTTTCTTGAATACCATTTCTAAAATTCTACACTTCAGTGTAGCATATATAAACAGAATTGTCCAATACATTATTAAAGCTCTAAGAAACGGTCTGGTAGATTGAATTGACGAGACCGCTGGGAGGGTTCACCACTGATGAGCCAAGCCCTCTCAATATTTTTTCATCACAGTAAGGACAGTATAAATTTGTTTTATATTTAAAAGAAACATTCGTGATTAAACGCTTCCTTTTCTTAAATATCAATTGTACTGATGGTATATACGCGAGGACAACACTTAGAACGACTCCTTATAGCGCTTTAGTTCTCGCGTGTTTTATATAGTTTGAAGAAGTATTACACTGTATCATAACAGTCCTTAACGTGGCAGAGAATATCTCCTATATATATCTTTTAATAAGAATCAATTACGGGGGAACATTGTTTAATCTTGGGAAGGATAATATCATAATTTCTCTCTCATCTGAAACATAAAACATTATATTGAGGGATTATAGTAGTAGAGGGTAAATTGTGTCTTATCAATTCAAAATTGAATCACTTAGTTAAGAACCCAATGGTGTGAACGGTTTCAGACGTAAACGAGAATGGGGTGACGTTCCTGACGGAGCAGGCCTATCTCCATTTGACGCGGGACGGCGCCGAGCGGTTGCCAGTACTTGGTGAAGACTTCCAGCTCAGCTTCCGGACTTACGCGGCCAAAGGAGCGCTGCTTCTCTACGCCACCGACCACGTCAACAACGTCGTGCAACTCCACGTCGAGCCTGGGGGCGCCGTCGTGCTCACGTTCAACTCTAACTCCAGTTTATTCCAGGCCCGAGTATCCAAGCCAGGTATAACTGTCCTTGCAGTCTTCATACAACTTTGTCTTGAGGCTGGCTGGCCGCAGGCAGCGTCACTCAAGGTCTCCCGGTCCAAGTGAAAGTGATGAGGATGGAATCACACACCACCCTCCAGGTCGACAACATGACCGAGGTGGTGGAAGCCCCTCTCGCCTTCCTGGACTACTACCGTCAGCAGCCCTGGACAGAGGGACAAAACCTCGGTATATAACTATCTCTGACCAGGGGCACATGTGCTTTTTAGATGGCATATCGCCATCTAGTGGAACAGAAATCAACTAAACTTTTATTTAGCCTGTTCCCTGATATTTGGCCAACCCATTTTCTTGATAAGTCAAGAAATCAAATATCAAATAACAGGCTAAATCAATGTTTAGTTGATTTCTGTTCCACTAGATGGCGCTCTGCCATCTAAAAAGCACACGTGCTCCTGGTCAGGATATGCCTTCTTTATTTTTAATATCAATACCTGACCTATATATTTTTTTCTATCACAACTGCTTTACATAACAACAATCATTCAATACTCCATGCAGAATCCGAACACATCTTGAGCACAGCTCTAGCTCATGGCAAAGTAATGTAGCGGACAATGGTCCCAATACTACAAAGTATTACGAGACATCTTACTAGATGCTTGTTTGAATCGACTTAATCTGCCGACAGGTTTTGGGTGGTGAATATGTATTCATATTAGATACCACAAGGTACTCTTTTACAGGATGATAACATACAAACAGATGTCCAAAAATTGCACATCATTCAAAATATCAAAGAATTTTTAATGACCCAGGCATTGCCCGGGTTTTACCCAAAGTGCATTTTTAACTGAGTATGTATGTATAAAATAATATTCTCTTTTTTCAATCAAATAATAATCGCTAAAATTTTATTACGTCCCCCGGATTCTTCCTGAATAATTCTTTAACAAAAATTATGTATATGAGTATTTATTTTATTACTCCAGAAGTCCAACCCCTCCTCTACGTGGCGGGCGGGAGAAACAGCACAAGTAAGGGACTGCCCTGTAGGGGCGAAGTACGGTGTCGTGAACAGGGAACTCTGAAATGTGGCTGACTAACGGGGCAATGTCAACCCCCCCCCCCATTCCATGGATAGACAGGACACCACCATTTTTATCACTCGAAACGGAAATAATTTGAAAATGAAACAAAAGATATTGATGATAGTAATAATGATATATTAATTGTATTGTAAACTTAATGGTGTTGTAACGTAGAAAGTTAGTCGTTGGATGTCTACGAAGTATTTTTTTATGAGAGATGTCAGCATGTCTATATATACATGGAGTATCAGGTAAATTGGGAATAACCACAATGGAATGTTTCAACAGAAATTTATTGCAAGTAAAAATATAAAGAATTGAAATGAAAAATTTCGCATTAGTAGATAAAAGATTATAGTTTTGATTTATTCAATGTAGTTTCCCCCCCATTATTAGCTACGGCAGTCTGGAGGCGAGTGTGGAATTAAGCACTCGCCTTGGCGACGATGACCTTGTCCATTTGACTCATCACCGCTGTTAACTGCTTTCTTGACAGACTGGATGGTGTTTTGGGGAGCTTTGTTGACATCTCTCTCAACAATACCCTATACATAGAGTCGAGGGAGTGCAGTCTGGAGAGTTGGGGGACAAATATTATGACTCCTGTGACTGGGAACGTTGAGTGTCAGCCTCGATTGTGTATTTTTTGCCTTGAAGGCTGGAGCTGAGTCCTGTTGGAAAACATATTCTGCTGTTACCATGTCCATCCAGGGCTTTACAACGGTCTCCAGGACATTGATGTAGGCGTCAGAGTTCCTCCTGAGGCCCTTCTAAAAGAAATTGGGAGGTATGGCATCACCTTCACTGCTGATAACGCCAAGGACCATCACGGAGGCAGGAGATTTCGTGTGCATCACGACAGGTACCTCTGAGGGGTCTTTACAGATTCAGCGATCATTCCTGCGATTTACCTTTTGTTTCATGTCAAAGTTATTTTATTCAGAAAAGAACCTCAGCATGCCACAAGAGTTATGTTTCAGGTTGTTGAGGAGCGCAGCAGCCTTTCTCTGTTATCATTCATATTATTGTCATAAAGTCAAACCTTTCTCCTTGGCTATGGCCTCATACTCTTCCTAGGGTTTCCCTCAAACAACACAACCAAACGAACTGTATAGCCTGATCTGTCAAATTTCAGAATTAATAATTGAATCTGTTTATAAAACTATTTCAATCAAAACCAATACGCCTAACTTCTAATACTGTCTATTTGTGGAACAACGAACTTGAAATGCTAAAACGAAACTTTCTTAAATATTCAACCAATATTACAGAAAAATTCCAAAAGTGAGCGCAATCAGGCTATTCTTCTGCTGATCCACAAGGGTTGGCAGTTCGAGAGAGTCAAGACCATTTTTGACGAATTCCGGCGTGCGTCAGGAAAAGTCGGCGTTAACTTCTTCAAGAGCAGGGAACAGTGGTACAGCATATATAATTCAAATTTTACATATTTCAAGTTTAATAGATAGCAATATTGACGAATTATTATCGAACTTTCTCAGTGAATCATTTGTTCCGTAACGGCTGGAATTTCATGATAGCGCGGGGCAACAATGGTTCATTCACAAACCGTAATAAAACGGCAAATAACGAAAATTGACAGCCAAATTCCTTCAAATTGAGCAGTGTAGTAGTCGCTGGTTGGTCAGGTAGGTCCTCGAGATATGCAAATAAAGAACTTGATATTCAGAATAGTGATAATGAGACCTAAAATAATATCCAAGTTACAAAGAGTACTGTAAAACCCTCATGAGAGAGAGAGAGAGAAGAGAATTCAAGGAAACGTCGCTTTATGACTTGAAAGTTGAGGATAGGATATGAAAAAGGTCGTGTAAATATCATTGATCCCACCTTCTCTGCAGAAACTAATAACTCAGAAGGTTCAGACATTCACGAATAATTTATAAGGCATTTCAATTAACGTGATATTGAAGAAGGCCAGTTTACGGCAAGCTGGACGACTACTTGTGCTCTCTTACACGGCGGTAGATCGTAGATCTGATAATGTCTGATTTTCAAAGTTTCCTGTCAAGAGAAACAACCCAGTGATATAATATAGACGGTTGCAATCCCTGCCTATATATAAGTGGGCTCTCTTCCCCACCCCAGAGTGTCTTTGAAAATATGTGTTTGAACCTTGCTTCGAGTCAAAAGGCATTTGTAGCATTTAGGTTTTGTAATTCCAGTAATTCTTGACTGTATATATACACTTACTTATAGACATCCAGTAAAATCAAATTCAAAAGAGTTTAAGCTTTTATTTAAAAAATTAACCATAACTTTATACTACTCTCTTCTTTTTTTATTATTTTAATAAAATATTCCCATCATTAATTTCAAACATAAAGCTAGTGAATATAGAAGACATAATAAATATATGTAGTAATGTAAAAAATGGAGAGAAATAAATAAACACTCCAGAGGTTAGTAACGACAAGAAGACTACCTCCCTAGAAAAAGACGTGCTGACATGGCTACAGCAATGAAACTGCCCAGTACATCTCCTTTGATCTCCACCTCCCAACTGTCTTTAACCAGCCCCCGGCTCTATATTTTTTTTTTTAGCCGAAGTGTTCCCTCTACCGGGGACAACACAAAGGTCGGACTTTTCCTGTTCCCTGTTTCCTGTTGTTAAGTTATATGGTGTCAGGTTGTCACAGCTATCTCTGGGGACATCAGCCTTCCTTTAACTTTATTATTTTCAAGAAAGTTACCATAATGGGCGCATTATGATTATTGTATGTATGTATATAACTACCCATCTCTAATATATTTCTAGTAATAAAAGTAGGCTAGTATACCAACCCCACAACACGGCTGTTGTGTTCAGAGGTCGTGAAACCACCCCGAGGTACCTACCAGACCCTCCCCCACAGCGAGATGTTCCTGGGCGGCGTGGGTTCTGGAACTGTCTCTGAGATCCCCGGGCTGGTAGGCTGTCTGCAGGGGCTCAAGATTGGAGACACCATTCTGGACCTAGAAGCCACTGCTTATGAAAATCCTTCAGGTACATCACGATCTTACTTTATTAACAGTATGTGTTACTGATTACTGAAGTTTGGAATTCACGAGGGTTATGTAGGAATAGATTGAAGATCCAAATTATATACATTCATGGACAAACCTTTAGGAAGTGGAAAGTCTTTGATGTGGTCCATAGTCTGTTTTTTTTTTTTTTGTTGTTGTTTTTTATTTTTATGAAACGACACAATCAATTTTGTTCACACTTGGTTATCTCGTGTGTCTTCAATTAAAGTCACTGTGTATCAAATATCTTTCAGAGTTATTGTCTTAATCCCGATATATATGCTAAAAAGGTACAACTTCCTTAAGTTTTGTCCATGAGTGTATCTTATAATTTATATTAAGGAGAAAATTACAAAGCCTCCGAGGTTGTGTTTCTTTTGTATATAACGTTTATTATGCTCTAGCTTTCGGGCATGGTGGCCCTTCTACAGGAGCAACACGAATGATGGTGAATCGTTGGTAGCTGCTATATATTTACCTAATATATTTACAACTTTACAATTTTTTAAAAACTATTGATTTCTTGATATATGCTAAGTATCCAGAATATTTACATCTTTCTATACTAAGGTAAAAACTATTATAAAATAATTTAACTTATGAGATTTGAATTAGCTATGGAACAGAGTTATGAAACACGAGATATTGTATTAAATATGGGGAAGTGTACATTACCATTCCTAGACATCCTCATTACTAAAAACAACTCGCAGTACACTTCCACAGTATATTACAAGCCTACATTCCAACCCAATTTTATACAATATTCGTCATACTGCCCACTAAGCCACAAAATTAACACAGTAAAAACCCTAACAAAACGGATATACACACATTGCTCCAACAACACATGTAAAGCAATAGAAACTAAAAATATAATTCAATATCTCACCACAGCCGGATACCCAAAGAATTTCATATTAAGGCATTTTTATAACCCAAATAACACAAACAATAGTCAAACATACAAATCTATTTGCATCATACCATACTCCCCTAATAGCGTAACAATAGCCCGCGAAATTATAAAATATGGGATAAAGACATATTACGAAAACACACCTAACATAGGCGCAATAGTCAGAAACCCCATAACCAAAAACAATAGCCATAACTCTCCAATATATAACAATCAAGCAATATACTCAATAGAATGCAACCAATGCAATAGTATGTACATAGGCGAAACCAGCAGGCAAGTAATAGATAGAATGAATGAGCACACCAGATCCATAAATAGAAAAGATAAAAAATCCCTTTTATTCCAACACACTCAAAATACAGGTCACACCTTCAACCTAAGTAACCCAAAAACTTTTTATACCAATATAAACAATAAACAAAAAAGACTGTACTTAGAATCTTTTTTATCTTTAAAACACGCAAGCATCAATAGGCACATAGAAATTCCAGAATCATATACAGAATTCATAAATAGCTAGTAAAGAATGTACACTTCCCCATATTTAATACAATATCTCGTGTTTCATAACTCTGTTCCATAGCTAATTCAAATCTCATAAGTTAAATTATTTTATAATAGTTTTTACCTTAGTATAGAAAGATGTAAATATTCTGGATACTTAGCATATATCAAGAAATCAATAGTTTTTAAAAAATTGTAAAGTTGTAAATATATTAGGTAAATATATAGCAGCTACCAACGATTCACCATCATTCGTGTTGCTCCTGTAGAAGGGCCACCATGCCCGAAAGCTAGAGCATAATAAACGTTATATACAAAAGAAACACAACCTCGGAGGCTTTGTAATTTTCTCCTTAAGATATTGCAGAAGTTATAACATTGGTATAATTTATATATCCAAATATGTTCCTCCCCACCCTTAAAATGGATAATTGTTATGGTATCATCAGAAGGTGGTTTTTCATGGAGGGTTTTACTATTCCGTAATCCACTGTGTGTCTGAAAGCGTTTTATATTTTTATTTAATAATTATATTATAAAAGAGATAGGATAAAAAATTATAATACAATAGAATGAATAATATTCAGAAGAGTTATGGTTGTTTCTAAATGTTCACAGAGAGAAATATATCCAGATTGAAAGAGAGAGAGGTTTTTGTGTGTGAGTATGTGATTTAACGGAAATTTGATGTTATATAGGAGGTTTAAGTTTTATCAATGTATAACCTTTAATACAAAGCAATAACGCGCCATCTATATATATATATATATATATATATATATAATGAAAAGATTTAATCACGATATATGTATAACCTTTGCTATTGATTTTAAACCGAACCATTGTTAGTAGAATTATGTGCATTGATATCTAATAAAACTTGTGTTTATCCTTGCTTAAGTAATAAAAGTGAAAGGATTCAAGATCCAAACATATTGTCGCGTATATGAGCCTTCAAAACACCTACAACCTCCACCAATAGATGGCGCTTTCGCCTATTTCTGTTCTGGAACTAGTGTGGATATCGCCGACTGCTGTGGTCTTGTTTCCTGGGGCAAATGAGTGTAAATATCCGTTGATATTGGCCCTGGGATGTAAAATAGTGTAAATACCCGTTAATTAATATTCGAATTCTTATGTAATATGCATTAAAGATTTCAATAAAAAAAAGGGGGGGAGGAGGAGTGTTAGAAGTCTTGGTGCCGTTTGCTGTTGTGACACTCTCGCCAACACCACAGTTGCTACTCTTCTGGTAAGTCTCTCGTGCTCGTGTCCCACCACGAGAGATACTGCCAGAGGGAAAGGAAATTCAACAGAGTGGTGGTTCTCGGAGAGTCTTTAGGTGGTCTGCAGGGTAGGGGATCCACGACGGAGGAAGCGGCGTAGTTGCAAAGAATCTGAGGGACACGCGCGAATTCTAGGAATGACATTTTCAAATCATAAAATAAAAATAAAGTTAACTTTACACTTCATGTTAATGATATCCTATGTAAATCAGGACGAATGAAAAAATTGCAATGTTTACTAGGCGGCAATATGTGGGATTTGAATACTCAAAAGAGGTTAACTTTATACAAAACAATCATAAGGCCAGTACTTACACATTTGGTTCAGAAATCTGGTTTAAAATTTTAAACAATCGTTGTAAACAAAAACTGAATTCTGTGCAGTATCAGATCATTTTATGGGCAGTTAGAGTGTATAAAACCACTTCATCAAACTGTGTACATAGTCTATCAAAAATCACACTCCTAACAGATTATATAGAATCCAGAAAAATTACTTATGATCTAGCTCAACTATCAACAGAAGATTTAATCACTTATGAACCTCAAGCTCATAGTATAGTCAAGTCGTTTTAAAGGTCAAAAACGAATGATTTTTTTTTTGTCAATACAAATGAATCTTTAGATGCTTTTTTGTGTTTGTAATTCCAAGTTTTTTCTGTCCGGATTTTTATAATGTCCAATTTATCACTGATCTTGGAAATTTTGGGAAATTTTTGGCAACTATCGGCGCGGTGAAGGAACAGGGATGTTTCTGCGGAGGAGAAATTCAAGATTCGAAACATCTACTTCTGGAATGCCCAATTTTTCAAGATTTCAAGGGAAAGAAACTTTGGTGGAGTCGGACAGCTACATGAATTTTAGATGATAAAAGAACATATAAAAATTTTAATCAATTTTGTAGATATATATATCCAACTATCTTTTGAACTGGGAAAGAGAGAGAAAGAAATTTTGAGAGAATTGCTTTTGTATATTTGTCTTTTTCTCCTTGACGTTTATCCTTGTATATAGTCAATTTGTTATGATGTAAAGAAATGTATTGACGCAAATATCCCTGAGTTTGGGATATCGCGTTATAGGATGTTAATAAAGTTAATGTAAAAGGAATTATTTTGAATAATAATGACCGAATTTTACACCATAAAATATGTGAAGTTACAGTTGTGAGATTTAAACAAGCAAATGTACATGAACTTGAGTGTACCTACTTTCTGCAGCAGAATCCCAAGTTTATATAAATAATGACCTGGGGTTTAAGAGCCATAGTTCAACAGAATATTGTCACGTAGAATATTAGGAAAGACAAACCTCAGAAAATGACATGGAAATTTATTTTTACTGCAAAACAAATTAAAAATTATAAAATATAGGAGAGGTAATTAGAGACGTTTACACATATAGAGTAGAAAATATAAATACCAAAATTGTGATACATTGTTAATGATATAATAAATACATTACTACAATATAAACATCGAGACAACTTCTGAAAGAACAGGCTGTTAATTTTTAATAGGCAGTGATTTATATAGACGTTTTATTACTGGTAAGAGGGATTAAAAGTTATCGAAACAACATTTGAATGTGGATCTCTTATGTAAAACTCCATTCAAGCAAGGAAACAGCTGTTTACGAAGTCTATTTGACCAAAATATGTGACTGAACCTTGAGGCATCATAGATCCTTTAGAAAATCTTATCAGAGAGATAAACTCACATGTAACACCGGTTACTTGAGGACGTGGAAAATTTCAGTTCGTGGAGGTATGATAGTTTCGCTTCCATGGAATGATAGAGATCTCAGCTATAACCGGGGTTGCTGAATATAGACCTAGGTAGAGAATCTACTGGTCATTAAATTATCATATGATATAATTTCCCAATAATGGATATATCTGAGGACATTTTCGAGATGAGATGGGCGTTATTGTAACCTTTATCAGTCTAATTGACTATTCATTACCCTCACCAGTGCGACTACTCCCATCAGTCCGGCAATAGGCTGAGAGAGATTTCCTTTGCTTATTTACTATCTGGAGAAGGATAAGGTATAATTACGTTGTACCCAGACGTTGTTCGTGTTCTTTGCCTAATCAGGATGGCACAAAGATACATAGTGAGTTCGTAAGGGATGCAGCAAAAGGTAGCGCTTTATTATACGTCATACCTAACAGAAGGAATACAATAAGTGGGACTTGCCTTCAACTTACCCGTCAGAAAGGTTCTTGGCTCCGTGGATGTCCTCTTGTGAAACGTTCCGCTCCACACTGTACACGTCCAGTCTGGGATACACCGTCTTGTAGGTCGCTCCGATGTCAGGCTCTCCTGGCACCGTCTTTCAGGATCATCCACACGCCCGGAGGCAACTCGCCGTGCCTTCTGTAACTGCCGATGTACACAAAACTGTCTGCGCTCCCCCACACTGGAATTCCGTTTTTGGCCCTTACCTTCCTTACCTTGACCCTTTCCGTTACCCCCTCACACATGGGCCACCCCCGCAGTTAGAGTCCACCCATCTTTCCCCAAATTTACTTTGGAATCTTGGCCTCTCGGATAGCTTGTCATCCATTTTACACTGCCCCCTTCCCGATACTTTTCGTCCCGAAAAGGACCGATTTCACCAGCGGCGCTGATCGGCGGCCCTTTGATCTCCCTGATGTCACTGGCCACATAAGGCTCGTCAGCCTCCCAGAAGCGTTACGGCAGGATTAGCGCCAACCCTTGTTTGCAGAACCACATCCCAACTCGGGCTTTCTTTCCATTTTCAATCAGTGCAGACGTCATTGATTGGTCTCACTGTCTAGCACAAAACGGTGGTTTTCCGCGTGATAGCGGCCATATTTCACTGCCTACGATGCTTTCATGGGAGGTTTAGATTTCTTCTTGTGAACACTCTGTAGCCGTGATGAACATTTCCGAAGGGTTGGGATCTTTTGTATTACGCTTTCGCCGCTTTCTCCGAGGCTGTAGATCGTCGATATTTACAGAGGATGTGCTTTATTTATCCATGCTGCCTTTACCGTGGCTGTGCTGAACCGTACTGTATTGGACGATATATAAGCAAAATCTTCCAATACAGTATTAAAGCTCTAAAAAAGCGGTCTGGTGAATTAAATTGAGGAAAGCTGGGAGTATTCACCACTTGTGAGCCAAGCCCTTCCCATATATTTTTCATCGCAGTAAGAACAATAGAAGTTTATTTTATGCTTAAAAGAACCATTCATGCTTTATATAATACTTTCATTTCTTATATATAAATATAGAGGCTAAATTACCTCTACCACCAGAACCTGTAACTACAAGATTTGGAACATGGTTATAAATAGTGAACATTCTGTCTTTTTCAACCACTTTACGTTTATAATCACTGGGTAAGAGTAAATCTATATATATAAAAATGAATGTTTGTATGTTTGTCTGTTGGTTGGTTGGTTGGTTTGTATGTCCGGTATACAAATTCGCAGTAGTTCACTAATTCAAACCAAAATTTCAATACATAGGTAAAAAATAACGAGGATGACGATAGGCTATTTTAAAAAATATATAAATCAATTATTAAAACTATATATTCAAATTATTCTAAATAGCTCATCTAGAACGCGGTGGAACTGATGGCGGGGCACGCCCATTGGCCGCCTGCGACACGTGGCTTCCCTGTGCGCGCGCATGCGCCGGGAAGCCACTCTCACGCCGGCAGCCGACGGGAGCAGTCGCTTGCTCGCCGGGAGTCAACGGGCGCGCGCATGCGCCGGGAAGCCACTCGCACGCCGGCAGCCGACGGGAGCAGTCGCTTGCTCGCCGGGAGTCAACGGGCGCCGACAACCCTAGGAAGCAAGGTGTAGACAAGATGAAGATTAAAACGTTTTTAAAATATATTCGCACTCGGGTAAAACCCGGGCGTTGCCCGGGCCATTCGTCTAGTATGTTATAAAGAATGGAAAGGAATCAATTAGCGATGAGCAAGTATAAAGGAAGAATTGTTTTTAATAAATTATATGTTATTTGTGTTAATAAGTTATTTGTGGGTTCGATTCCCGCCCCTGGACACTTTTATTTTTCCGTTCGCCATTACTCTTCATATTTTCACCCTTTCATACTTCATCCAAAAAAGTAAGAAATAGTAAATTTTTCTCTTTGAAATAAATATTGATTTTTCACAGAAAAGAAACTTATGCGGTGAAACTTTAAGTGTTGTTTTATAATCACACGCCGCATTCCTTTATAATGTATTATACGTTACTTTAAGTATTATTTACGAACGGAAAAATACGTCCAGGGTAGCCTAGTGGACATGGCATCTGCCCGGTAAGCGGAACGTTGTGGGTTCGATTCCCGCCCCTGGACACTTTTATTTTTCCGTTCGCCATTACTCTTCATATTTTCACCCTTTCATACTTCATCCAAAAAAGTTAGAAATAGTAAATATTTCTCTTTGAAATAAATATTGATTTTTCACAGAAAAGAAACTTATGCGGTGAAACTTTAAGTGTTGTTTTATAATCACACGTCGCAGTCCTTTATAATGTATTTTCTTTCATGTCTTATTACTTGGAAACAAAATATAATCATTATTGTTAAAAAAAAAAAAGAAAAATGGAATACTTTTGTCGAAAATAACTATATTTATATTTAACTTGGAATTTTAAAAATATATATAAAATGTATTATAGTTTTCAGGGGAATTCAAAGTTTACTAGATTATTGGAAGAATCTGATCTTGAATTAAGAACAAAGAGTAAGAAATTAATTATAGTTTTCAAGAGAATTCAAAGCTTACTATATTATTAGAAAAATCTGATATAAAATTAAGGACAAGGTACAATTATAGTTTTCAAGAGAATTCAAAGCTCACTAGATTATTGAAAATTTTGATCTTGAATTAAGAACAAAGTACAATGTACAAAATAAATTATAGTTTTCAAGAGAATTCAAAGCTCACTAGATTATTAGAAAAATCTGATATGGAATTAAGAACAAAGTACAATTATAGTTTTCAATGGAATTCAAAGCTCACTAGATTATTGTAAAATCTGATATTGAATCAAGGACAAAATTAATTCGTGTGGAAATGTGAAGAAAAATTTTCCATTTTATGGCGGATCTACGTGGAATATTAACCGCCACTCTAATCATTTAATTTATTATTTCACCATTTAAACTATCCTTTAATCAACTTGCATTTAGTTTATCAATATGTAATCAATTTATGTATTATACAATATATTTTAACCGATTTATTCAATTTCTGCATGTTTGGATAACTATATCCGAAAACTCGAATGTGATTTAGTCGATGTTTCTAGCAATGATATAGAGGTATACAGTTACGAGCGTCATGCGTTCTTAATCAATTCTTCAGTTTTCATCTCTGTCACCGTTTGCTTTTTTTTTTTTTTTTGGAATGGCGCTCTCCTATTGGTTGGCTACGATCACGCCACCTTTGCCCCCCCCCCACTCGCTTTTTCGTTTTTGTAACTATTGTGTTGGAGCGGGTCGCATAAATGCATATATTAGTTAATAACCAAATGGAATCCTCTCTTTCTTTTTCCCAGTAAGAGACGCCTACGGAAGCCAACAGTACATAGACAGATAAAGCACATATGCTATAGTTATTAACTAACATATGCATTTATTTAAGGCGCCAATTTATAATTGTAACAAATAGTATTTGAAACAAAACATTCAATCGGGTAAAACACGGGCGTTGCCCGGGTCATTCGGCTAGTAGAGGTATAAACACAGGTCGGGTCGATATTTATATGAGGACGATCGTGTACAAGCTTTCGAGCATAACGTCCTTCTAGGGGTACAGAATGACACTTTTTACTCTCTTAAGACGCATTTTATATCAATAAACTTTTTAATTATAAATTACCATAGTATAAATTTTATATACATTTAATTTTATAAATATTTCTCTTATAATTTTTTAAAACTAGGATAGACATTTTTTTTCACCTTTAATATTCACACATCTTTTATAAAATTAAACTTATTCTGATAGTAATTTTTATAATAATATTTCCATACACAAATTTCCCCCCTCCCCTACCTCCTTTGTATTTTTTTTTTATATTTTAACTTTAATATAATGACGCTATACGCACTGAGTTTGTTTATACAAAATGTAATGTCTTGACAAAGGTTGGCGTTCAGCCAACCGAAATATTGGCAAATAAATATTTTATTCAATCCAATATATGCTATTTTTTATTATATAAAAATGACATATGTTGAATTTCTTGTCTCTTTTGTACTTGTTTCCTTCCTTCCATAGTATATGATTGGATTTATGTGTGCGAATTTGCATATATTTATATATTTAATATTTTGAAAATAGAGCAATCCATAGATAAATCTTTAATTAAAAAGGCATATATTGGATCAAAATATCATTTATTTTACCAATATTTCAGTTGGCTGAACGCCAACCTTTATCAAGGTGTTATAACATTTTAAAGTGCATTTAATAACATTAAAGATTTTAAAATAACATTTTAAAATGTTATAACACCTTGATAAAGGTTGGCGTTCAGCCAACTGAAATATTGGTAAAATAAATGATATTTTGATCCAATATATGCCTTTTTAATTAAATATTTAATATTAATTTTTTGTTTTTACATAAATTTATATATTTGTGTGTGAATTACATCTTCTGTCAATATTTGAACACTTTTTAAAATAGGTTTAGTAATATAGTTTTAAAAAATATAATTATGCAAAATATTTTCATGTGAACGTGTATATATATAAACCATTGCTACTAGTGTAATTTTATAGCCGTAGAAGGGGGCGTCTTGCCCGAAAGCTTGTACGATCGTCCTCTTATAAAAGAAGCTATTCCCCCCGACTTCGTCTTCTTCTATAGCGCCGAATAGACAGATTGTCTTAAAGAATGATGTTGTGTTGCAGCTGAGGTCCGTCCCAGCTGCACGATGATGTGCGACGAGCGGCCATGCCATCACCTGGGCGTGTGCGTGGAAGACTGGCGCAACAACCACACGACGTGCGACTGTTCCCTCACGTCTTACACGGGGGAGTTCTGTAACAAAGGTACATTTTCTACATAGATTGGTATTTCCATTCAGGTATTTTGGACACACCTTACACATAATATAATCTACACTCATAGACAAAACTTAAGGAAGTTGTACCTTTCAGCATGTATATCAGGATTCAGACAACTCTGAAAAATATTTGACACACAGTGACCTTTAATGAAGACACAAGATAACCAAGTATGAACAAAATTGCCTCTGTCTCCTTAATAAAATAGACCACAAGCGACATCAGAGACTTTCCACTTCCTTATTTTTGCCCATAAGTGTAATTATCATTCTTCTACTTTCATATTAGGATTTTGAAGCTATAACTTCAAATTATCCAAGACCAAATGCAATACCCTTTAAAGTATTATTATCCATACAGGTCAAACTTTGTGCAGAAATCTATATATATAATTGCCTTATTCTGTCTGAAGCTCACGGATAGAATGCGCGCCCATTGGCTGCCGGCGAACACGTGTCCTCCCTGCCCCCCTCTAGACAACCCTGTTATCAGCTGTGTGATACATACACCTGTCTATAGCGGCCATTCTAGACAACCCTGTTATCAGCAGTGTGTTATATCCACCTGTCTATACAGACCACCCTGTATATAGCGGCCATTCTAGAAAACCCTGTTATCAGCTGTGTGATACATACACCTGTCTATAGCGGCCACTCTAGACAACCCTGTTATCAGCTGTGTGATACATCCACCTGTCTATACAGACCACCCTGTCTATAGCGGTCACCTTAGGCAACCCTGTTATAATTAGTGTGTTACATTCACCTGTCTATACAGACCACCCTGTCTATAGCGGTCACCTTAGGCAACCCTGTTATCAGCAGTGTGATACATACACCTGTCTATACAGACCACCCTGTCTATAGCGGCCACTCTAGACAACCCTGTTATCGGCTGTGTGATACATACACCTGTCTATACAGACCACCCTGTCTATAGCGGCCACTCTAGACAACCCTGTTATCGGCTGTGTGATACATACACCTGTTTATACAGACCACCCTGTCTATAGCGACCACCCAAGACAACGTTTTTAAAATATATTCGCACTCGGGTAAAACCCGGGCGTTGCCCGGGCCATTCGTCTAGTATATAATAAACAAACAAACAATTTTATTCATCCCGCACTTCATCCCAAGTCCAGCGTTTACACAATCAAGATCCAAGGCAGTTTTCTATTAAAGCTTCTTAGTCCATAATGGAAAGAGATTTTATTTAATTCTGATAATTATTGACCTTTCTCTTGGGACATCGCCCCTGACGCTGTCTCTGTAACCCCACGACAGAGGGCAAATGGTTTGGCGATTCGACGGCGCGGGCTGATCGGAATATCGACTTATGCAGTGACCCATTTGAACGCGCTATGCAATCTCTGCTGTATTTCTGTGGTTGGTTGTCTTGGTACTGGTACCCTCATTACTAATCCTTGATAATAGACCTCAATTTCATTTTCTTTTTTGTATATAGACAACATTTTTCAACTTTTTTTTTTTACCTAAAGTTTTTAACTTTTTTTTTTTTTCCAAAGAAAATATATTTTTTTCCAGCACCTGTTGAATTATTCCCATTTTATTTACTCTTCTTATCTAATCAACACCTGTCTCTCTCTTATCTTCCATGGCCTGGGGAATCTAACCTTTGTTGAACAACCTTGGTGGCTTGCAGCACCTTGGTACTTTGCTATAGTAGATTGCGGTTTGTCTGCTTGCTACATTATTTTTTGGGCTCAAAAATCATACATTTTGGTTAGTAGCCCGTAAAACCATATTCTCTCTCTAGGGACATACACAAATAAATTCTTTGGTGAACCATAGAGTTGTCCGTGAGAGAAGTAGGGAGATCTGAGATTGACTTCCAAGCCCCAAATATAAACAATAGTCTAAATAAGTTGGTCATTAAGTTATATTAAATAGTTTTTGAATTGCCTTTAGTTTTATCTTCATTTATGCACCTACATGTTAAATTTCGGGATTTTTATTAGTATTTTTATGAAAAGGAGCGAAACTGGTCATTTAACCTTCCATTTATATTGCTATATATTATATACAACAACAAAAAAGCTTCATTAAGACCTTTCAGTCTTATACAGATTCTCCAAACAGAAATGTAGGTTACATTGCAGGAAATTGTAATAGTACCTTAATGGTAATCTGAAATTTATATACAGGAAACATTATATAAAGACAATCAAGTTAATAAATAGATTAGTATGGGTAAATTGGTGGAAAAGAATTTTATTATACATGGATTTACCACGGATTCACCGCAAATGAAAATTTAAAAAATATATATATATTATATATAACTATATGAAAACTTAATCAACAACAATGAAATTTACCCACAACAATAAAACTTTAAACATAACAATATGACAACTTTACCCACAACAATGAAACTTTGTCCCCAATAATAAAGTTATTTTAACCCTCAAAAATGACTATTTTTACGAAACAATGAAAATTTTACATAACAATGACTATCCTCCACAATGAGATTTTATCAGTAACAATAGATATTTACCTACCACAATGAATACTTTATCTCCAAAAATAAAACTTCATCCGCAACAATGAAACATTACCCACCAAAACGACTAACTTACCTCCAACAATGGCATTATATACGCAACAATGACTACTTTACCGCAGCAGTATTTATCCACAAAAATGAAACTATATTGTCAAATAATGGCTCATTTAAAATTACCCATGACTTTATCCCCAAACAAGCAGAAATTATCCCCAACAATAACTTTATCGTTAAAAATATTTTATTTGTCAGCAAGAATTAAATTTTAACAACAACAATGAAACTTTATTGGCAACACTGATTCTTTACCCACAACAATAAATATTTGCAACAATAACTATTTTAGTCGCAACAATGACTCTTTTATCCGCAACAATGAAACTTTATACACAACAATGAACCTCATTCGCCACAATGAAACTTTATACACAACATGAAACTTTATCCACAACAATGAGACTTTATTCACGACCATGACTACTTTATCCGTAACAACGACTACTCTATCCACAACAATTAATACTTTATTCACAACAATGTAACCTTTATCCGCAACAATAAAACTTTATACACAACAATGAAACTTTATCCTCAACAATAAAACTTCATCTTCAACAAACAAACTTTATTCACAAAAATGAAACTTTATCCGTAACAATGAAACTTTATCCACAACAATGACTACTTTATATGCAACAATGAAACTTTATTCACAACAATGAAACTTTATCCACAACAATGAGACTTTATTCCCGACAATGACTATTTTATCCGTAACAATGACTCCTCTATCCACAACAATGACTACTTTATCCACAACAATGACTACTTTATCCGCAACAATGAAACTTTATACACAACAAATGAACCTTATTCGCCACAATGAAACTTTATACACAACAATGACTACTTTATCCGCAACAATGAAACTTTATACACAACAAGGAACCTTATTCGCCACAATGAAACTTTATACACCACAATGAAATTTTATCCACAACAATGGCTACTCTGTCCGCAACAATGAAATTATATCCGCAACAATAAAACTTTATACACAACAATGAAACTCTTTCCTCAACAATAAAACTTCATCCGCAACAAAAAAACTTTATTCACAAAAATGAAACTTTATCCCTAACAATGAAACTTTATCCACAACAATGACTACTTTATACGCAACAATGAGACTTTATTCCCGACCATGACTACTTTATCCGTAACAATGACTACTCTATCCACAACAATGACTACTTTATCCACAACAATGACTACTTTATCCTTAACAATGAAACTTTATACACAACAAATGAACCTCATTCGCCACAATGAAACGTTATACACAACATGAAACTTCATCCACAACAATGAGACTTCATTCCCGGCCATGACTACTTTATCCGTAACAACGACTACTCTATCCACAACAATAAATACTTTATTCACAACAATGACTACTTTATCTGCAACAAAAAACCTTTTACACAACAATGAAACTTTATCCGTAGCAACGACTACTCTATCCACAACAATGAAAACTCTATTCACAACAATGACTACTTTATCCGCAACAATGAAACTTTATTCACAACAAGGAACCTTATTCGCCACAATGAAACTTTATACACCACAATGAAATTTTATCCACAACAATGGCTACTTTGTCCGCAACAATGAAATTATATCCGTTATAATGAAAATGTATACACAACAATGACACTTTATCCGCAACAATAAAACTTTATACACAACAATGAAACTTTATCCTCAACAATAAAACTTCATCTTCAACAAAAAAAACTTTATTCACAAAAATGAAACTTTATCCGTAACAATGAAACTTTATCCACAACAATGACTACTTTATACGCAACAATGAAACTTTATTCACAACAATGAAACTTTATCCACAACAATGAGACTTTATTCCCGACCATGACTATTTTATCCGTGACAATGACTACTCTATCCACAACAATGACTACTTTATCCGCCACAATGAAACTTTATACACAACAAAGAACCTTATTCGCCACAATGAAACTTTATACACCACAATGAAATTTTATCCACAACAATAGCTACTTTGTCCGCAACAATGAAATTATATCCGTTATAATGAAAATTTATACACAACAATGACACTTTATCCGCAACAATAAAACTTTATACACAACAATGAAACTCTTTCCTCAACAATTTAACTTTATCCGCAACAAAAACCCTTTATTCACAAAAATGAAGCTTTATCCGCAACAATAAAACTTTATGCACAACAATGAAACTTTATCCTCAACAATAATACTTCATCCGCAACAAAAAAAACTTTATTCACAAAAATGAAACCTTATCCGTAACAATGAAACTTTATTCACAACAAGGAACCTTATTCGCCACAATGAAACTTTATACACCACAATGAAATTTTATCCACAACAATGGCTACTTTGTCCGCAACAATGAAATTATATCCGTTATAATGAAAATGTATACACAACAATGACACTTTATCCGCAACAATAAAACTTTATACACAACAATGAAACTTTATCCTCAACAATAAAACTTCATCTTCAACAAAAAAAACTTTATTCACAAAAATGAAACTTTATCCGTAACAATGAAACTTTATTCACAACAAGGAACCTTATTCGCCACAATGAAACTTTATACACCACAATGAAATTTTATCCACAACAATGGCTACTTTGTCCGCAACAATGAAATTATATCCGTTATAATGAAAATGTATACACAACAATGACACTTTATCCGCAACAATAAAACTTTATACACAACAATGAAACTTTATACACAACAATGAAACTTTATCCTCAACAATAAAACTTCATCTTCAACAAAAAAAACTTTATTCACAAAAATGAAACTTTATCCGTAACAATTAAACTTTATCCACAACAATGACTACTTTATACGCAACAATGAAACTTTATTCACAACAATGAAGCTTTATCCACAACAATGAGACTTTATTCCCGACCATGACTATTTTATCCGTGACAATGACTACTCTATCCACAACAATGACTACTTTATCCGCCACAATGAAACTTTATACACAACAAAGAACCTTATTCGCCACAATGAAACTTTATACACCACAATGAAATTTTATCCACAACAATGGCTACTTTGTCCGCAACAATGAAATTATATCCGTTATAATGAAAATTTATACACAACAATGACACTTTATCCGCAACAATAAAACTTTATACACAACAATGAAACTCTTTCCTCAACAATTTAACTTTATCCGCAACAAAAACCCTTTATTCACAAAAATGAAGCTTTATCCGCAACAATAAAACTTTATGCACAACAGTGAAACTTTATCCTCAACAATAATACTTCATCCGCAACAAAAAAAAAACTTTATTCACAAAAATGAAACCTTATCCGTAACAATGAAACTTTATTCCCGACCATGACTACTTTATCCGTAACAATGGCTACTCTATCCACAACAATGACTACTTTATCCGCAACAATGAAACTTTATACACAACAAATGAACCTTATTCGCCACAATGGATCTTTATACACAACAATGACTACTTTATCCGCAACAATGAAACTTTATACACAACAAGGAACCTTATTCGCCACAATGAAACTTTATACACCACAATGAAATTTTATCCACAACAATGGCTACTCTGTCCGCAACAATGAAATTATATCCGCAACAATAAAACTTTATACACAACAATGAAACTCTTTCCTCAACAATAAAACTTCATCCGCAACAAAAAACTTTATTCACAAAAATGAAACTTTATCCCTAACAATGAAACTTTATCCACAACAATGACTACTTTATACGCAACAATGAAACTTTATACACAACAAATGAACCTCATTCGCCACAATGAAACGTTATACACAACATGAAACTTCGTCCACAACAATGAGACTTCATTCCCGGCCATGACTACTTTATCCGTAACAACGACTACTCTATCCACAACAATAAATACTTTATTCACAACAATGACTACTTTATCTGCAACAAAAAACCTTTTACACAACAATGAAACTTTATCCGTAGCAACGACTACTCTATCCACAACAATGAAAACTTTATTCACAACAATGACTACTTTATCCGCAACAATGAAACTTTATTCACAACAAGGAACCTTATTCGCCACAATGAAACTTTATACACCACAATGAAATTTTATCCACAACAATGGCTACTTTGTCCGCAACAATGAAATTATATCCGTTATAATGAAAATGTATACACAACAATGACACTTTATCCGCAACAATAAAACTTTATACACAACAATGAAACTTTATCCTCAACAATAAAACTTCATCTTCAACAAAAAAAACTTTATTCACAAAAATGAAACTTTATCCGTAACAATGAAACTTTATCCACAACAATGACTACTTTATACGCAACAATGAAACTTTATTCACAACAATGAAACTTTATCCACAACAATGAGACTTTATTCCCGACCATGACTATTTTATCCGTGACAATGACTACTCTATCCACAACAATGACTACTTTATCCGCCACAATGAAACTTTATACACAACAAAGAACCTTATTCGCCACAATGAAACTTTATACACCACAATGAAATTTTATCCACAACAATGGCTACTTTGTCCGCAACAATGAAATTATATCCGTTATAATGAAAATTTATACACAACAATGACACTTTATCCGCAACAATAAAACTTTATACACAACAATGAAACTCTTTCCTCAACAATTTAACTTTATCCGCAACAAAAACCCTTTATTCACAAAAATGAAGCTTTATCCGCAACAATAAAACTTTATGCACAACAATGAAACTTTATCCTCAACAATAATACTTCATCCGCAACAAAAAAAAACTTTATTCACAAAAATGAAACCTTATCCGTAACAATGAAACTTTATTCCCGACCATGACTACTTTATCCGTAACAATGGCTACTCTATCCACAACAATGACTACTTTATCCGCAACAATGAAACTTTATACACAACAAGGAACCTTATTCGCCACAATGAAACTTTATACACCACAATGAAATTTTATCCACAACAATGGCTACTCTGTCCGCAACAATGAAATTATATCCGCAACAATAAAACTTTATACACAACAATGAAACTCTTTCCTCAACAATAAAACTTCATCCGCAACAAAAAAACTTTATTCACAAAAATGAAACTTTATCCCTAACAATGAAACTTTATCCACAACAATGACTACTTTATACTCAACAATGAGACTTTATTCCCGACCATGACTACTTTATCCGTAACAATGACTACTCTATCCACAACAATGACTACTTTATCCACAACAATGACTACTTTATCCTTAACAATGAAACTTTATACACAACAAATGAACCTCATTCGCCACAATGAAACGTTATACACTACATGAAACTTCATCCACAACAATGAGACTTCATTCCCGGCCATGACTACTTTATCCGTAACAACGACTACTCTATCCACAACAATAAATACTTTATTCACAACAATGACTACTTTATCTGCAACAAAAAACCTTTTACACAACAATGAAACTTTATCCGTAGCAACGACTACTCTATCCACAACAATGAAAACTTTATTCACAACAATGACTACTTTATCCGCAACAATGAAACTTTATTCACAACAAGGAACCTTATTCGCCACAATGAAACTTTATACACCACAATGAAATTTTATCCACAACAATGGCTACTTTGTCCGCAACAATGAAATTATATCCGTTATAATGAAAATGTATACACAACAATGACACTTTATCCGCAACAATAAAACTTTATACACAACAATGAAACTTTAACCTCAACAATAAAACTTCATCTTCAACAAAAAAAACTTTATTCACAAAAATGAAACTTTATCCGTAACAATGAAACATTATCCACAACAATGACTACTTTATACGCAACAATGAAACTTTATTCACAACAATGAAACTTTATCCACAACAATGAGACTTTATTCCCGACCATGACTATTTTATCCGTGACAATGACTACTCTATCCACAACAATGACTACTTTATCCGCCACAATGAAACTTTATACACAACAAAGAACCTTATTCGCCACAATGAAACTTTATACACCACAATGAAATTTTATCCACAACAATGGCTACTTTGTCCGCAACAATGAAATTATATCCGTTATAATGAAAATTTATACACAACAATGACACTTTATCCGCAACAATAAAACTTTATACACAACAATGAAACTCTTTCCTCAACAATTTAACTTTATCCGCAACAAAAACCCTTTATTCACAAAAATGAAGCTTTATCCACAACAATAAAACTTTATGCACAACAATGAAACTTTATCCTCAACAATAATACTTCATCCGCAACAAAAAAAACTTTATTCACAAAAATGAAACCTTATCCGTAACAATGAAACTTTATTCACAACAAGGAACCTTATTCGCCACAATGAAACTTTATACACCACAATGAAATTTTATCCACAACAATGGCTACTTTGTCCGCAACAATGAAATTATATCCGTTATAATGAAAATGTATACACAACAATGACACTTTATCCGCAACAATAAAACTTTATACACAACAATGAAACTTTATACACAACAATGAAACTTTATCCTCAACAATAAAACTTCATCTTCAACAAAAAAAACTTTATTCACAAAAATGAAACTTTATCCGTAACAATGAAACTTTATCCACAACAATGACTACTTTATACGCAACAATGAAACTTTATTCACAACAATGAAACTTTATCCACAACAATGAGACTTTATTCCCGACCATGACTATTTTATCCGTGACAATGACTACTCTATCCACAACAATGACTACTTTATCCGCCACAATGAAACTTTATACACAACAAAGAACCTTATTCGCCACAATGAAACTTTATACACCACAATGAAATTTTATCCACAACAATGGCTACTTTGTCCGCAACAATGAAATTATATCCGTTATAATGAAAATTTATACACAACAATGACACTTTATCCGCAACAATAAAACTTTATACACAACAATGAAACTCTTTCCTCAACAATTTAACTTTATCCGCAACAAAAACCCTTTATTCACAAAAATGAAGCTTTATCCGCAACAATAAAACTTTATGCACAACAATGAAACTTTATCCTCAACAATAATACTTCATCCGCAACAAAAAAAACTTTATTCACAAAAATGAAACCTTATCCGTAACAATGAAACTTTATTCACAACAAGGAACCTTATTCGCCCCAATGAAACTCTTTACACCACAATGAAATTTTATCCACAACAATGGCTACTTTGTCCGCAACAATGAAATTATATCCGTTATAATGAAAATGTATACACAACAATGACACTTTATCCGCAACAATAAAACTTTATACACAACAATGAAACTTTATCCTCAACAATAAAACTTCATCTTCAACAAAAAAAACTTTATTCACAAAAATGAAACTTTATCCGTAACAATGAAACTTTATCCACAACAATGACTACTTTATAGGCAACAATGAAACTTTATTCACAACAATGAAACTTTATCCACAACAATGAGACTTTATTCCCGACCATGACTATTTTATCCGTGACAATGACTACTCTATCCACAACAATGACTACTTTATCCGCCACAATGAAACTTTATACACAACAAAGAACCTTATTCGCCACAATGAAACTTTATACACCACAATGAAATTTTATCCACAACAATGGCTACTTTGTCCGCAACAATGAAATTATATCCGTTATAATGAAAATTTATACACAACAATGACACTTTATCCGCAACAATAAAACTTTATACACAACAATGAAACTCTTTCCTCAACAATTTAACTTTATCCGCAACAAAAACCCTTTATTCACAAAAATGAAGCTTTATCCGCAACAATAAAACTTTATGCACAACAATGAAACTTTATCCTCAACAATAATACTTCATCCGCAACAAAAAAAAACTTTATTCACAAAAATGAAACCTTATCCGTAACAATGAAACTTTATTCCCGACCATGACTACTTTATCCGTAACAATGGCTACTCTATCCACAACAATGACTACTTTATCCGCAACAATGAAACTTTATACACAACAAATGAACCTTATTCGCCACAATGAAACTTTATACACAACAATGACTACTTTATCCGCAACAATGAAACTTTATACACAACAAGGAACCTTATTCGCCACAATGAAACTTTATACACCACAATGAAATTTTATCCACAACAATGGCTACTCTGTCCGCAACAATGAAATTATATCCGCAACAATAAAACTTTATACACAACAATGAAACTCTTTCCTCAACAATAAAACTTCATCCGCAACAAAAAACTTTATTCACAAAAATGAAACTTTATCCCTAACAATGAAACTTTATCCACAACAATGACTACTTTATACGCAACAATGAGACTTTATTCCCGACCATGACTACTTTATCCGTAACAATGACTACTCTATCCACAACAATGACTACTTTATCCACAACAATGACTACTTTATCCTTAACAATGAAACTTTATACACAACAAATGAACCTCATTCGCCACAATGAAACGTTATACACAACATGAAACTTCATCCACAACAATGAGACTTCATTCCCGGCCATGACTACTTTATCCGTAACAACGACTACTCTATCCACAACAATAAATACTTTATTCACAACAATGACTACTTTATCCGCAACAATGAAACTTTATTCACAACAAGGAACCTTATTCGCCACAATGAAACTTTATACACCACAATGAAATTTTATCCACAACAATGGCTACTTTGTCCGCAACAATGAAATTATATCCGTTATAATGAAAATGTATACACAACAATGACACTTTATCCGCAACAATAAAACTTTATACACAACAATGAAACTTTATCCTCAACAATAAAACTTCATCTTCAACAAAAAAACTTTATTCACAAAAATGAAACTTTATCCGTAACAATGAAACTTTATCCACAACAATGACTACTTTATACGCAACAATGAAACTTTATTCACAACAATGAAACTTTATCCACAACAATGAGACTTTATTCCCGACCATGACTATTTTATCCGTGACAATGACTACTCTATCCACAACAATGACTACTTTATCCGCCACAATGAAACTTTATACACAACAAAGAACCTTATTCGCCACAATGAAACTTCATACACCACAATGAAATTTTATCCACAACAATAGCTACTTTGTCCGCAACAATGAAATTATATCCGTTATAATGAAAATTTATACACAACATTGACACTTTATCCGCAACAATAAAACTTTATACACAACAATGAAACTCTTTCCTCAACAATTTAACTTTATCCGCAACAAAAACCCTTTTACACAAAAATGAAGCTTTATCCGCAACAATAAAACTTTATGCACAACAATGAAACTTTATCCTCAACAATAATACTTCATCCGCAACAAAAAAAAACTTTATTCACAAAAATGAAACCTTATCCGTAACAATGAAACTTTATTCCCGACCATGACTACTTTATCCGTAACAATGGCTACTCTATCCACAACAATGACTACTTTATCCGCAACAATGAAACTTTATACACAACAAATGAACCTCATTCGCCACAATGAAACTTTATACACAACATGAAACTCCATTCACAACAATGAGACTTCATTCCCGACCATGACTACTTTATCCGTAACAACGACTACTCTATCCACAACCATGAATACTTTATTCACAACAATGACTACTTTATCCGCAACAATAAACTTTTCACACTACAATGAAACTTTATCCGCAAACAATTTAACTTTATCCGCAACAATAAAACTTTATAGCCAACAATGAAAATTTATACGCAACAATAAAACTTTATAAACAACAATGAAACTTTATCCGCAACAATGATACCTTATCCACAACAATGATACTTTATTCTCAACCATGACTACTTTATTCGCAGCAATGACTACTTTATCCGCTACAATGAATACTTTATCCACAACAATGTGACTTTATACGCAACCATGACTACTTTATCCGCAACAATGACTACTTTATCCGCAAAAATGGAACTTTATACACAACAATGAAACTTTATCCGCAAAAATGAAACTTTGTCCAAAATCATGACAACTTTCAGCCCAACAACCAAACTTAATAAACAACAATAAAGATTATTTCGCAACAATTTTTATCCACAACACTGAAACTATATTGTCAACAAATACCTTTTTAACCTTAACAAGGACTTTATTCACAACAATGAAACTTTATACTCAACAGAAATTCTATCGGCAAGAATTTTAATTTATCTGCCAAAATGAAATTTTTAATCGTCAAAAATCAAACTTTATTGGCGGCAATTATTGTTCATTCCACAACAATGACTATTATCAACATAAATTGATCATTATCCACAATAAGTAAACTTTAGTCATTACAATGACTTTTTTATACTTCAGAAACCTTTTTTATCCAAAACAATCATGACTTTATTTCCAACAATTTAACTTCCTACACATCAATGACTACGTTATCTACAACACTGGGCATATAATTCATAACAATGAATATTTTATCCGCAGAAATGAAACTTCATCCACAAAAATGAAACTTTATTCACAACAATTAGACTTTATTCCCGACCATGACTACTATATCCGCAAAAATGAAACTTTATTCACAACAATGAAACTTTATCCGCAACAATGAAACTTTATCCGCAACAATGAAACTTTATTCACAACAATTAGACTTTATTTTCGACCATGACTACTTTATCCGTAACAACGACTACTCTATCCACAACAATGAGTACTTTATTCACAACAATGACTACTTTATCCGCAACAATAAAACTTTTTACACAACAATGGCACTTTATCCGCAAACAATTAAACCTTATCCGCAACAATAAAACTTTATAGACAACAATGAAAATTTATCCGCAACAAATTAACTTTATACACAACAATGACTACTTTATCCGCAACAATGAAACTTCATCCTCAACAATGACTACTTTATCCGCAACAATGAAACTTTATTCGCAACAATGAAAGTTTATCCGCCAAAATGTAACTTTGTCCAAAATCATGACAACTTTCAGACTAACAACTTAATAAACAACAATAAAGATTTTTTCGCAACAATTTTTATCCACAACAATGAAACTATATTGTCAACAAATACCTTTTTAACCTTAACAAAGACGTTATTTACAACAATGAAACTCTTTCCTCAACAATAAAACTTCATCCGCAACAAAAAACTTTATTCACAAAAATGAAACTTTATCCCTAACAATGAAACTTTATCCACAACAATGACTACTTTATACGCAACAATGAAACTTTATACACAACAAATGAACCTCATTCGCCACAATGAAACGTTATACACAACATGAAACTTCGTCCACAACAATGAGACTTCATTCCCGGCCATGACTACTTTATCCGTAACAACGACTACTCTATCCACAACAATAAATACTTTATTCACAACAATGACTACTTTATCTGCAACAAAAAACCTTTTACACAACAATGAAACTTTATCCGTAGCAACGACTACTCTATCCACAACAATGAAAACTTTATTCACAACAATGACTACTTTATCCGCAACAATGAAACTTTATTCACAACAAGGAACCTTATTCGCCACAATGAAACTTTATACACCACAATGAAATTTTATCCACAACAATGGCTACTTTGTCCGCAACAATGAAATTATATCCGTTATAATGAAAATGTATACACAACAATGACACTTTATCCGCAACAATAAAACTTTATACACAACAATGAAACTTTATCCTCAACAATAAAACTTCATCTTCAACAAAAAAAACTTTATTCACAAAAATGAAACTTTATCCGTAACAATGAAACTTTATCCACAACAATGACTACTTTATACGCAACAATGAAACTTTATTCACAACAATGAAACTTTATCCACAACAATGAGACTTTATTCCCGACCATGACTATTTTATCCGTGACAATGACTACTCTATCCACAACAATGACTACTTTATCCGCCACAATGAAACTTTATACACAACAAAGAACCTTATTCGCCACAATGAAACTTTATACACCACAATGAAATTTTATCCACAACAATGGCTACTTTGTCCGCAACAATGAAATTATATCCGTTATAATGAAAATTTATACACAACAATGACACTTTATCCGCAACAATAAAACTTTATACACAACAATGAAACTCTTTCCTCAACAATTTAACTTTATCCGCAACAAAAACCCTTTATTCACAAAAATGAAGCTTTATCCGCAACAATAAAACTTTATGCACAACAATGAAACTTTATCCTCAACAATAATACTTCATCCGCAACAAAAAAAAACTTTATTCACAAAAATGAAACCTTATCCGTAACAATGAAACTTTATTCCCGACCATGACTACTTTATCCGTAACAATGGCTACTCTATCCACAACAATGACTACTTTATCCGCAACAATGAAACTTTATACACAACAAATGAACCTTATTCGCCACAATGAAACTTTATACACAACAATGACTACTTTATCCGCAACAATGAAACTTTATACACAACAAGGAACCTTATTCGCCACAATGAAACTTTATACACCACAATGAAATTTTATCCACAACAATGGCTACTCTGTCCGCAACAATGAAATTATATCCGCAACAATAAAACTTTATACACAACAATGAAACTCTTTCCTCAACAATAAAACTTCATCCGCAACAAAAAACTTTATTCACAAAAATGAAACTTTATCCCTAACAATGAAACTTTATCCACAACAATGACTACTTTATACGCAACAATGAGACTTTATTCCCGACCATGACTACTTTATCCGTAACAATGACTACTCTATCCACAACAATGACTACTTTATCCACAACAATGACTACTTTATCCTTAACAATGAAACTTTATACACAACAAATGAACCTCATTCGCCACAATGAAACGTTATACACAACATGAAACTTCATCCACAACAATGAGACTTCATTCCCGGCCATGACTACTTTATCCGTAACAACGACTACTCTATCCACAACAATAAATACTTTATTCACAACAATGACTACTTTATCCGCAACAATGAAACTTTATTCACAACAAGGAACCTTATTCGCCACAATGAAACTTTATACACCACAATGAAATTTTATCCACAACAATGGCTACTTTGTCCGCAACAATGAAATTATATCCGTTATAATGAAAATGTATACACAACAATGACACTTTATCCGCAACAATAAAACTTTATACACAACAATGAAACTTTATCCTCAACAATAAAACTTCATCTTCAACAAAAAAACTTTATTCACAAAAATGAAACTTTATCCGTAACAATGAAACTTTATCCACAACAATGACTACTTTATACGCAACAATGAAACTTTATTCACAACAATGAAACTTTATCCACAACAATGAGACTTTATTCCCGACCATGACTATTTTATCCGTGACAATGACTACTCTATCCACAACAATGACTACTTTATCCGCCACAATGAAACTTTATACACAACAAAGAACCTTATTCGCCACAATGAAACTTCATACACCACAATGAAATTTTATCCACAACAATAGCTACTTTGTCCGCAACAATGAAATTATATCCGTTATAATGAAAATTTATACACAACAATGACACTTTATCCGCAACAATAAAACTTTATACACAACAATGAAACTCTTTCCTCAACAATTTAACTTTATCCGCAACAAAAACCCTTTTACACAAAAATGAAGCTTTATCCGCAACAATAAAACTTTATGCACAACAATGAAACTTTATCCTCAACAATAATACTTCATCCGCAACAAAAAAAAACTTTATTCACAAAAATGAAACCTTATCCGTAACAATGAAACTTTATTCCCGACCATGACTACTTTATCCGTAACAATGGCTACTCTATCCACAACAATGACTACTTTATCCGCAACAATGAAACTTTATACACAACAAATGAACCTCATTCGCCACAATGAAACTTTATACACAACATGAAACTCCATTCACAACAATGAGACTTCATTCCCGACCATGACTACTTTATCCGTAACAACGACTACTCTATCCACAACCATGAATACTTTATTCACAACAATGACTACTTTATCCGCAACAATAAACTTTTCACACTACAATGAAACTTTATCCGCAAACAATTTAACTTTATCCGCAACAATAAAACTTTATAGCCAACAATGAAAATTTATACGCAACAATAAAACTTTATAAACAACAATGAAACTTTATCCGCAACAATGATACCTTATCCACAACAATGATACTTTATTCTCAACCATGACTACTTTATTCGCAGCAATGACTACTTTATCCGCTACAATGAATACTTTATCCACAACAATGTGACTTTATACGCAACCATGACTACTTTATCCGCAACAATGACTACTTTATCCGCAAAAATGGAACTTTATACACAACAATGAAACTTTATCCGCAAAAATGAAACTTTGTCCAAAATCATGACAACTTTCAGCCCAACAACCAAACTTAATAAACAACAATAAAGATTATTTCGCAACAATTTTTATCCACAACACTGAAACTATATTGTCAACAAATACCTTTTTAACCTTAACAAGGACTTTATTCACAACAATGAAACTTTATACTCAACAGAAATTCTATCGGCAAGAATTTTAATTTATCTGCCAAAATGAAATTTTTAATCGTCAAAAATCAAACTTTATTGGCGGCAATTATTGTTCATTCCACAACAATGACTATTATCAACATAAATTGATCATTATCCACAATAAGTAAACTTTAGTCATTACAATGACTTTTTTATACTTCAGAAACCTTTTTTATCCAAAACAATCATGACTTTATTTCCAACAATTTAACTTCCTACACATCAATGACTACGTTATCTACAACACTGGGCATATAATTCATAACAATGAATATTTTATCCGCAGAAATGAAACTTCATCCACAAAAATGAAACTTTATTCACAACAATTAGACTTTATTCCCGACCATGACTACTATATCCGCAAAAATGAAACTTTATTCACAACAATGAAACTTTATCCGCAACAATGAAACTTTATCCGCAACAATGAAACTTTATTCACAACAATTAGACTTTATTTTCGACCATGACTACTTTATCCGTAACAACGACTACTCTATCCACAACAATGAGTACTTTATTCACAACAATGACTACTTTATCCGCAACAATAAAACTTTTTACACAACAATGGCACTTTATCCGCAAACAATTAAACCTTATCCGCAACAATAAAACTTTATACACAACAATGAAAATTTATCCGCAACAAATTAACTTTATACACAACAATGACTACTTTATCCGCAACAATGAAACTTCATCCTCAACAATGACTACTTTATCCGCAACAATGAAACTTTATTCGCAACAATGAAAGTTTATCCGCCAAAATGTAACTTTGTCCAAAATCATGACAACTTTCAGACTAACAACTTAATAAACAACAATAAAGATTTTTTCGCAACAATTTTTATCCACAACAATGAAACTATATTGTCAACAAATACCTTTTTAACCTTAACAAAGACGTTATTTACAACAATGAAACTTTATACGCAATATTTCATAACAATGAATACTTTATCCGCAGAAATGAAACTTCATCCACAAAAATGACTACTTTATCGGCAACAATGAAACTCTATTCATAACAATGACTACTTTATCCGCAAAAATGAAACTTTATACACAACAATGTAACCTTTATCCGCAAAAATGAAACTTTATCCGCAACAATTACACTTCAACCACAACAATGACTAATTTATCTGCAACAATGACTACTTTATCCGTAAAATGACTACTTTATTCACAACAATGACGACTTTATCCACAACAATGACTACTTTATCCGCAACAATGAAACTTTATACACAATAATGATCCTTATTCACCACAATGAAACGTTATACACAACAATGACTACTTTATCCGCTACAATGAAACTTTATACACAACAAGGAACCTTATTCGCCACATTCAAACTTTATACACAACAATGAAATTTTATCCACAACAATGGCTACTTTATCCGCAACAATGAAACTTTATCCGCTATAATGAAACTTTATACACAACAATGACACTTTATCCGAAACAATAAAACTTTATACACAACAATGAAACTCTATCCTCAATAATAAAACTTTATCTGGAACAAAAACCTTTATTCACAACAATGAAACTTTATCCGCTATAATTAAACTTTATACACAATAATGACACTTTATACGCAACAATAAAACTTTATTCCCAACAATAAAACTTTATCCGCAACAAAAACACTTTATTCACAACAATGAAACTTTATCCGCAACAATGAAACTTTATCCGTTATAATGAAACTTTATACACAGCAATGACACTTTATCCGCAACAATAAAACTTTATACACCACAATTAAACTTTATTCTCAACAAAAAAACTTCATTCACAAAAATGAAACTTTATCCGTAACAAGGAAACTTTATCCACAACAATGACTATATACGCAGCAATGAAACTTTATTCACAACAATGACTACCCTATCTACAACAATGAAACTTTATCCACAACAATGAGACTTTATTCACGACCATGACTACGTTATCCGTAAAAGCGTGTTCGAACCAGGGACATCAGGTTCTAAAGTCTAAAGATTTCGCGGCTAGGCTATTTTGCCCTATTATATAATGATTTAAAGAAGAATTAATATTTACATATTTAAATTTTCAGCCGGGGAGTCTTTCCCACCGTACAAGTGTCCTCTTCCAGGCGATGAGGGGGTCCTCAATTCCACCACCCAGCCCAACCAAGGATGGCCATTTCGTCGTCCTCCTACCGAATCCCGAAGATCCATGCCTGGAGATCAGGTGGTCTTCCGATGATGTTGAATGTCTCCCGAACGAGGGGCCTGATATTCTTGCAACTCCAGTATCGGTGGCCCAGGGAACCATCGTGGGACCCGCAGGAAGGGCAGGAAGGACCGGCAGATGCAGGATGTTCCGGGTGAGGCAGGGCATGGAGGGCCAATCGCTGGCCGATGTCGCCGTTATGCCCCGAGAAAGTGCCGCTTCGGATCGAGCAACAGTTCACCTTGGCAGGCACGTCTACGATGGGCTCCCACCTCGCCAGAAGCCGGGTGATCGGCAGGGCCGTAAGGCGCAGGCGTTCCAAGGCGCGACGGGCCGAGCGGGTGGTGATCTTGGTGAACGGCGTGGTTGTCTCGCGCAGGACGACGGCCTCGGCTAGACTGTGCACCTGGAAGCTCGCCTGCAGATTCTCTGCCACCACCGTCCGGCAGAAGGCGGCGAGGGCTGCGGCGACAGCGATGGCGGAGCGCGTAGGGCGGACGATGGAGATGTTCCGCCTACGTTCCGGACTCTGGCGCCGACCCAGCGCACGGGGACCAATGGTTCGGTGGGCGGAGAAACCGGCAGCCTCCGATGATGGGTAGATCCTTGAGCTAGGTGGTCGGGACATCCCGGTGGTTAAGGCTTAGGATGTTCGCCACGCTCTCTCACATTCTAAGCATCCGGAGACGCCGGGGCTGGAGTCTGGTGCCCTCAGGTGGAGGTCTGAGCCAGGCGTCGCTGGTGACCAGCCAAGAGAAACCATTTTTTCCTCCACGAAGCGCGACCTGGACTTCCTGCTACTCTATCCGCAACAATGCACTTTATCCGAAACAATGATATTTTATCCACAACACTGAATACTTTGTCCGCAACAACGACTACTCCATCCGCAACAATGAATACTCTATCCGCAACAATGAATACTCTACCGCAACATTCACACTTTATCCACAACAAAGACATTTTATCCACAACAATGAAACTTTATCTACAACAATGACTACTTTATCCGCCACAATGACTTCTTTATCCGCCACAATGACACTTTATCCGCAACAATGAAACTTCATACACAACAATGACACTTTTTCCGCAACAATGAAACTTCATACACAACAATGACACTTTATCCGCAACAATGAAACTTTATACACAACAATGACTACTTTATCTGCAACAATGAAACTTTATACACAACAATAACTACTTTATCCGCAACAATGACTACTTTATCCGCAACATTGACACTTTATCCGCAACAATGAAATTTTATACACAACATTGCTACCTTATCCGCAATAATGAAACTTCAATCTTCAACTTTGAAATTTTATCCACAACAATGATTACTTTTCTCCAAATATAAAACTATATATCCAAAATAATTAGATATAACCACAACAATAACTACTTTATCCGCATCAATGAGATTATATCGGCAACAATGAATCTTTACCTTCAACAATAACTATTTCCAACGATAGATTTTTTCCGCAAAAATGAAACTTTATACACAAAACTTACTACTTTATCCGTAAACAAATATTATCCACAGCAATGAAACTACATTATCAACAATGACTTATTTAACATTAACGATTACTCTATCCGCAACAATGAAGCTTTATTGGCATCAATGATTCTTTACACATAACTATACTATTTATCCGCAACAATGACTAATTTTTCGCAACAATGAATTTTATCCAAAACATTGGAACCTCATTGGCAACAACAAATCTTTATACACGACAATAACTTCATTATCAGCAACAGTGTAAATTTACCCACAACAATGAAACTTTTGACAAAAATTAATCTTTACCCACAACAATGATGCTTATCCGAAATAATGAAACTTTATCGGCAACAATGGCTATTTATCCCCAACAATGACAATATCCACAACAATTGATATTTTATCCGTAACAATGAATCTTTAAACTAGTATATACTAGACGAATGAACTGAACAATGTTCAAATGTTTCCCCAAGTGCATTTTTACCTGAGTGCTTATGGAATATGGAATAAAAAGCCTTCTTTGAAATAAATTATATTACACTGAGGAGCACTTCTCGTTCGTCTTTCAGCCCCATACATGTGAGAGTGGATTCATTAATATAATTTTCCCTATTACCCAACCAGAGCATAAAGGTGACCTGATGTATGACAGATATGTTAGAGTAACGTAGTTATACCTGTCGAAGGGCTGTTACACCCGAAAGCTTGTAATTAAAAGAAACTCTTCCCTCAGAAAATTTATTTTATTTACATATATTATGTAATTAAGGTGAAAATATTAAGCTTCCAGGAATAAGTTGCTTCTGAAAAATTTTAATTTCAAATCTCTTTAGCTTTCAGGCATGATAGCCCTTCTACAGGGGGGGGGGGGGGGTAGAAACACAATATAATAATTATATATAACTAAAAAATAATGAAAAATAAATAAATATATAAGTTTATATTATTATTTTTTAGGTGAATATTATGAATGTATCAATAAATATTCAAATTGTTTAACAGAAAAATTGAACAACGGAACCAAGCATTTAAATCGGCTTTGACTCGTCATGAACTTGTCCAAAAAAAAACAACTGGGGTAACGAACTAAAAGTGTTTTATGGACAAGCTCATGACGTGTCAAAGCCGATTTAAATGCTTGGTTCCCGTTGTTAAAAAAAATCTTGCTGTTAAGCATTTTAAATATTTATTGATACATTCATAATATTGTGGCGAAGAAATATTTTATTATTTAATTTAATATTATTCAATGAAAATATATTCAACAGATTATAAAAATATATATTAATCTGTTTTTGTGAAATCATCTTAAAATATTTCTTTGCTTACTTGCTTAAGATTCTCTAGCTGTATATAGTTTTGCTGACTTTTTAATAATTGTCGACTTGTCGCTGTGACGTCATCAATAAATACTTTTACATCTTAGGATATTTCAAGGCTTGATTTCTACGCTACAACTGGTGAAGAAGCTGGATCGATACCCATTCAGAAAAAAACGGAAAATTGACTCGGTTGAGCAAGAAGAAAAAACCATGAACATCAAGAAAGAAGCAACTACTCAGGTGGGTTCATTTTTTGTCCAACATCTACCTAGAAACCCCTCAATGTTCTCTGGTGAGGGTGTTGAAGATCCCCGTAGCTGGTTAAAAGGGTATGAACGTGTGGCGAAGCACAACCAATGGGATGAAACCCTTTGTCTCGCTAACGTTTATTTCTATCTTACTGGCACTGCTCTCAAATGGTATGAAAACAACGAGGAAAGCATCCAGACATGGACGGAGTTCATGTCACAATTAGAAAATGTATTTGGAAAAAATGAAAGCTCAAGACTGCGAGCTGAGAAAATACTCAAAACTCGCGCACAATTAAAAGGAGAAAGCACCGAATATTACATCCGAGACGTCCTGCGCCTTTGCAAAGAGGTAGATCCACAAATGAATGAGGAAGATAAAATATCCCATCTGATGAAAGGGATAGCTGAGGAGCTCTACCAGGCACTTATCCCAAGGGATGTGCATAACACTGAGCAATTCGTCACCGAATGTCGCCGCATTGAAAGCATACACTGTAAGCGAGTGACCCCTACCAAATACGAGCGACTACCAAATGTGGCATCTCTCAGTGATCATGATGACAGGGCAGATCTGTCATCTATGATCAGGCAAATTGTTCGTGAGGAGGTACAGCGGGCATTAGGCTCTACTCGAGAGGAACCAAAAATTTCTACCATCGAAGATATGGTAAAGGAGGAGATTGGAAGAACCCTGGCGCCAATCTCAAAGCCTAGGAGAAGTTCCCCACAGAAGGAAAGACCCAGAGAGTTTTATAATAATAGATATGTGGCCCAAACGATAAGACCGCAGCAGCCAAAACAAGTAAACGGAAGACGCGATACCAACGAATGGCGAACCACGGAAGGTAAGCCAATCTGTTTCCACTGCGGACGCCCTGGCCACGTCGTGCGCTACTGCCGTGACAAGAGGAGAGAATATGAAGGAGAACAAACTTGGAATTACAAGCAGAGAGATAGGCTAGAGCCTAGAACATTCTATAATTCTCGGAGCAGCCAAGAGCCCAACGACGACCTGCCAAGAGAAAATAGACGCCGCTACCGAAGCCCCTCTCCTTACACTGGCCGAAAAGGACAATATTCGTCTCCTGATAGAAGACCCAGCCAGTCGCCTCGCCGTCCCCGTCAGGAAAACTAGAAGATGCGTCCTATTTTGGAGGTAAGGCCGCAAAATTTATAAATCCTCCCTTGTCGACCACATTAGAATTAAAAGAAAATTACATAGACATTAAAATAGAAGGAAAAATGACGCGTGCCCTCGTCGACTCAGGAGCCTCATATTCTGTCATTTCTGAGAGGTTCAGACTCAAACTAAGAAAAATAATGTTTGCCGAAACTGACGTCACATTACGAGTAGCCAACGGTAAAATTGTAAGACCAAAAGGACGCTGCACACTGAAACTGGACTTGAATGGACTACAGGAAAGCTTTGAATTTGTCGTTATGGAAGAATGTAGTCACGAAGTTATTCTTGGTTGGAACTTTTTGAAGTTATCTAGGGCGATAATTGATTCAGCTGACGACACACTCTTCTTAGAAAAATGTCTTTTTGAGGATACCCCTAAGAACAGCTCACCTCTCTACTCGGAATTGGAATATAGAATCGAACCCGCCTCTATTCAGTTAATAGAAGTAGCAGGTCGTGACATTCCTAATGACGCAATTGTGGTGGCAGAATGTCGAAAAGAGCTATTGCTGGAAAGAGAACTAACGGCTCCCTCCTCTGTCATTTCACTTACCAATAACCGAGGTAAACTTTGGGTGGTGAATTGGAGTCCATATCCGAAACTAATCCCACAAGGGATGCATGTAGCCGATAGTGCTGTCATCGAAGATAGTCAATTATGTACTCTAGCTGATTGTAACCAAGTTGAAACAGAGGCGGAGCATTCTGAAGACCCAAAAATCTCGGAATTTTTTATAGATGATTCACTTGATGAATCTCAAAAAGAAAAATTAAGAAATTTGTTAAAAAACTATACGGATATTTTCGAATTTAGTAAAAGAAAACAATTCAAGGACGTCAATGTTAAACACCGAATTAACACTGGAGACCACCTACCGACCAAACAAAGACCTTACCGAGTTGCACCAAGAGAACGCCAAATTATTGAGGATGAGGTAAACAAGATGGAAAAACTCGACATCATTCAGCCCTCTGAAAGTCCGTGGGCCTCGCCTGTAGTATTGATAAGAAAAAAGGATGGAAGCTGGAGATTCTGCGTCGATTACCGCCGCCTTAACAAAATAACAAAAAAGGATGTCTACCCTCTCCCAAGGATCGACGACACTTTAGACTGCTTACGGGGAGCTAGATTTTATTCTTCCATGGACCTCCAATCAGGGTACTGGCAAATCGACGTAGAAGAATCGGACCGTGAGAAGACAGCATTCATAACTCCAGATGGACTGTACGAGTTCAAAGTAATGCCATTTGGGTTATGTAATGCTCCAGCTACCTTCGAACGAATGATAGATAATCTTCTGAAGGGTCTTAAGTGGACCATTTGCTTGTGTTACCTCGATGACATCATCGTTTTTTCAGATGGCTTTGAAGAACACCTAAGACGCCTTCAACTTGTATTAAATTGCCTTAAGAAAGCCGGATTATGTCTCAATTCCAAGAAATGCAAGTTTGGTGCAAAAACTATCACGGTTCTTGGACATGAGGTGAGTGAAAATGGAATTCGTCCCGACCAAGAAAAGATTCGAGCAGTCCGTGACTTCGCTACGCCAAGGTCATTGAAGGAAGTTAGAAGTTTTCTTGGCCTTTCATCCTACTACCGCCGCTTCATACCCAATTATGCCCACGTAGCCCAACCCTTGAATGACCTTTTGAAGAAAGACTCAGCATTTAATTGGAACCAGGAAGAGCAAAATGCATTTGAAGCTCTCAAGTCAGCGTTAATTTCCGAACCCGCTCTTGGACATTTTGATTACTCATCCCCAACCGAAATACACACTGACGCAAGCAACTACGGAATAGGAGCAGTATTAGTGCAGATACAAAAGGGAAAGGAAAGAGCCATTGCTTATGCATCCAGAACCTTAAATAAGGCAGAAAAAAATTATTCAACCACAGAAAGGGAATGCCTTGCCATCATTTGGGCTATCAATAAATTCCGACCATATGTCTTTGGACAGCCGTTCACTATTGTTACAGACCACCACTCTTTGTGCTGGCTGACCAACCTCAAAGACCCATGTGGGAGGTTAGCAAGATGGGCACTTCGGCTGCAAGAGTTTGACGTCACTGTCGTGTATAAGAGCGGAAGGAAACATCAGGACGCAGACTGCTTATCAAGAAGTCCATTAGAATACAGTGAAGATATGGAGGAAGATATTCCAAGCATAGTGACTTTGCAGAACTTTAGCGAAGAGCAGATGAATGATCAAGCTATTAGAAAAATCGCTGACAAATTACAAAGTTCTCCTAATAATTCCTTTGTAAAAATCGATAACACGCTCTACAGAAAAAATTATGATCCAATGGGGAAACCATGGCTTTTGGTGGTTCCACGCCATTTAAGGCAGGAATTACTGAAAAATTTCCATGATTCACCCACGGCTGGTCACCTCGGATTTACTAAAACCTATGACCGAATAAGAAAAAAGTATTACTGGCCCGGAATGTATAGAACAGTTAGAAGGTATGTGGCACACTGTTCAGATTGTCAGAGGCGTAAACATCAGCCCCAACTCCCCTCAGGGCACTTACAGCCAATACCTGTTCCTGAAGTTGCCTTTGAAAAGGTAGGAATGGATCTCCTGGGGAGATTTCCAACATCAGAAGGTGGCAACCGTTGGATTATTGTATGTACGGACTACCTAACGAAATATGCGATAACTAAAGCTCTACCCACAAGTGAATCCATGGAAGTCGCCAAATTCTTCATTGAAGATGTCATCTTAAAGCACGGCGCGCCGAGGGAATTAATCACGGATAGAGGAAGGAACTTCACATCTTCAATGATAAGTGATCTGAACAACCAGTGCAGAATAACCCATCGGAAGACGACCGCCTATCACCCTCAGACAAACGGACTCACGGAGAGGTTGAATAAGACCATAGCAGACATGCTGTCCATGTATGTAGATGTCAACCATAAAGATTGGGACAGGATTCTTCCATTCGTTACATTTGCATACAACACAGCAAAACAAGAGTCTACTGGGTTCACTCCATTTTTCCTTGTACACGGGCGTGAAGCCGAGACTCCACTTGACGTGTTATTCCCCAAGTTATTGCCAGAAGACGACGATTTCATCCAAACTCTAGGGGCAAGAGCCGAAGAAGCACGAAAACTGGCACGTATCCACTCCATGAGATCTCAAGGTAGCAATAAACATCGCTATGACGCCCATCACAGAAATATAATTTATCAGCCTGGAGATCTTGTATGGATCTTTATTCCTGTGCGTAAAGTGGGATATTCGGAAAAACTAATGAGACGTTACTTCGGCCCATACAAAGTAACCCGAAAAATATCTGATGTGACCTATGAAGTTGAAACATTCGGAAACCAGCAAGGTCGTCGTAAAACAAAAGATTTAGTTCACATTGGTAGGATGAAACCTTATTTAAACCCAGAGGACCAGGAGGACCAGCTAGAAGAGGACCCAGAAGATGACTCGACAAACTTCCAGGAAGAAGACATCCCCACTGAACGAACACAACAACCACAGACCCGCGAAGAGATCTCAGGCCCTATCACCCGTTCTCGAGCCTTGAGACTGAGGATGTAAGTCTCCTTCTGAGCATCGGGTCGATGCTCTTTATAGGAGGAGGCTATGTGGCGAAGAAATATTTTATTATTTAATTTAATATTATTCAATGAAAATATATTCAACAGATTATAAAAATATATATTAATCTGTTTTTGTGAAATCATCTTAAAATATTTCTTTGCTTACTTGCTTAAGATTCTCTAGCTGTATATAGTTTTGCTGACTTTTTAATAATTGTCGACTTGTCGCTGTGACGTCATCAATAAATACTTTTACATCTTAGGATATTTCAAGGCTTGATTTCTACGCTACAATATTCACCTCAAAAATATTAATATAAACTTACTCATTATATTTACCTTTTTTCTTCATTATTTTTAGATATATTAAATCAGAGTAAGCATTCTTCTCTGTTAAATATATATTTGCATATGAAAAAACTATAGAAAAAAATAAAATATAAGTGGGTCAGGTGTTGATTTTAAAAATAAAGGCATCTCCTGACCTGATATATTTGCATATATCTGCCTTTTCAAATTATTTCAAATTATTTCAAAAACTTTCAAAAACATTTACCTTTATTATCAATTTTCTTTATGTTTCTCTTTTAGAAGGGCTATCATGCCCGGAAGATAGAAATTTGAAATACATTTTTTTTTTAAAGAAACATTTATCCCTGGAAGCCTGTTGTTTTCACCTCAATATTATAACAAGGGATTATTCAATTGAATATAACATCTTAGAAGTTGTCTATGATACTGTGACATCTGTTACGTAATGTAAGTTTTTAAAAAAGCCACTGTTGCACAGAGGTGGGAGGTAGCTTCGACGGGAACTCCCTGGTACAATATTACTTCGCCGACCATCCTTCTACCCGGGACAGTGTAGAAGTGAGGCTAGCCTTTTCCACAGAGGGATTGTCGGATCTTCGCCAGGTCCTCTTCCTGCTGGAGATCAACCAGAGGTACTGGATGTTGTAAAGATTGATACTATATCTTTTTGGCTTGTTTATCTTGTCCCATTTTGGTGTTTAACATAGAATAACATTTATATAACTCAAATCTCTCTCCTCCACACTAAAGTAACCTCTCAAAAAAGATTTTAATATATCGCACATGAAATAAATAAATCTTTTTAAAATAAAGGTAGAATTGTTGACATCTTATCTTTTATACATATTGTATATATGTTTGTCGGTTTATACACGTCCTCAATAAGTACCTAATCTGGCTGAAATCTTAACAGGACATAGAGTTAAATCTGGAAGAATTTTTGTTTAATTTTTAGGTAAGAAAAATTGACCAGGCAGAGCGCCATCTTGTGGAACAAAAATCAACTAAACGTTGATTTATCTTGTTCCAAAGATATTTGCCCAACCCAATTTCTTGATATTTCAGAGAGAGAAAATAGTTAAAACTTTGTGAAACGTAATTACTCAGCTGATCAGTTTCTTCGCGTTAATTTACATAGGTGTAAAATTTATCATCTAAATGTATTATAGCGAAATACTATTAAGGTTCAAGACACGGGTTGTCTTTCTAAACTCGTTCGTTTTGAACGGCCATTCGTGTCTATAATAATAACGATAATAATTTTCCCCTATTATAATTTTTTTCTAAGAGAGAATGGTCTTCATATTTACAAGTTCTTTATCTATTTACAAGGGGAAATATCACCTATTTATTTTATTATTCGGCAGTTTTCCAAATCTTCGATCCAGGGTCCTGTTGATATCAAGTTCCACCATGGACCTGCAGTCCACAAACAATTGACTGTCTATGGCGTTAGCCTCCAAGTCCCTCCAGTACTCAATCTATGACCTCGTTCTCTCTGGATTTCACAGAATTGGCTTTGTCTCCGCATCTCTTTCCAATGGATATTATTCCCGCTTTATGCTGAGCACAATGGATTGGATATAGACGAAGTATCTCTCTTGTATTCCTCTAGTTCTTCTATGTAGAATTTTACAAACTTCGTTACAAGTTCATGCTAGAACAATGGGAATTACCCGTTCTCTCCAAACTGTTCATTTCTCTTCCCAGTGTTAATAACGATAATAGTTTATTTTTGTTAAATCCATATTGGTTGGTCAATACTTCACACAGACAGAAGACGGTTCATTTGTTTAATGGAGAATATTCAGAAGGTGATTAACATGGCCACAAAATAAATGATGGCTTCTGTTTTTTTTTTTTGTTGTTGTTGTTGTTGTTGTAGTTGTTTTTCGCGAATTTATTCAATGGTTCCTGGTTCCGAAATAATTTTACTAGGTGCCGCTCAAAAAGATAAACTTAGCTTTATGATATTTACAACAATGAATGATATATGTGATGCTTTTTCACATATTAAAGCAAAGTTTCCAATGCGGGATTTGATCCCGGTTCATGGCTGTCGGAAATCAAGAGTTTCAACCCCTCGTCCACTGACTTTTTATGTTAATTTATTCAATGACCTTACCAATCCTTTGAAATAAAAAATAATAATTTATCAATTTCGTTAAAATAATGAGATATTTTAGACATGGAATGGGGTTGTATTCATTACACGATATTTAGATGCACCGTTCTGCGTCAAATTAAGGGTCACAAGTGCCCACAACGCATTTTTTTTCATTGAAGAATAAATAAAAAATTTATGTTTGTTAAAAATATATTTCTATATGGTTGATTTTTCTTAGACTTTTAATGAAACTGATATTCCCAGAAGATAGATTAAACATTACCTCCATTAAGTTACAAGAAAGAGAACAAACAAATAAGAGAATAACCTAGTACATCAGCAAACCAAAAATTATGTTTATCTTCTTTCGGTTAGCGCCTATTTTCTTAAGATCTCACACACTTACTCTGTGTAAACAGATTACTTTTTAGTTAAACTTAAAAATATATATGCAGCATATATAAGGGCTCATATGTTTCACGTAATTTTATAATTTTTAGAAATAAAATTAGAAATAACAATCCTTCTAACTTCCAACGTGCACAGTCGTCACTGGATGGCCCACACCCCCGAGGGACGGCCCCTTATGATGTACAAAGGCTCCCCTGGTTACATTTTGGATACGAGGTTTGGTTCTTGACTGCGTTTGCATGGGCTCAGCATGCTTTCGGCTTCACCTTGGCTTCCACATTTGTGTTACCATCCTTCAATGGAGCTGTTGCTGTGTGCAGTACACGATACATCCTTTTTGCGCTCACCCCAGAAGGCTTTCTGCTCATCGAGGAAGAGAGGGAGAACAACGAAGGTATGTGGGAAATGTACTGAGACGATGTACTGAGAGACCAACTGACCCCGACGTCTCAGTGCTGAGGAAGTTGATAAAGAAGGCCACAGGGAGCTTCGCTGACAGCCGCCGTCACTGGGTTTACTACTATCGCCAACAGGATGTGGCCACCGTCAGGGTAAGCATTGTCTTCTTTTATCATCGAATGTATTAATGAACCAAAGTAAGGATGAACTGCTATTATTTTTTAACTATTTTAAATTTATTACACTGATTAAAAGTTTATAAACGATTAGATATATTGCAATGTTTGACAAAACATATTTTTTAATAATTAAAAAAAAAAAAAAGAGTTACGGCGTCTTATGCTTTTTGGTAATTTATTGAAATCCGCAAACCTGTGATAATGAATATAATTGTAGATAGCGCAAACCCTAGAATGCTCTCCCACTGTGACAAAGAGTCCTCCTTCAGATAGTAATACCGCGCTGTGGAGAATGTCCAATATGTAAATAGGTTGTGAGAGGCCAGAGTTGGCGCAGGTGGACGGGGAGGCCCACCACCCCACAGCCCAGTCCCTCGGCCAGCCCGGGTCCCCACCTGACAACCTGGCCAGTGTCACCGTAGTGGGGGGTGTTCCTGACAACCACCGCTGGCTACAGGGGGATTACGCCAACTTCAGCGGCTGCATCTCCAGTGAGTTTCTACAATTAACCACTGTGCCAACATGGAACACTTATCCCTTTAGAGATTTAGAAATTTGCTACTTTGGCATGATCTATAGAGACAATCCCACACACAACACATACAGCTTTATTAAGACGACCGATCTTATACAGATTCACCGCAGGAAGGAAGCATAGATGGAGCTTTTATACTCCAGTCAGCACCGAACCCAACAGCGGCCGACAGGTTCGACGCCTGTCCAGTGGCCACAGATTCCACCGTGCATATGTTAGCGTATCGCTGAAAAGGCGAGTGTGGAATCAGTGTCCACGTTCTAATTTTCGCTTTCCTCATCCAAATAGACAACGACATTCGGCGAATCCATTAATCTCCTCCGAACGGACTGCGGTCTTGTAGAATTGAAATAAACCAAAGAGGAGACCTTGATCAAACTTAATTGTATTTATTCAGTTAGATATTCGTTAACTATCAGACTGAGACAAGGATAAGTCACCCAAGAGTTATTTCTGTTTCTCCAGGCAAAAACAACCAAATATTATATGCATGATTTCATATTGTATTCTGGAATTATACAGATCATAAGTTATAGAGGCAATCATAAAGTACTGGCCATTAAAATTGATACACCAAGAAGGATACACGCTACAGACATAAAAATTTATACGATTGGAAGATGCTGTGGTATGCAAATGATTAATTTTCAACGCGTTTATGAAAAGTAAGCGCGAATAGCGAAATCTACAATGTATTGAAGAAATGGTACAGCAGGTTTCTCATATAGAAATTGTATTTGAAGCGTTGCTTCGTTGTGAAAAGTTGCCGTAATGCCTTGTGTAAGAAAGAAAAATGCTTACCAACACGGTTTTGAGTGTTTAATAGAAGTAAAATTGTAGCCTACGGGGATTGCAGTTTATCCTACCGCAGTATTTCTGCTCGTGTCAGGCGAGATCCCATGATTGTTAGCAGAATATGGAATCGATGGGTTCAGGAGTCTTACGGAACGACGTACTGGATCTCAGCGGCCCGCTATCACTAACAGCCAAGATGACCGATATTATTACCAGCATGGCCTTAATGGATGGTAGAGCCACGTCAAGAGCCTTGATTCAAGAAATAGGGTCGTTTTCAAGTCAAAAAGTATCTGCACAAACAGTTCGACGACTTTTGCAGCAACATGGACTGTCAGCTCGGTGACCATGGCTTCGGCTACCCTTGACAAAACATCATACACAGGAGCGTGTTTAATGGTGTGATCAACGACGAACCTGGACGCAGACATGGCGTGACCTCGTGTTTCATGAAGATTTCGGTTTCTTTTTGAAGCACCATGATGGCCGCATCGGTGTTTGGCGTCATCGTAGAGAAGGCTCATTGCCAGCGTGCATTCAACATCGTCATACTGGTCCATTACCTGGAGTGATGTTATGGTGTGCCATTTGATACCCGTATCGGTCACCTCTTGTTTGCATTCCCAGCATTTTGAACAGTCCCAGTGTTTCTGATGTGTTAAGGCCCGTGGTAGTACCCTGTATTCGAGACTTGAGAAAATTCACCTTTCAGCAGGATATTGTACGACCAGATTTTGCCGGTATCGTACGGTCCTTCCTACAGACAGAAGATGCTGCCTGGTCATAGAGTTTCTATTTACAGATTATCTTAAAGAATATTGAAGGTCATTGAATCATCACCAGTCAGAGTATTCAATTAATGCTTTGTATGCACAACTTTTGTGTGTTTTTAACATTATTTTAAATTTCAAAACCAACATGGGCAAGGTTTCCTGTTGTTTGTTCCTAAACTGAGCGCTCGTGTAGATGTGATCATCGAGCTCGGGGCCGTGAGCATGCTGCCCCTGGAGACAGCGTTCGGCTACCAGAAGGGCTCTCTGGAGAAGGTGAAGGTGACTGGGGCGGTTAACGAGAAGAAATGTGCCCAGTTCGACACCCAGAGTGAAGAGGAAGCGGCGACTGTCGTCATCCCACCGGAGGTAAATGGACACTTAGTTTATCTCTTCTAGCTTTCACGTCTTGAAAGGCTTCGATAATAAAAAATTATATGTGATATTTTGGGACCTCTCGGACCAGTGTTACCTAGATGAGCCTCGATGTCACCGCTACCTTGCAGTCGTGGGGAAGGCGACACAGCTTGACCAAAGGTGAAATAAACAAACAGAGATTCCACAGAAGAAGCGGCTGTTGTCAAGAAGGAATGGAAATAGGAGGATTCAGGCAGGAAAGGATTACCTGGTAATCGATGTGACGTGGACCAAGGCTCTTGCTGACGGAAGAAAACGTATTGACTACTTAGGTTTGGAAGCCTCCTTTTATAGCATCCACGGGTCCAGGCAGGTCACTGCCCTTTCTGATGTAATAAGGGGGGGGGGGGGGGATTACATCAGCCAAGAGTATCATGACCTCGTAAAACTTGGACTGGGGTTCTTAACCCTTGTTTCTTAATTTGTACTAGGCCTGATTAGTTTTAGACTTAAGTTTCTCCTGTTATTCTCCATTCCTTCTATCTATACAGTTGCTATACTTTATTACAGTCTTAAACGGTACAGATTGATGTTATTTGATGTTTCATAGCTGCAGTAAATAGCAAGTTATGTACATCCACGTGGTGACACATGTGATATTACATATTTGGATATGAAAAAACATTCGTGGATGGCTTTTCTTGATAAATCAAGAAATTGGGTTGGCCAAATATCACGGAGCAAGCTAAATAAACGTTTAGTTTATTTTTGCTCCACTAGATGGCGCTCTGCCATCTAAAAAGCACATGTGCTCGTGGTCAGGAGATGCCTTTTTTATTTTTAATATTTGGATATATTACAATAATTCCATGGTCTTAAATCATCACATATAAATAAGACAAATATTATATACACAGATACATTTTTAAATGTCTTGACTTATCTCCCAAGTACACACATGGTAAAAGCCATGATAACACTAGTATTAATATGATACATGTACGGCGATCCAATATACGGCGATACCAATAGGTACGGTTATCAAGAAAGTGACCATTTTTTAAATACAGAACCAATATTTAAAGTTAATTTAACATCGATACAATCGTTCACATTCTGTTCTCAGAGATTTCTCGGTGGAAAAAATCCTGAATTCGTTTGACTGACTTCAGTAAAGGTCCAGATTGGTGCTGCATATATAATGTTGTCCCAAAAGTTCGTGTTTTTCTTAAAACTTTGTTTTTCTTATTACTTGGCGAATAATATTACGGCGAATAAATAATAATATATAATACAATTCCTTTATACATAATACAAAGACATTATACATAACGGCGAATAATATTGGTGTTTCAATTTTTTTGCAAGTATTTACGAACTTTGTAGTAATGTAGCCAGTACTATCGAGTTATAGATTTTGTAAGACAGGTTTAACTGCTAAATTTTGAACAAGTCTCAAGCCAAATTAATATAATCTGGATTTTTTTTATTAATCAAGCAGCATGACTACTTTGAGAGAGATGAGGTTAGTAAGATATCTATGTTATCATTGCAGTAAGGTCAGTAGATTATTGTTTAATTTTAAAAGAAGAATACGCGTTAAAAAGTGTCTAAATTTCTTAAACAGATGGGGAGGGGGCGCTAATACATCATATTAATATTATGTTTTGAAAATACCTAAAGATGTAGAATTTTCTGAAAAAATTATCCGAAAATGCAGCTGAATATTCAAAGTCTTCATTCCTGATGAGGTAGGGGGAATTTGATTTACCATGAAACTATTCCATACATATTCCATCGATTATTTAACGTTATGTTCTCTGGGCGATCAGATCCTTGGAAGCAAGTGGGAGCAGGAACCTCTGCAGCAGGCGCCATACAAGAAGGTGTTTGTCCACGAGGAGGCCCAGGCTTTACAGCGTCACGTGGCCACAACCACCAGTGAGTGTCCGCTGTCCCTCCACTCCACAGACCACTAACCCTGCCTGGGTTCAGAGGTGGCCATCGGAATGGGAGTCTTCATCGCCGTCATCCTTCTGTTCCTCACTCTCTACGTCTGGAGGGTCTCCCGTCGCCACAAGCACCGCAGGCTGCGAGAGGAGTTCCACTACTACAGGGATCAGCGCAGGAACACGCCGAATAACAAAAGTAGGTTGGCTCGAATTTACTCTTCTTGGCGGCTTGAGAATCCGATAAATTAACCTAATACCTAGAAACATATTGATATACAAAGCAACAACTCGCCATCTATATACAGTTAAACCTGTCTATAGCGCTCCCTCTCTATAGCGCCCGATTTTTAAATACGTAGTACGATGCGATTTACATTAAAAGTGACCTCTCTATAGCACCCCCTCTCTATAGCACCCTATTTTGGCGAGTCCCAAGAGGGGGCGCTATATACAGGTTTAACTGTATAACAAATGAAAACATTAATACGCAAGTGTTTCACGTCTTAATGTTTTCATTTGTTATATATAGATGGCGTGTTATTGCTTTGTATTAATTTATGTCTAACTTGATTTTATTGTTTGTGGAAGAGCATTGCTCGATGCCAATATTTAAATGTAATTCTACTGTCCTAAAAGCATATGTCCATAGTTTTCTTAAATACCATTTCTAAGATTCCACTCTTCAGTGCAGCATATAAAAGCAGAATGATACAATACAGTATTGGAGCTCTAAAGAAGCGGTCTGGTGGATTAAACTAGTGAAACCGCTGGGAGAGTTCACCACTGATGAGCCAAGCCCTCCAAATATTTTTTCATCGCAGTAAGGAAAGTAGAAGTTTGATTTATTTGTGAAAAGAAACATTCGCGTCCTAATGTTGTCATTTGTTATACAAGGTGCGTTCATTAATTTCCAGGACTGGTTAAAAAATAAAATAAATAAAAAAGCTAGAGAAAATATTTTTTACAGAGTTGAATATTGGACATTCGACCACACCTGACTGAAAGCACGAGTCTCGTGGCGCACGCGCCGATCTAAAAATAGAACAAAACAACTTCCTTGTAAGGTTCGCATTTCTAATTTTAAAATGGCCATTTTCGAAGAGCAGAGAATATGCATTAAGTTTTGTTTTAAATTGAAAAAAAAAAGTGATACTGAGACGTATGAATTGATTAAAGAAGCTTTTGGCGATGCAGCTTTTTCCCGTTCAAGAACTTTTGAATGATTTTCACGCTTCCAAAAAGGTCGGGAAAAGGTAAACGATGATCAGCATACTGGGCGTCCAAGATCATTTCGTTGCGAGGAAAACAAGCTCAAAATAAAGGAGTTAATTAAATCTAACAGAAGAATTATCTTCAGTGACTGGACTATCTGTTTATTTGGGGATAATGAGGTGCTTAAGGAAGGCAGTGCGCCTTAAAAGACCTGAAAGATGGCAAAACAATGACTGGATACTTCACGTCGGTAATGCGCGGCCGCACACAGCCCATGTTGTTTTGCAGTTTTTGGCCAAACATTCAACCATACAGATCCCTCATCCACCCTATTCCCCCGACTTAGCCCCCAATGACTTTTTCCTCTATCCTAAATTGAAAATTAACTTGAAAGGACGGAAATTTGACAACGTTGATATGATACAAGCTGAATCGAAGGCAACCTTGAGGAACCTCTCAAAAAGTGATTTTATCTCCTGCTTCGACAATTGGAAAAAAAGATGGAACGGGTGTATTGAGGCAGGAGGGGCATATTTTGAAAAATATTGAATTAGTTTTTTTATTTGTTTTATTTTTTCAAAGATACAGAGCAGTCCTGGAAATTAATGAACGCACCTTGTATTAATATATGTTCTCTAATTTGATTTTTAAAAAATCAATGAAGCATCCAGGGCTAAGTTTCCTGTATAATTTTATTTCTCTAGCGTTTTCGGGCTAAAATGCCCTTCAACAGGAGCAACTAGGAATATAACTTCTAGTATAGTTAACTAGGAATTATACTCCTAGTTGATCCTGTTGAAGGGCGTGTTAGCCCGAAAACGCTAGAGAAATAAAATTATACAGGAAACTTAGCCCTGGATGTTTTATTAATATTGTAGCATAGAAAATTAGGAATTACACAAACTTCAGGATGTCACGGCAATTTATTTAAGGCAAGCACGAGCTAAAATTGATAAAATATAAGAGAAGCAATGAGGGAAGTTTACGCAGAGTAATAAAATTAATAATTTGTTAATAAAATAATAAATACTTTGCTAAAATATTATAAAATAATAAGTCATGGGAATATAACGCTTATAATATATGTCCTCTTTAAAAAAACGAGGTAATAAGACTGAATCCAAACAATATATAAATAAATAGTGTGTGATGTTTCGGTAACAGTGTTGTGTATCATTCAATACACTTTTGTCTGATGATGGTAACAACACTGTAACCGAAACGTCATACACTATTTATTTATTTAAATTTGGTGTTAATACTCTTATTTGTTACCTATTATGTATTTCTAATCTATAACCTAAATTGTATACCTAATCATATTTTTAATGAATTTAGAGCCTTGTGTTTCTGGTTTTGTTTAAACAATAAATGTAGAGAGAGAATTAAATAATTCCTCTATTCATCCACATAGAATATCACGTTTTGATTATTACAATTTTGAGAACCAGCAATCACAGTAACTAGACACTGAATCAGTACTCTAATCTACACTATTTGATCTCTCTATTTTTCAAATTTAAAATATTCTGGTTGATTAAAATTTTAAATCGACGATAATAGCATATTGTGTTGGGTTCCCCGGTTTGGATAGTTGAAAAGGGAGGATACACGATGTGACTTATTAAAGTTTCCTTAGTTAAGTATATGAATATATATAGCAATTTAGGCCAACAACCCCATGTATATAACCCGCAGCAAGACCTTAATGTTGTATAATAGCAGCACAGCTGTCAGTGATGCACTATCGGCATATGTCTTTACATCATCACATGTAATGCAATTTGTGCAAACAGGATAAATAAAATAAAAAAGAAAAAGGGGGGAAAACTCTGTAATTGATTAAGAGTTGAGCTAAAGCAAGGATCGAGCATATAATATTGTCAGAACAATGGTCTGAAGATGGAAACAGCCGCGACACTATTATACAATTTCATCAGACAACCCATGAAATCGTTATTAAATTGGGCAATCTATAAAACACTGAAACACAGACACTCGCGGCAATGTATGTGGCCGGTAATTTATGGGAGACTTGATTATTAGTAACATTCCCTTCAAATAGGTAAGAAACATACAACATTTCATTTAAACAGTGGGAATAGCACCATAAGGCAAATTATGTATGAAATAGGTAACAGAGGAAACAAGAAAATTTCTCTAGATATTTATTTAAATATCTTAAAATTTGGGAACATGTCTATACTGACGAGATATGCTATTTACATAGTAAAATTTAGATAGAGGTGACCTGAAGTTACTTTATAGCCCTTTAGGGCCCATGCGAAATCTAGGTTGGCTACTACACAAAAAGGGGGGGGAAGGCGCTAAGTCATAATGACAAATGGCTTACCTTTTTCTCGAAAGTGCCGGCAAAGGTCTGGTCTCCTGTCTGCAGACTGTCCTTTCACTGAGCGACTCCGATCGAATATCCTGCCTTTTGGCAAAGAACCTTCTTTTATTCATCTCTCTCTCCATTTTCATTCGCCGAAAGAAACACCAATCAAAATGGCCAACGGCTCCAGTATCAATTTCATAGACGCCCCAGGCCTCATCAAAATAGAACATATAGTATTACCAAAACAAAAAATCTAAAGAGAGAAACAGCCACGGCACTAGTGTAAGATTTCAGACTCCAGGCCTCTTCCATCAAATTAGAACATATAGTATTACCAAAACAAAAAAAAATCTAAAGAGAGCAACAGCTACGGCGATAGTGTAAAATTTCAGACGCCAGCCCCCCCCTTCCACATGGATTGAAAAACCATCCTCCCTTTTTCTCGGGACGATATATATATATCGCCCCCCTCCGCCTTAGCTATAAATCGACACAGGCCCCTTTTCACTTGAACTGTAATATAACGCTTTCCTTTCTCGGGAAGGATATTTTATAAGGTTCAGTCCTTTAGAGATCTTCCTTCTCCATTTTTTTTTTCTGGTCACCTTTACCTAAATTTTTGGTGAGGGGAATATATGTACATATGAAACAACAGTTTCCAGCTCGGATGTCTCTGGATGTCTTCTTCTTTACCAGGCATCAGCTTTCGGCATGGAAGTCTGGTGTCACCAAGTGTCTAAGTTTCTGGGAAAAAAAATGGTCTGTAAGTCTATGTGGGAGGGAAGCCATGTATCCATTTGATTTGATTATACATACGCCTTCTGTTGGGGTATGGTTACAAAAACGTGCCCCAACAATCCTCCCCCTGCCAAGTAATGGACAAATGCGTTTGTGCTATTCATTATTCATCTGCCTTTCATCAGTTACTATGAAAGCAGGCCCATTTCTAGCAAAATGCATTTTCCATTACTAGGTGAAGCCAGGTGTACCGAAACCTATAGGGAAGATAAGGCTAATCAAAATGATGGTATGCTATTCTAGATGTTTATTATTCCGAACATTAGTGGGCATTGTGCACCCTGGCAAAGGGGTTTTTATGTGTTATTATTCTGTCAGCACACTGTTATCAACATAGGTCATGGGGGACAGTCATATCATATGTATGGAAGTAAGCAAGGTCATCTGTCTTACCATTCATGGGTATATATACCACCCTTCCACTTTCTTCTTTGGCCTTGAGGAGTAGGCCCTCCTTGTGGTAAGTCCTCTCAAACCCATCCTTGCCTCTTGTGGTGCTGGATTCATTGCTACCTTCTTTCTGCTAACAATACAGTTAGAACATTTCCCTATTACATATTATATATAAAAATTTGGGCGCCAAGAAGTCGTTTAGAAATAACTGACTAGTCCAACTCCTAAAACATGCCAGCATCTTTATTTAAGTACCAATCAAGACATTCGTGTGGTATAGTTATACATATACAATCAAAGGAAAGGATAATTATAGTTAGCTGAAAGAAACATCTTGATACATAATGATTAGCCTATGACATGATGACTTTTGCTAAATAAAAAAAAAAAGGTTACAGAAAACAAATTGTGAAAGTAATTATTAAATAAGGCACGAAATATGTAATGATAAAATGAATCCTTCCATGTTATATGATGGGTATAATATATATATTGAAGAAAACACGTATCATGCAGATAGTGATTAAATATGATAAAAATCATCCCATGATAGATGATAAAGAAAACTACTACAAAATTATATATGATGACAAAATATATATACTTATACAAGTAAGGCGGATAAAAGACAATAAGGATAAAATAGATCATGCCTTGAGGGAAGAATAAGCCATGACAACATGTTAAAAAAAAAATCGCAACATGGCCGGTAAATATTACTAATATCATGAATATCAAAGGAAATAAAATTGTTGAAATGAATAGCATATGATTATAATATAATATATATGATATAAAATAATAACATATTCAATAAGAAAATGAAAACACATTATATATATTTGTGCGCTGAAGGTTCAAGGTTTAGTATCTCAGTTAAGTTTCAATCTTATCCAGTCTGGAATCACGAGTCGGTCACTGGGTAATATTCGTCTATCCCGATCCTACTGGAGGGTGGGTTCTCTCTTGTGTGTTAGATTCCTCAAATTACAATACTCTCTCAACCCAGATGGGTACGTCATTTAGAATCTTGGTCAAATGGAACATAGCCCAGACCTCTATTAAACTACACAGTCCATTTAAATCTAGGGTGACAACCGTATGAAGAAAGCTCTCTGTTTGACAGAGAAACTAATCAACTTCTCCCATTTTGTTTGTGACTCCGTTTACCTTGTCTCTGGGGTGTGTACAGTTCAGCTACCTCCCCCTTCCAAGAAATTCATATTACTTTCATCTACTAATATACCCTCTATTCATTGACCTGAATCCTACAAATCTACATCTTATAAATTTGAATTTTATCAATCTGAAATTTTGGTTCCTTTTACAAATTCCTTCAGGATTCTACTTCCTGTATAACTGCTCTTAATTCTACTGTCCTCCATACAACACTTCTAAAACTTTGACTCATTGGCTCGTTCTGGCGTCTCGTTCGCGGTCCTTATAGTTAACTAATACTTTAAAATCTTATCCTAACATGGAACGAGTCTAAACTCGTTGAAGGTCCTAATAATTACTTATTCTGCCTCTCGAATCGGTCTTATGCTCGAATTCATTCCAACAAAACGTATGGCAGGGCGAATCCTTTATTAGAAGAAACTTCCGCTAGCTATGGGGGATCAAACTGGTACCAAAAAAATTCAATAGACGGAAACACTTCGTCTAGAATAACTGGGCAATCTCTGCCTACTTGCCAATCTTACAGGACCTCCCGTCTGGAATACCCTCGCTCCAGCCACGCTAAAAGCGTCGAAACTACGGTGTCAGATCGGTTACCCAAGGTCGCGCCGTTATACCCCAGGCTATACGGCATGGCTAAAACAAATCCCCCATCCTGCATAAAATTCAATCTATACCTCTTCGTTCCCTCTAATGAGGGGAAGTTTGGTGGGGTTTCTGGTCTGATCATAACCTCCCACAACCTTCCAGTCTGAGAATCGAGATATGATCATTATCTACGACTCTTAAAATTCAAGTTGATATAAATAACAAGGAGTACTTGATTACCCTAGTAATAGAAATTAAAATTTTATACTCCCGAAAAAGGGGAGACCTAACAAAATGGAGCGAATACCTTTCTTAACAATAGAGTTGTACAGCCCTGTGAGGCTATCGTTCCTAACAAATAAAGAAATCAAATTTAAAAATCGAACCTATTAAAATCCTTAACCCTATTCTAATGTATTTTTGGATTAACAGTATGTTAGACTTTAACTTTGTGGTCGCATTCATTGATCATTACATTCACTCTCTCATTCACGATCGCATTCAAACTAGAGTTAGACTCTATCATAAAAACCAAAATACTATAATATCATTATTAATAGGCCTTAACAATAATGAAAATCTTCCAGGACAAAATGTGAAATCAAATAAAATAATAAAATTAAAACAAATTGGGAACTAAAGCCCTAAGTTACTCAAAAGAAAATGCCTCTGTACAAGCTCTATATATACTAATACTTTATACTCGATAAATGATTGTTAACAATAATTGTTAACAATTCTAAGTAATCTGGAAGCTAACCTACTAAAAAAAAAATCAGTGTAACTTCAAAAACTGCCCTTGCCTTGACACCAAGCGACTTTTCACGACAATTCTATATAAAGACATACACTAATTATAATGGCGAATAAAGGACCATTAAGCGTGACACCTCATAAAAGCGGAATTGAGTCACTCCCCTAGCCACCGTGGGTGAAGTCACTTTCTTCCTCGTGCGTCTGCCCCCTTTGCAGTAGCCCGACCTCAGCACTCTATTGAAAGATGGATTTATAGGGTTTACGATTCACTACCCAACACTAACATTCTCAAGTGCTTTCCAAGGATCGACTACGGTCTGGGCCTACTTAACTTCTACCCCTGGCTTAGGGTCCCTATACTTCACAACTTTACTCTGAAAGATTGACCTTTCATGTCCTCATTAGAAACCTATTTCAAAGCTACTACCTGAAGGCCAGGGATTATAGGGTTTCTGAATTACCCAACACAAGCCATAGGATGCCTATTAGGTTTGTTGTTTTAGACATAGCCCCCCTCTAAGTTGTGATTTCCTACACCTTCCTTCACCTATTACTCCTGATAATAACTAAAATTTCAGATTTACACTAAATAGTTAATTCACAATGGTATACATTATTCTCATTGGTCTTTGAAACTCGGGTTTTAAAAAGAAATAGTTTGTATTAAAAAAAAAAAGAAGGAATCCTAATGAAGTTCTACTTAAAAAAAAAAAGAAAGGTTTAAAAAAAAAAGGTTGAAATCTCTAAACTTCTCATTCTATCGAGCTGATTCTCCGTACACACTCCAAAATCCTAGTTAGAGGCGACAGTCTAGGCAGAATTTACACTGTGTGGGCCTTTTCACCCTTGTAGACCTGCGTAAAGTTAAACTGTTCACACTAACTCTGTCAATTTCCCCTTGTCTCATTACTTCTGAGTCCGCTCTGGTTCTACTGTTGGATAAAATTGTAACATAACAATAAAAAGAAACTAAAATTTTCCTAAATCATATCCTGACAGGTTGTACAAGCTCTTCAGAACGGTGTGTCATATTAAAACAAGGTTGTGAGACGACTCTTAATTATATACTATACTAAAAATGAGGCTGAGCCAATTCTACACTAGGAGAACACGAAAACCCAAGATGTCGTCCTTGTAGCGAGCATGGAGCCCTATCACAAACCCGAAGTGTAAGAACAGACTGCCTAAGGTCTTGTGACCGACTAGTAAGCAGCGGGATGACGTTCCTCGTGTTGAGGGAGCGATGTCAGGAGGACAGAGTTTCCTGGTATTCCCTCTTATCTGGCACGACCGGTCGGGGTGAACAGTCGCGTCACGTGAAAGGAGGAAATATCTGAGTTCCCCCCTCTTGCTCTAACTGTTGGGTCGATTTGGCTCATGTAAATAGTAACTCTTATACTATATCTAAAATCTCTCATATAACTTATTAAATAAAACGGTGTAAAATGGTGTTCTATACAAGGATAAGGTTGTGACAATTTTCTCTAAATGACACACTAATATTAAAACAAATTGTGAAGATCTTTAAAGGTGGCAACAAACACTACAGTAAGGTTGTGAGACGGTATTCTGCACAAAGACAAGGTTGAGACAAATAACACACAAACCCTGAAACATGGTGTTAAAGCTCCTTTCAACACTTAGCACTAGAACACATGTTTAAAAAAAACTGCAAACTGTTTAAAGTTCACCATAACACTAAGACATATTTGCTATTTAATATATAACCTAATATTGTAATTAATAAAGACCTATCTATATTAAATAGTGTATACTGTTGCCGAAACTTATGTGAATCAGCTTACACAAACCCCCAGTGCATAATATGTCTTATTTTAAAAGAAATAGTTCTATCGAGGCGATATTGCGGCCGACAGCTACGCTTTTTACATTAAATGTACTTTCTTCCATCAATCTTTATCTACTATTTACAAAACCATTTATCCAACTTTTTTCAATTCTTTCTCTTTCAACATCTTTTTGCATCTTTCTATCTCTTCCTCATCAACATTCAACGCTTTCTCACTCTTTCATCATCCTTCATCATCCTCAACGCCTTTCAACTTACTTCCATTGCATCTCTCTTCAACGCCTTCAACACATTTCATCTCTTGTTCATCACCTTATAACACAGTTCAACGCCTTTTTCATCATATTTCATCGCCCTTCCATCACTTTCAACACCTCTTTCATCCCTCTGAAGTCTCTTCGAAACCCGTCATCGGGATCTGGATCCCGATCTATTATCACTCTTAATTTTGAACTACTCTATTCCAACAGCCTATGACCCTTAAGCTTTATAACTCCATATACACTCGGCGGGGTAGTTACCTTGTTAAGAAAACCTATAATGTCACAGATCATTTAGAGAGAGAACATAACAAATTTGTGCGAATAGTTTGCTTCAACTATTGATTGTAAGCCTATTAAACTCGTTCTCTTTAGGTTGGCTCGCTCATTAGTCTTCGATTTTTTCATTCAATGGTCATATTGAGTCCACATGGGTGCTAAACGTAAACTGTATTAAAATGGTGTAGTTTTCTAGTTTTCGAATTATATGACAGTTAGAAAAAAAAAATCCTGGAAATATCTCGCACTGGCTACTATTAAAAAAAATTGAATGGGGTACATCTCTGATCTTACAGGATACCTCATGGCTCATAGAATTGAATCGCTCATTTCTCACTAAAATATTCACACAGGGTATGGAGGTCTCCAGCGGTTCTATAGCTATTGGTCAACTAAATTAATTAATGGCAGGAATTGAAGCTAGTTTAAATGCTCATGTGCTGTTTTGTCATGCGTCTTTATGTCATCTGCAAAGGAAAGTGTCGCCTCAAAGGACCTAATTCTGGGACTAACATCCGCTGCACATTTCAGGAAGGAGTGGTCGTCCATACAATAGCAAGATATCATTTTGCTGCCAATGTACAATGTTGAGCATTTTCCATGTCGTCATTTTGTCGATCCCCAATCTTCTAGGGTGTTTCTTTAAGCATTTCTCGATGTCATTTAATGCTCCATGCGATCCCGCCCGGCATTCAATAAGTAAGTATTTGATCGTACCACCTCCAGGAGACCATCCCATTGCGGCCGAATCATTTCCACCCAACTTATAACGCCGTCCATATCGCGTAATTGAAATTAGTGTAAAACTCAAAGAATAAGACCTTAATCTCTTAATTCTTTACTAATTTCAGTTGGCTCAACATAAATCTTCTCAATTATTAATTTAGTACAGTGGCGTGACATGTCACACTTCTTCTAGTCCTTTCGCAAGCTCGATTAATCCCAGTGAAAGCCAGTTCAGGCGTCAATCCCGTGCTAACCCGTCATGCATGACTTCAAATTTGGAAATTATTAGACCTGAATATTTGCAGTGGCATCTGCTTCCACTGAAAGTATTTAAGACACAAGGCTGCCTCTTTAAATCACTGTCTTTACTCCCACATGCCTGTGTAAACTTTAACCATGACCTTATCAATTCTCAAAATTCTGCCTATCGAGTATCCTGAGAATCAATGTTCTTCTTGTCTACGGCGGATTAACACAATAATTGTTCCCTAGAGTTATCTGCGTCGAGTGGTCAGTCTGTACTACTAATTCTCCACTCTAACTCCAGGACTCTTCTATCTACTCGGGCTGTTCAAAAATTTTCAAGACAGTTGTTCAAATCCCCAATGATAATCTGCTAAATTTCGATAATTATTGGAATTCTCATTAAACAGAATAACTACACCTTTCTGACACAGAAATATCCAGCATCAAGATATAGCGCACCGTCCAATTTCTTTATTTCAAGACGGTGTCAAATTACAACTGAAGGAACATACTAAACATATAACTGGTTTAAATTTCATGTAATCTCATCATGCCTTCTGCTGGCAAATGTATACTGCAGATTTAATACTATCAAGATGGTTTTATTTGTCCTCATCCAAAAAAATGTTTCAGAAATAGAATCTTGGAAATCTCTACTTAAGGCAAAAATAAATTGCACATTTATCAATTTAAGATAACCTTCCCTTGTCAGAGTGTATACAGCTGCCAAGCCAAAATACGCAGGGGGGACAGGAAGGAGAGTCAGCAATAGAATATATGAACATAGACGCAACGTTATTAATCAAGACAATAGGTCTCTAATTTTCCAATACTGCAAAGGAACAGGTCACACTTTCGCATTAGGAGAACCTAGAATACATTACAATAACATAAACAGCAAATATCAAAGGCTTATAGTTGATTCTCTATTATTCAGAAAACACAATAGCATTAATAGAAGATAGATTTGCCCGAAACATATAACACAATATATCCTAGTACCAGCTAATAATATCAACAATAATATAAGTAACTTATATGTAATAGCCAATGACTATTATAAAACTACTTAAATAATAGAATTTCTAACCTATAAGATAATTCATAGAATATAGCAAACAATAGTAGAATATGTGTAAATACCTTAACCAAAAAAAAATGTCTTAAGAAAACAAATAATATGCAAAACTTCCTAATGTATATATATATATATGTACATAGAATCATAATAGTTTTAGCATCAGGCGACGTTATATTTTCTTGATATATTGTATATGTTTCTCTTGTAGAAGGGCGGACAAGCTCGAAAACTCGAGAAGACCAGAATAAAAGATACTCATCCCCATAGACGTTTTACTTTGATATCAGAAATCAATGATAATATTAAGGTTTTGCCACAAACAATGTGAATCGTAAAAGACAGCGGCGAGAGATGCGGTATACACCGCCTCAACATAACTTTCATTGCCTGATAAAATGCCAGTGAAACGGAAAGCATAAATTAAAATTCACGATTTATAATAGACTGTTAATCTCAGGATTCGTGGACTACTTCACCAATACTTAAAAATAGTATGGCTTTTCATTAGGTATATATTTCTAAAGTATAGGGGATGAAACATATACTAAATACGAGCCCCGCGGCGGGCGACATTGTTGGGTTCCCCGGTTTGGATAGTTGAAAAGGGAGGATACACGATGTGACTTATTAAAGTTTCCTTACTTAAGTATATAAATATATATAGCAATTTAGGCCAACAACCCCATGTATATAACCCGCAGCAAGACCTTAATGTTGTATAATAGCAGCACAGCTGTCAGTGATGCACTATCGGCATATGTCTTTACATCATCACATGTAATGCAATTTGTGCAAACAGGATAAATAAAATAAAAAAGAAAAAGGGGGGGAAAACTCTGTAATTGATTAAGAGTTGAGCTAAAGCAAGGATCGAGCATATAATATTGTCAGAACAATGGTCTGAAGATGGAAACAGCCGCGACACTATTATACAATTTCATCAGACAACCCATGAAATCGTTATTAAATTGGGCAATCTATAAAACACTGAAACACAGACACTCGCGGCAATGTATGTGGCCGGTAATTTATGGGAGACTTGATTATTAGTAACATTCCCTTCAAATAGGTAAGAAACATACAACATTTCATTTAAACAGTGGGAATAGCACCATAAGGCAAATTATGTATGAAATAGGTAACAGAGGAAACAAGAAAATTTCTCTAGATATTTATTTAAATATCTTAAAATTTGGGAACATGTCTATACTGACGAGATATGCTATTTACATAGTAAAATTTAGATAGAGGTGACCTGAAGTTACTTTATAGCCCTTTAGGGCCCATGCGAAATCTAGGTTGGCTACTACACAAAAAGGGGGGGGAAGGCGCTAAGTCATAATGACAAATGGCTTACCTTTTTCTCGAAAGTGCCGGCAAAGGTCTGGTCTCCTGTCTGCAGACTGTCCTTTCACTGAGCGACTCCGATCGAATATCCTGCCTTTTGGCAAAGAACCTTCTTTTATTCATCTCTCTCTCCATTTTCATTCGCCGAAAGAAACACCAATCAAAATGGCCAACGGCTCCAGTATCAATTTCATAGACGCCCCAGGCCTCATCAAAATAGAACATATAGTATTACCAAAACAAAAAATCTAAAGAGAGAAACAGCCACGGCACTAGTGTAAGATTTCAGACTCCAGGCCTCTTCCATCAAATTAGAACATATAGTATTACCAAAACAAAAAAAATCTAAAGAGAGCAACAGCTACGGCGATAGTGTAAAATTTCAGACGCCAGCCCCCTTCCATCAAATTAGAACATATAGTATTACCAAAACAAAAAAAATCTAAAGAGAGCAACAGCTACGGCGATAGTGTAAAATTTCAGACACCAGCCCCCCCCCTTCCACATGGATTGAAAAACCATCCTCCCTTTTTCTCGGGACGATATATATATATCGCCCCCCTCCGTCTTAGCTATAAATCGACACAGGCCCCTTTTCACTTGAACTGTAATATAACGCTTTCCTTTCTCGGGAAGGATATTTTATAAGGTTCAGTCCTTTAGAGATCTTCCTTCTCCATTTTTTTTTTTTTCTGGTCACCTTTACCTAAATTTTTGGTGAGGGGAATATATGTACATATGAAACAACAGTTTCCAGCTCGGATGTCTCTGGATGTCTTCTTCTTTACCAGGCATCAGCTTTCGGCATGGAAGTCTGGTGTCACCAAGTGTCTAAGTTTCTGGGCAAAAAAAATGGTCTGTAAGTCTATGTGGGAGGGAAGCCATGTATCCATTTGATTTGATTATACATACGCCTTCTGTTGGGGTATGGTTACAAAAACGTGCCCCAACAATTGTAGGGAAATGACGTGCCATCTATACACAATAAAATAAACATTTAAGCACGTAAGTTTATTTTAGATATAAAATAAACTTCTACTGTCCTTACTGCGATGAAAATATATTGGAAGGGCTTGGTTCATCAGTGGTGAACCCTCCCAGCGGTTTTGCCAATTTAATCAACCAGACCGTTTTTTAGAGCTCTAATACTGTATTGGACGATTCTGCTTATATATGCTGCACTTAAGGGGGGGATTTTTCTTTCTTTTTTCACACGTTCATCAAAATTTCGAAAATTTGGCCTTAAATACCTATTTCTTGATTTCTCAGTAAGCCTTTGGGACCATATATAAGTGTATACACTACTTAGATCAATGTTGCTCTTACCTAGATAGGTCCTGAAGTTGATGTCGTCTTATCCTTCCGCTCTCGTGTAGTGCTGTTTGTAGTTGAGAATTTGTCCGAGGTCATTTCTTGTAAGTTGATGAACCCTTCTCTTCTGTTGTGATAAGTGGCGTGATGAGATGCCTCAGAGACGGTGAAAGATGAATCTGTTAGTATTTCGCTTCCTTCTATCTCTTGAGAGTTACTCCATCGTAGCTGGAATCTTGGCGCTGAAGCCTTGTTTCTACAGGGTATCGCAATATGTCTTTCTTTACCGCAAACGGGTGAAACTTCCCTTTTTTTTTATTCAATCTGATCGTTTTTGCGAACTACACAAGACTTCACATGCGTTATTCACTTATTGCGGAGCGTCTTTCGTATTCTCACAGGTCTTGTACTCTTGTCTCCGAGTATATCGTCTCAAATACCTCGACGACATCTGTTGCTCTTCGAATTTTATGGAGATTAAATGTTCCTTCAGTTGAAGAATCTTCGATTGAACTAATACAGCTGCTCCAAGGTTCTTGTGCAGTGGTACAATGCTGATTCGTAGAGATCGTCTCTATCTCTCTCATCACCTTTTCTTGCTTCATGTTGAAGACTGTCCTTGAGGCTTCTTCATCACGCTCTGACTCTACAGCTTACTTCCAGAGGCTTCTTTAGATCAACGTCATCTTAGTGTTGTACTTCCAGCTTCTGTAACTTTGATCATTTTATTTCTCGAAGGGGATGGGTGATCAACGACGAAGCCATATTTATTGTCCGTGGTGTCTATAAGTACAACCACGCTCTACTACCTGATGTGGTAGAAGGCGTTAATGGACGCTGTGATCTCTATAATAGTTGGTTTAATATGCCGTCTATGGACAAGCGAAATAAAGAAAAGGTATCCTTTGAAGAGGCAGGGAATGGGTAAAATAGATTCATAAGAGTTGGCTAAAGTTCATGACGCCGATGATGTCACGGGGCGATGATAGAGCTCCTGGGGGTGATATCCGATCTAGCCAATGGCTCCATCAATTCACATTTGACCAAATCGAAAGTGTGCGACAGGATTCCCACGTTCAACACCGAGTAATCCGCCATCGTTATGTTTGTTTATAGTGGTAGTAACCCAGTAGTCCTATCCCACTCTCTTTATCGGCAATACTTGTCAGATCTTGTTCTCCTTAATTGCTTCTTCATTTCCGCAATAACCGCCTTTTCAGAGGGTTACCTTTTGTTGGATTCTTGATATTTGGGTTTGAGGACCGATCACAGAGGGCTACCATTTGTTGTATTCTTGATATTTAATTTCGATAACCGCTTACAGAGGGCTATCTTTTATTGGATTCTTGATATTTTATTTCGAGGACCGATCACAGAGGTCTACCTTTTGTTGGATTCTTAATATTTGGTTTTGAGGACATCACAGAGGGCTACCATTTGTTGGATTTTTGATATTTGATTTCGAAGGGGCGCCTATATTCGACACTTATTAAATGCCTTCGAGCTTCTCAGTTTTCTCAACAACCAACATCTCTTGAAAACATTCATTCACTGTGAGAACTGAACAAATAGTTAGTTTTTCCATCTTTGATAAGTGTTCCCATATTGATTTGATATCACGTTCTTAATTGCTGGTTTCGATTTCAACGATGTCATCTTTATCGCCCAATTCCATATTGACTTGGATTATTTATATCGGCATATTAAAGAACTAGAAATAATCATTTGGTAGAAATATATGTCCAAAAATTCGGGAAATATATCAGAAAAAGAATACAATCGCTTTAAAATCTCTTCATATTCAACAATGGAAACCTAATTCGACAGCTTAAATTTTTATAATTCTTAGTCATCTATCTTTCCATTGACATTTTAGGCCCTTCTTTTTCGTGTAGTTACTGCTACACCTTTATTCAACAAATTACTAATTTTAAAGATAATTATATAAAACAACAATTTCTCAACGAAATTCATGATAAAACATTTAACCATTTACTCGTATGTCCCTTGTGCTGAGATGGAATTTTTGGAATATTGAAATTCTATTTTTTCTATATATATATATGGTAATTTAAGCCAACAACCCCATATTATATATAACTTATAACAAGATTTTCATGTTATATAATAGAAACACATCTGTAAATGATTATATGCATGATTGACATGTGTCATTACATCATCATATGTAATGTAATTTGTACAAACTAAGGATAAATAAATAAAACTCTGTAATCGATTAAGAGTTGAGCTAACGCAAAAGGTCAAAAACGTCTAAATTCGAGATAGATGGAAGTCACAAACAACATCTAAAGATAGATTGGAAGCTGTCAGGACGGCGCCAGTTTAGAATGTCACCAGACGATCCACACTCTTCACATCTGGTGAAATGCAAAACTCCCTTTCTCAGAAAAGGTATATAAAGCCCCCGTCCTAGCTAAAAATACAGTTAGTTTACCATCTGCGTCAGCTCTCGTCGGTTGTTACCAGGTCCTCCTCATCCATCATGTAGACCAGTAAGAAATCTTCTATCTCTCCATCTTTCGCTCCTAGCTCAACTTTTATCTGTTCACGGAACTTTCTTAGTGCAACTGTGTCTTCGTTTTTGTGTGAACATTCCCAAGCTTTCCACTCTGCCTCGACCACGACTGCCTGTACTTTGTGAGAACTTTTAAAGGTCGTTCAAGGCGCAGAGAGGTACTGGAAAACTCCTTATCCTGACTGTTCCTCTCGGTCAACAAAGTATTGCGAGAGTCAACAGGACCCCATCACATAGTTTAAGTCGACTGGATACCTCACCACATCACATTTCTAGTCGACAGGATTCTACAAGAGCTACCAGAACTTCACCACATTACTTTTTCTTTTTTTTTTTTTCAAATGTTGAAAATTTGCGCCTCTTACCAACAGAGATTTCATTCGCCATCTGACGAACACTCTTTCTATTGTAGAACGACATTTGAAAATTATCCCACATGTTTCTTTTGAACGAAAAATCGAAATTTATTTTAAGGAGAAATAACAATTATTTCTATCCTTAGGGATGAAGTATGAAAGGATGAATTGTGAATAGTAATGATATGAACGGAAAAATCTTTACAATTCATCCTTCCATACTTCATCCCTAAGGTTAGAAATAATCGTTATTTCTCCTTAAAATAAATTTCGATTTTTTCATTCAAAAGAAACACATGCGGGTTAATTTTCAAATGTCGTTCTACAATTATAAGTCGCATTATATTGTATTATAAACTCTTTCTATTATTCGACATTTGAATGACTTTATTTATATATTTTTTATTTGGTTTACCTGGGTTCTGGTAACCATGTACACAAGTCGCTAACTACCCGGCTATCCTTCTGACCTAAGTTTTCTTGATTTATCTACAATGCCAGTGGAAATCTCATTCACGAGATGTCATGCAGTTTTCTTTCTTGGGGGATTTTCTAGGGATGTATTTAGATTGGTCATTCTTAAGAGAGTGGCGGTCAGGAATCTTTGGTGTTGGGCAAGTGAAGAGGAGGTCCATGGTCTTCACATTGGCAATGGGGGAAAGTTGGGTCTTTCTTCAATACTTTTGCAAAGTCTGCCTGAATGTAATCATGGCCAGTCAGAATGGTTGTTGAGGTAAATCCATGTTTGATGATTTGAAGCATTGAGAGCACTAGTTTCGGGGTAGCAGCAAATCTTCATATATTTCTAAACACAAGGTAATAGGTTAGCCAGAAATTATTTGAAAAAGTAAAAATAAATATCAGGTAAAAAGTTTCTTTTAATTTTGAATTTGCAAGCTTTAAAGCAAGTTTTCAATTATTTTGTATAAATATTATTTAGAGATTGTACATAGACTATTAGCCTGTTGAAGAGCAGTATATTTGCTCAAAAGCTTGCAAATTCAAAACTAAAAAGAAACTTTTTTACCTAATATTTACTTTTACTTTTTCAAACAAGGTAATAAGACCAAATCCAAATAAATTATTACCTTGTGTTTATATTATAATCCAAATTGTGCCTTATCTTCATATATTTCTGTTGGCTTGAATGTAAAGGTCTGTCCACTTTTTCTTATCTTTTTTACTGCCCGCGACACTCTTTGGGAGGGTGGTAAAATATAGTGGCAGGTTAGAATGATATTAACTAACTGTGTGTAACCCAGGGACTCCTGTAGTTATAACAAAATGCATGTATTTTTTATTTTAATATTAATTTTAGAATATATTACTTTTTTTTGACATAGATATTTTTAATCGATTAATTTTTACTATTAGTAATTTTTTTATTTGTCCGCTAGAGAGAGAACAAATTTTCAATGAAGGGCAATTTCCGCAATTATAACTGTCCTTTGTTTCAGAGAGGTTCTAGTGTATTGATTCAAATGATTTAAAGTTTTAAAATTGACTTGTTATATAAATTATAGAAATTCATCAAAATGATGGTACCTTCTAAAACACCATATTTAATATAGTAATCTAGTATATATTTGTGATGCTACTTTGCCGATTATTAAGAACATCTTGAAAATAATTTTAAAAGTGATCCAAATAAGTATATCTAGTGGTTCCTTCCTACTTTGAGAAGTCTCTAAACCTCAGTGGGTGTCCAGCGGTGATGTTCAAGGTGGGTCCTGAGGCCAACCACAGGTCCCCTGAGATCCAACCTCTCACCACACTGGCAGACTTTGCCCCTGCTTTACCAGCCATTGAAGAAGAAGAACGCCCTGGTAACTTTCTATTGAACCAAGTTAACAAAGAGATGTTGTTAAACACAAGGTAATAAGACCAAATCCAAATAAATAAATAGTGTACAAATAAATAAATATTTGTCAAAAGTATTCTGCTTTTTTCGCAGCTGGCCTTCATATCTGAAGGTCATTCCCCTATCCATCACCTCGGGTCAATAAAGCCATACCATAACTGGGACCACATACAACAGGTTTTACTGTAGTGAAATATTCAGTATTGTATTTGAAATACAATTCTCTCTGACAAAAATTCAATTAGCCTAGATAGATTCAACACATCAGGCCATCTCAAGTCATTGAAGATAGAAAATAATAAAATCTACCCCACTTTCCCAAAATGTAGCTTGGCACCTGCAGCTCCAGAACACATTCTGGCTTACATTAGATGCACTAAATAGGACCTTTGGGAGAAGCCACTGCTTATAATTGTTTTTAATTATCCCTAGTACACGTGGTACAGGCCATAATAATCATGATGGGTAGAAGTTGGCGATTGCTTTTACTGTAAGTGCACTACATGTCTACACATGTGAAAAGCAGCTTGACTTTGCACTTACAAATGTGCCAGAGCCCTGTTTGGTTACTTGCACTTGCTGGTGGGGTTGGACTTTTTCAAGAATCCAGGGCCATTTGTTTTTAATTAGAAAAAAGTGCCCAATGAGGGATTCGATACCAGGTTGTAGCGGCCGAAAACCAACGGTTTAGACCACCCTTCCATCGACCCCCGCTGCTTATCATAAAACAGCTCGAAGAGCATGAACTCATGGAATTCATGTAATCTTTACACAAGGGGATAAGAAACAACAACAACCATTCTAGGGATGTAATACAAACGTGTGTTTCAGAGGACTGTGAGGATAGTCAAGAAGAGTCCCCAGTAGCAGAGATATTTTCTCCAGTAAGTGGTCAGCTACCCTCATTCAGGAATCCAGATGTTTCCACTTTGTTTCTTAGGTCTTTGAGAATGGAGATGAGGAGCTGACAGGAGAGGAGGATGACTTGTTTGACCCGGAGGACGGCCTTCGATCTCGATGTGCACCACTAGCATCAACCAGCGAAGTGACCATCAACCGCCTGAGCCAGACCTTCAACTGAATGGGCTGTGTTGAACCTTCCACCCCTTTGTGCCACCCAAATGTGCCAAAGCACATCAGCAAAATGATACCAAGAAAAAAAAAAACTAAAAACTCCCTTCAATGCTTTGAACAAAATCTGGACAACAATTTGTGGCATCTCCCAACTCCGTCCCAATCTGTCATTTTCCCATCTGTACATATCATGTGATAGTAGTCATTGAATGAAACAGTTTTTAAGCAATGTTGTTGTATTGTGATGTATAACTCATTTTTATTGTTCTCTTCCATGTTTAAAAAAACTTACAAAATACTAATTAAAAAAAAAGAGAGAGAGATTAAAGGGGGATAAAGAGAGGAGGGGAAGAAAGGGGAGTTGGAATAATTTTCTTAAAAAATAGATAATAATGCTATCACATTAGTGGTTGCCTGCCATCATCAATATCAGGAAAGAATGCCACAGTGACGACAAGAGATATGGGTGTTATATTTACATATGGAGGCTATGTACAGGCCTTGGCACTTATTGGCTGTCCACCTTGAACTCTGGAGGGTCACAGCACACAGTAAGATATTGCACAAGTTAGATACAACAGCACAAGCTAACCTTCATCTGGGGCCACTGGAGCTGGGGTGCCGGAGGAGCCCACCTTCCTCTTCTTTCTCTGGGGCTGGGAGTCGGGGTGGTGGGAGCGCTGGTCTCTCCGACCACCCTGGCCCTCATCCTCACTGTCACTGAACTCCTCCTCACAGGCAATTCTCTTATCTGAGGCAAAGATGCTGATCCTCTCATCTGGGTTCTGGTCATCATCAGGGGCCTCTGGCAAGGCCACCCCATCCTCCGGTACCTCTGCAAACAAACACTTACTCTATGAGACAAGGGTTTGCTCCAATCTACATTGTGTATATATATAGGTTAGGTTGAATGAAGCTGCAACAAAACATTTGTATTAAACACTAGACAAACAATAGATTTTTTTATTCTCTGGTTAAAATAGTTCTCATTATCCCAAGCTCAATCTAGAAGAATGTTTGCAAACTGTTCTTATGAATGTTCAGTTTTTTGGTGAGGGTCTATAACTTTGGCTTTTGTTTCATCCCCAGTAAAATTTCTTTGTAGAAAGACTCCAAACCTCTCAGACATTTCTTCTCTTTTTTTCAGACATTCAGTCAACTGGCACGACACCCATCTTCAAGACTTAGTGGGAAAAGGTACATCAAGGGTGAGCTGATGGTTGTTGCACTGTAATGGTTTCAAATTGTCTATAGGCTTGATGGAAGGGAATTTGCCACAGATGCACCAGGTTCCTTCAAGAACTTCCATGGTTTCATCAGTCACAAGTCAGATAGCAGCAGCTGCTGACATGTGTCCTACCAACTCTCAATCTAATCCCCCTCTCTCCAGAACAATTCTATTACTACTTACTTGTGTGTGTTGTCATTTAAAGGCTCTTGTTCATATTTTGCAAATTGAATTAAAGGGAATAGAGAGAGAGAGAGGGTCGAATTGGCATTGCATTCCATAATGTCCAGTGGGGAATCCAAATTTTGTTTAAAACATTCTAATAGAAGATTATGCTTGGAACTTTCCTTTTTTTAAAAATTACATTATGAAAGAATGCTGAGTAGTTCACATGGGTTTCTAACAGTATAAATAGATACAATTCTTCCTATAACACCTTTCTTCTTCTTTTTTTCTTATCTCCACTCAATCATATTAAGGTATCAAGCTTGTAAAGCTTGAGCCTTTTAATAGTGTCTGCCGGGGAAGAGTAGAGCTCATCAATAGATGAGTCAATACAGTCAATAATGTGTTTTGGGGTTGCAGGTTGAGAATTGCACTTGGTACATAATGCAAAGTACCTTGCAACCATTCTGGAAAGTCATTGTCTGTAGATGACCAGACTTAAGTCTGGAAATCAAAGACTTGTTCTCTTGGGAGGACAGAACCGGTGCTTGCCCCTCCTGCTGTGTACCAGTTATGTGCAGCATTAGATTTCCATTCCTGCAGGCATTGGGTTTTGATGGTATGGATCATGATAACACCTTTTATTCTGCAGGACATATGTGATGTGTTCAGAATATATTTCAGTAGTTTCATCCATGTCTCCTCTTTTAAAACTTTCAGGACAAGGTAGCTCTGACACAACTTCGCAGAATCCCAGGTTTCTAAAGGAAACTAATTTTCCTCCACCACACCATCAGTGCATTAATACCCCTGGAGGGGTTAATAAAGTCTACACCTTTTTCAATATTCTTTAGCTGATATTTACAGAGTGTTTAATGATTACATCTACAAAAAATTAAGATTATAGACACACACACACACACCAGTAAATAGTTAGTGTCTGGATGTTAGAATTTGTGTGCTTAATATAGAAATGAAGTTCAATACAGTTGAACCTCTAAACAGCGGACATCGCCAGATGTGAGCAGGACGAGAGAACAGTGTTTAGAAGGGTCAGTCAGCAGACAACATCACTTCCACATCTGTGACCACTGCTGCCGTTCAGGGTAGCAGAAAAGATGGTTTTGCAACCTAATGAACTTCAGACTTCTGCCATCCCCTTGTGTAAATATTACACAAATTCCATGATCTCATAGAATGAGGTGTAGCTTTCATTAACCATGGCATGATGATCCAGACACATTTGCATGGTGATTGTGATAGGCCCTGTTCTGAGTATCTTCCAAGGACATTGAGGAGAATGTGAGCATATGCATGTGTTGCAAGAAGAAACACAACCTTTGATGGTGGTGTGAAACTTGTAACAAAGATCAAGCAAGATTATTCTTTCCCAAGAAAGGCCTGAAGTCATGATGATGATGTTATGCCATTAAGTCCCCTTTTCACATCATATTCATCCCCTACCCCCTTACATTAAAAATTTTAAAAATTAATAATTATAGCTCTTAATTTTTATTTTCCCCCTTCACTCATTCTCCTCTACATTTATAAGGTACACAGTCTGGATTAGATGTAAAAATTAGGAAGTTAATAAGACCCCAAATCTGAATAATATATCCAAGTAAATCCAATGCATATCTTGAGAATGATTATCTTACTTTTTTATCATGAATGTGTGAAAAAATTGTACAAATGTGTACTGGGATAAGGTGGATAAATTAAGAAGATATGCTTTTTTTTTATCATGAAGTTAATGATTTATGCTTCCCATGGAAGTTATTTGAATCTGTTCAAAATAAATTTGCCAATTATATTTTAAAAGATTATTAATCAGGGACAAAAAAAAAATTATTTGACTAACTTCAGGTTTCTGGGAGCATACAAATGAGGGAAAAGTAAACAGTGGGTAGTAATTCAATAAAATAATCTATTGTTACAATATATTATGGTGAAAATATCCAGAGATTCTTGTCCAATGTTTTCACTTTATATATAAGTGGGGGGTAATAAGAGCAGCTGGCTACTAGACTTCTTGTGGATGATAAGGAATAGGTTTGTTAAAAAAAAAATCCAACTTACGGTGCATCTGGACACTTGGGGTGTGGGGCAGCATTCTTAGGTTTTCAAAGAGACGGGTCCTGGGGAAAAAAAAAAACAATTTTTGTAAGAATTATCTGAAGGTGAAATACTACAGTGTAACCTCATTAGAACAGCACCTTGGACAAAACAATTTTAAATAGTCCCATATTTTAGGTCCTCAATTGGTTAAACTGGTTTTAACAATATTAAATCTTGGTCCAAAGTGGTGGTAAAACAAGGTCACACACTGGGATTATATTGAAATAAATAAAATCTAATAAAAATGTATTGTTGTGTGTCAACAAGTATAGTTGATCAGATAGTGCACGTGACCGGAAAAACTAATTATTTTGTTGTTAATTGATTTATTTTTGTTTATTCTGTTATTATTATTTATTTTAGAAATGGCAGAAAGGTATAATTTGTATTTGACTGTTGAACACCGTCTTTGTGGCAACGAGTTAGAGATAACACAGCCTTTACCTCCTCGATGGGAATACACCATCGTGTTAACATGTCCTGCCTCGGCTACAACCCCCTCCCTACAACTGGCCTGACGAGACCCAGAACTTACCGACCTTCCCGGACCACGAGCCCAGCATTGGACCGGGTGGGCCTTCTGTAGCCTACTCAGATGATAGAATACTTCCCCAAATAAACCCACTGAGACTTACATCTGTATTGAAGCTGTGTGAAATGAAGAAACAAGATAATCTACACATTTGTCCTTCCAACAGAGTGTGAATACATTTGTCTTTCTGAAGACAAGAGTTTGCCCCACCGAAAGTCTTTTTTTTTTTTTCAGTTCCTGTGGCATTCCTTGTCAATTTGGCCTAATAGTCTCAATTAGGTAACTCTGCATTCTAGAAAGTTATTAAACATGGGCGAAATTTGTATAGATCTGCGAGAAAATGAAAATGTCTAGCTTTTCAAGATAAGTTAGATTCTTCAAATTCGTAAATTTAGGTAGCTTGGGAACTGATATTAGCATTAGAATCCTAAAAAACACTTTTAGTTGATGAAGAATAATTCAAAATTTGGGCTCAACGAACAAAGTTGAAGCATTGTTGAAAAGTAAAAAATGCAGCAAAATAAGTAAAAAATTGAGGCGAGAGGGAATGGGAGGGGATTCAGCAAGATTCTCAGAGTGATTTCCAGGAAATGTGACATCAGTGCCAGCCTCCTTGTTTACACAGAAGCTACTGATAGTGGCTTGCCGCAGGGTAGCGAACTCCTAACTGACAGTGGCTTAATGTGCATCAATGCCATTTTTCTCTTCCTAAAAGTAAATAATGAAACATTCTAAATAATCATCTTTAACCAAATTTAACTCAACTGACTCCCTTTGGGGTGTTGAATCAAAAAGAGGTTTTAATATATAAAATGATGAATGCAGGCAGTGAATCCTACCTTATTCTCTCAAGATAATCTGGGGAGTTCTGGTTGACCATGTTGGAGGGGCTGATGTGCAGCTTGTAGTCAGGACCGAAGTATTCAAAGTAGTCGTTGTAGGGCAGCTCATTCTCAATTTGGCTATCCAGGGCAATGGCAGTCTCGTAGGTCCAACAGCGGGAGACATTGCGGATGGTATAGCCCCCTCCTCCGACCATGAGGAGAGGCAGGCCATAGCTCTTGACAAACTCGGCACAGCGGCCATGTCCTCTCAAGGTGAGGTTGAAGCAGCCCAGTCTGTCGCCTGTCAAGGAGTCTGAGCCACACTGCAGCACCACAGCGCTGGGACGGAACATCTCCATCACCTTGCTAATCACTGGCTGGAACACCTGGGTCTGGTAGGCCTCATCGTCAATGCCATCACGGAGCGGGAAGTTGACTGCGTAGTACTTCCCCTTGCCAGCTCCGATATCTCGCAGATCTCCTGTCCCAGGGAAGTACTCCCCATACTTGTGGAAGGACACTGTCATGACCCTGTCTGTGGTGTAGAAGGCCTCCTCCACCCCGTCACCATGGTGGATGTCAATGTCGATGTAGAGCACTCGCTGATGGTACCTGTGAAACACATGTTGTTATATAAGCTTCATATTACTACTTTTTTATATATGTTCCAACTGGCACAGTATTCTTGAAAAGTTCTATAATAGAAAGTATAAAGGTATAGGCACACCATTGCTTCTATCCATCAAAAGGGCCTGTGCTCACATAACTAAAATTTACTTCAAAGTTTAAAAAAGCAATGAGTAATAATATCACAAAGTATTCTGGTCAAAAGATGGTAGCAATGTTGCTGCTACCACAAGTCACATAGAGAATACTTATTTGATGACTTTGTGAATCTTTACTAATTGTACCCAATGGCATGTACAAAAACTCAACATTTACTATTCATGGCCCTTGTAAGGAATATTCATCACCAAGACCTCAATAAACCACCAACATTAACAAACATCAGACTTGACCCAAACAGGCATGACCCAAGTTTTCCTGGGTTAAAAAAAATGGGGCCAAACTAAAACCATCACATTCAGCCAAAAAGAAGCATGCTTCCCTGTGTGCACCAAATGCAGCAAGGAAAGAGGACAACATTACACCAACAGTCAGTCTAAGTGACCTCATCAACACCCATTACATTCACATAAAATGCCTAATTTTCAGTCATGTGATTGATGTGAAAATCATTTGTCAGTTGTAAATTTCATGTAAAGTACCATATTAAATAATGTTTTTTTTAAACTTTGCACTCTACCTAAGGGTATAAAATTGGTTGATGTTTCCCTATATTCCTACCCATTATATGATATGTAAGGGAGATGCAGAGAGTATAAGATAACAGGGTATGGAACACTTACTCCATCGCATACACAAATATTATAAAAACTCTTATTAATTTACTTGTGTGCCCCCCTCCCTTTATAACGAGGGTCAAAATGGGTTGCCATCAATTGTAAATTTAAATTGAGTTTATAATTCGCAATGATAAGGTGCATGTATATGTAGAAAATAAATACATGGAGTATTAGATTAATAAATAATCATTGTAAAAGACAAATTGAATTTTATGTATTCATATAACACACGTCCTTTAACACTTTCATTTTACCATGTCTGCTTCTTTTAAGCTCTGAAGTGTGATTTTGTTACAATATTGAACACAAGACCAAATCCAAATTGTGCCTAATCCTTACAATATTGTGATTTCAATGCTTTAGTTTTAAAAAACTTTATTTTTGATAAGGCACAATTTGGATTATAAACACAAGGTAATAAGACCAAACCCAAATAAATAGAAAGTAACAACACAGTTACCGAAACGTCACAAATAATTTATTTATTTTGATCTGGTCTTATTACCTTGTCTTTTTATTTTGGATTAACAGAAAAATTTCTTCATGAACATATAAATTACTGAATAGTACTCTTAACTGATAAGACAGCATCGATTATTTTTTCGAAGCTTCACCATGTTGTTAAATAATATCATGCACAAAAACCTTTCTCCATTAGGTAAGAAGACCAAATTCAAATAAATAGTGTGTGACATTTCGGTAACAGCGTTGCTACAGAAAGATTGCACACTATTTATTTGTATTTGTTATCTTGTGTTTCTAATCTATAATCCAAATTGTACCTTATAATTCCCCTTTCTTAAACCTTACTCATGATGGTAGATGAGTTATATAGACAAGTTTCTTATGAGCAATCTTCTCCCATTTTTCATCACCCCCTATTATAAACCACTACAATTTGTTGCCTATGTGTCCACCTAAAATGAAGAGGGAAGTGTGTGAATTAAAGAGGTTAGACTGTACGTATTTTTTTTTAAATAACATAATTTCAGTGAATATTTTGAAATTTTATATTTCATTAGTTATTAGTTAAAATAGTCCTTATTTGTAAAATAATAAAATGTATAGTTTTGTGTGAAAAGAATAATAAAAATTTTAAGTTTCATATAGATTGATTGTTTATGTTTTTTTTTTAAGAGATAAAACTACACCCAGGCTGATGTAATTTTTTAAAAACTCTCTCTAAATAACTAAATATAAAACTGAGGTATCTCAGAGACACCACAATTCCACCTCTGTAATATAAAGGGCTAATTGATGGTAAACACCAAAGAGCAGACTACTCCACCTACTTGAGTAGCTCCAGGATGGCCAGGACAATGTCATTCACATAGCAGAAACCGGAAGCCTCCGACTTCTTGGCGTGATGAAGGCCTCCACTCCAGTTGATGACAATGTCGGAATCCTTCTTGTTGAGTTTGACAGCCCCAGCTGGAACACCACTTGTCAGCAGCCTTGCTTGGCTCCACTGAGACATGCTCACTCACCAATGGAGCCTCCTGCTGAGATCTGGCAGAATTCAAAGAGGCCATCAAATACTGGGCAATCCTCTCCTACATTGACTGCAAACATCATTCTCACGTTAATAACCAACAACAAAAAGCTTTATTAAGACCTTTCAGTCTTATAGAGATTCTCCAAGTAGAAATGCAGGGTACATGCAGGAGTAAGGGTAATAGTACCAGCAATAAGCATTGTTATTATTAAAGCTAATCACATAAAGGTAATATGAAATTTATATACAGAAAAACCTAATAAAGACAATCAAGGTAATAAATAGATTAATCTGGGAGAATCAGAGTAAGGAAAAAAAAAAAAGATTTTTCGTTCTAATAATAATAACCAAATATATACACGGTGATAATCCAAGCATTATGACCACCAGTTGGTCTACTACTTCAGCATTCAATACAGTCCCAATTGTGGGAGACATGGTGTTGGAACCAAAAAAACCCTACTTTAAAAATATTTTGTTAAATATCATCATTTTTTATTTAGAACTTTATATCTTACCAGAACACTTGCCTACCTGTCATACTGGGGGTATCTAAACCTGAACATTTTTGCTAACTAGCTGACTTAACAATGCGAGTAATCACCGGTTATCATTTCTAAGAAGAGATAAAAGCTAATGGTGACAAGTAGTGAAAAGATATCAGCTTGGTGAACTTTTGGACAATAACGTCCTTCAACAGGCTGTAATACAAATACAAGCTTGCCTGTAAGTTCACCAATTTTATACCTTTTCAATAAAGAAACTTGTCAGTGTTAGCTTTTATCCCTTCTTAGAATGATAGGGCACAATTTGGAATATAGATTATAACTATTAATTGATTAGGATTGGGTCTAATTTTTGTGTAGTTCTTAGAAATGATGAATTATTTCTGGAAAGTCATATGGAGCCTTGGAAATTTGCCTACCACCACTGACTTATCTGTTGTTAATGCCTAATGTTTTATAATCATTGTTTAGCTTTCTTTATACTTATGGAGTAACTGTATTCAGTGAGTGTATTAATCTCTCTCAAGTTACAGATTAACTCCCTATTTTCCAGAAAAGGTACAATTTGTAGATTAGAATCACATAAGGTAACAAGACCACATTCAAAAAATAAATAAATTATGGATGATGTTTCAGTAACAGAGTTATTTTCAAACAAAAGTATTGAATGAGGAAAATTAGGGTAAACAAGAATATAAAAATATTCGGAATCCACATCTCAAGAGTGGCTCCAAAGTTGCTGACATGCTTATACTTTTATTTTGTCTGACCCTTTTTTGGTCCATGCTATTTTTTTTTTTCATTTAGAGGATGTAACTATTCAAGGTTATTTTTTTAGATAAAGGACAAATATCTACAATTTCTGAATGGAATAGGAAAAATAATTGGGAAGACTTGGTTCATCAGTGGTGAATCTTCCTAGTAATGTTGTCAATTCAATCTACCACCAGATCTAAGCTACAACTATTGTGTATGTTGATTCTACTTATATAGTATCTGTACTTGAAGGTTTATTCTTGGTGAAGGTGGCACAATTTGGATTATTGATTATAAACACAAGGTAATAAGACCAAATCCAAATATTTATTACCTTGTGTTTCTTGGTGAAAGTGTTTAACCAAACTATGGAAATATGTTTATGTAATTGTACAAGTTATATTTCATCTTTGAGAGCAGAGTTTTTCCACTTAAAAACAAGACAACCAATACAAAAGCCTGTTAAAGCAACATGTAGAGGGTGGAAATACATTTAATGATATTTATTTTTTTAAATAAAAGATATATTTATCTATACAATTAATGAACATAATATGAAAAAGAATTGGGAAAGCTGCATTGCATGTCATAATAGCAGATAGTTTCACCTAAGTAACATGACACTACAGTTAGGTAATGCCTAGAGGCTAGCTAGGCTTAGTGGCCAGCAGAGTGGAAAGTGATAAACAAGTTATCCTGCACAATTCAGGCTAACAAACTATTCAGCCTTTCAAATTTTATAATTTATAAAACAAGAAAATAAGACCTAATGCAAATAAATTAATAGTATGTGACGTTTCGACAAACATCACACACTATAAACACAAGGTAATAAGACCAAATCCAAATAAATAAATAGTGTGTGATGTTTCGATAACAGCATTGTTACCGAAACATCACACACTATTTATTTGGACTTGATCTTATTACCTTGTGTTCATAATCTACAATCCAAATTGTGCTTTATCATCACACACTATTAATTTATTTGGATTAGGTCTTATTTTCTTGTAGCTATAATCTGTAATCCAAATTGAGCCTTATCAGGAATTTATAAAAGTTATTGCATTTGAATATTGTTTAAACGCAACCAAAATGACATTTCACTCACATTTCTGCATCTGCCGATTGTACTCGGCAATGTTGTCGGGCCGAATGTTGCGGAGGAAGCGGACATAGTCATCGCTGTGGTACTTGGTGATTTCTTCTGGAGTGGCCTTGGTAGGTTTCTGGAAGCCACCCAGTTTGAAAGTAAGGGACTGAGGGAGGGAGGGAGGTAGTCAAGACTTACATATATCTCCATCTTCCTGTAGAGTCCATAGTTCAAGATGAGGTTGTGGGTCATCCTCATCCTGTGAGGTTTCATGGGATGGCCCGGCCCATAGTAGTAGTTGCCCACATCATCTGCACACATTAGATATATCAAACATTTGTGAACAAAGTGTTTTGCCTTCCTTATTTGCTAATAAGTTCTAAAGCTGAAGTAAGTGTTTTTTAGCTATAGATTTCAAATATTCAGTATGAAGCAAAGTTGATAAGCTTCTCTTCTGCACATCCAGGTTTACTCTCCTCAAACAAACTAAAAACAACTACACACCATCATATTTTAAGCCAATCTCAAGCTCTACAAGCTTAATACCCTGATATGATTGAATGAAGAAAGAAGATTTTTTTTACCTGGATTATATAATATTGACCATTATGTTTATAAAAATAATACAGACCAGGTTGAAACAGAAAAGGATAAACCAATATCATTCAAAATCCATACAGGCATTAAAACTTTCCTTGAGAGAGGGCAGCTTCGGATCAATGAATAGACCACCACTCCAGTTTTGCCAAATTCTGAAAGTACACTCTTGGACAAAACTTAAGGAAGTGGAAAGTCTTTGATGTTATCAACCATCTTTTTTAAAATGAATTTTTGATTTTTTTTTTTTAAGGAAGCAGAGCAATTTTGTTCACACTTGGTTATCTCATGTGTCTTCAACAAAGGTCACCGTGTATCAAATAACTTTCAGAGTTATAGTCTGAATCCTGATAAACATACTAAAAGGGACAACTTCCTTAAGTTTTGTCCATGAGTGTATATTGATATATTCTTTAATTTGAATCTATGCTGCAAACTAGAAAAGAAAATAATTTCATTATTTTTTTATATAAAATAAAAGGATTTAAAAGCGCGAATGTTTCTTTTATAATAATACAAACTTCTACTGTCCTTACTGCGATGAAAAAATATATTGGGAGGGCTTGGCTCATCAGTGGCCCATAAATTGGCGAAACCGCTGGGAGGGTTCACCACTGATGAGCCAAGCCCTCCCAATATATTTTTTCATCGCAGTAAGGACAGTAGAAGTTTGTATTATTATAAAAGAGACATTCGCGCTTTTAAATCCTTTTATTTTATATGTATAGATGGCGCGTTATTGCTTTGTATTAATTATTTTTTTTTAAAAAGGTAAAAAGTGGAGCCATTTTTACACACAAATACGTACCATTCTCTAGCAAAATCACAAGGTATTCAGTGTCAAATTTGCACTAGCACTTCCCTTTAATGCACATTTTCGATAGGATTTTAGAGGAGAGTAAAAAAGATGGTAAAAGTTGGGGAATAAAAATTACTTCTCAACACATTATATTAATAAAATGTGAAGATTACATTATATAATGTTAACTAGCTGAGAGCCACCTGACACATGTATGCAGAGCCACCAAATGGCAATCAGCAGCAAATGTAACCTGACATGCACTTATTGACTGAAATCTGAGATTTTGCCAACGGACTATGAGAAGACACCTCTCTACAAGGAACAGTTTTCATCACCAAATTTATAATTTTTTCTACTAATTGTGAACTCTCTGGTAAGAAGATACCTCTCTTTAAAGGACACTTTGATCTGCAACTAATTGTCCTTTAGAGAGAGGTTCTACTGTAATAATAAAAAACTATATTTTACATCATAATGTAGGAGTCAACTCAAATGTTTGTTGTAATTTGAAAAGGTACACAGAGTTAGATATAATTACTTTATTCCATATTGAAAACAGAACAATGCTATAAACACTATAATCAGTTTAATACAAGGTGCGTTTATTAATTTCCAGGACTGGTTAAAAAATAAAATAAATAAAAAAGCTAAAGTAAAAATTTTTATACAGAGTTAAATATTGGACATTCGACCACACCTGACTGAAAGCACGAGTCTCGTGGAGCACGCGCCGATCTAAAAATAGAACAAAACAACTTCCTTGTAAGGTTCGCATTTCTAATTTTAAAATGGCCATTTTCGAAGAGCATAGAATCTGCATTAAGTTTTGTTTTAAATAAAAAAAAGTGCTACTGAGACGTATGAATTGATTAAAGAAGCTTTTGGCGATGCAGCTTTATCCCGTTCAAGAACTTTTGAATGGTTTTCACGCTTCCTAAAAGGTCGGGAAAAGGTAAACGATAATCAGCATACTGGGCGTACAAGATCATTACGTTGCGAGGAAAACAAGCTCAAAATAAAGGAATTAATTAAATCTAACAGAAGAATTTCTATTAAAGACTTATCTTCAGAGACGGGACTATCTGTAGGACTGTGTCATCAAATAGTAACAAAAGATTTGGACATGATCCGTACGTCTTCAAAATTTGTTCCCCAGATTCTAACAGAGGAACAAAGGGAGGTTAGAATGGATATCTGCAAAAACATGGTTGAAATGACTCAGACCGATCCAGAATGGATTCAAAAAATCATTACCGGGGGTGAGACATGGGTGTATCAGTATGACCCGGATACCAAACGTCAATCCAGCCAATGGATTGAAAGAGGGGAACCGAAACCCAAAAGGCAAGATTTACAAAATCCAAAGTCAAGACATTGCTTGTTACATTTTTTTTAGATTAATGGTTTGGTTCACCATGAATATTTATTCCTTTCGGACGTACAATTAATCAAGAGGCTTATTTGGGGATAATGAGGCGCTTAAGGGAGGCAGTGCGCCTTAAAAGACCTGAAAGATGGCAAAACAATGACTGGATACTTCACGTCGATAATGCGCAGCCGCACACAGCCCAAGTTGTTTTGCAGTTCTTGGCCAAGCATTCAACCATACAGATCCCTCATCCACCCTATTCCCCCGACTTAGCCCCCAATGACTTTTTCCCCTATCCTAAATTGAAAATGAAGTTAAAAGGAAGGAAATTTGCCAACGTTGATATGATACAAGCTGAATCGAAGACAACCTTGAGGAACCTTTCAAAAAGTGATTTTATCTCCTGTTTCGACAATTGGAAAAAAGATGAAACAGGTGTATTGAGGCAGGAGGGGCATATTTTGAAAAATATTAAATTAGTTTTTTTATTTATTTTATTTTTTCAAAGATACAGAGCAGTCCTGGAAATTAATGAACGCACCTTGTACATTCCATAAGAAGTTGATATAGAATCAAGTTATTAGGTTACTATGCACCTTGGTTATGCCAAGTACCCTTGCCCAACAAATCATTGATATAACAAAAGTTTAATATTAACACCAATTTTTAAAAATTGTAGTAATTGTGGTGTGTTGGGTGTGTAAACTTGGAGAAGTTAGATTAACCAAATCTAGCTAAGCAGAGTTACTGCCAGAGAGAAGTAGTACATGTGCGCAGTCAGTGACCAAGAATCAGAACTGTTATCAAGAATAGAACAAAGCAAAGCCATTTTAATGAGCATCTAACTTTTTGCATTTAACCATTTATTCATCAATTAAAGTAATAAATTAATTCAATGTCTAATCATCTAAGTATACACTATTTTAAATACAATTTTAAAGAAGATTTTCTACCAAAAGTTTATAAACAGTGTTTGTTTATTCTACCCCTATAAGTTTCATTATCTTAAAGATTGTTTATTTAAGCACACACAAGTTAAAGCTATTTTTATCATTATCAAAACTAGTAACATTAATAATATCAGACCTACCAGCTATAACTAATTAGCCAATTCCAGGGTGGAAGCCTTCCAAGCCTCATGTCCCATATATTGAGGATATCAGAGTCATCAATCAACAATTCTGTCATCGTTTGCTTTTGTGAATGGAATAAATACCTAAATATGGCCATTTTTTATAAGCATCGGTGGTTCAGTGGTAGAATGCTCGCCTGCCACGCGGGCGGCCCGGGTTCGATTCCCGGCCGATGCATTTTTTTTTTTTTTACAATTTTTAAAACTCATTTATATTATTATTATTAAAATATACAAGTATCAGTCATCAATTCTGTCATCGTTTGCTTTTGTGAATGGAATGCTTTTACATAATATACGTAAAATACATAACTAATATGACTGAAATTTTAGCAGTATGTATAGTAGAATCTGGAAAAACTTATATTGAATATTTCAGGTCTCTATCCCGAATATTCTTAGAGTTATTTGCAAATTTGAGTTGCAAATTTGCTTTTTCGCTCACAAGCAGCACCTCTAGTGGTGAAAATGGGAGGTAATATCAGCTGACCTAATGTACATGTAAAACGTGTTTTAACAGGACATAGAAAAAAATATGGAAGATATATTTGTCACATTTTTAGCCAAGAAAAATTAAATTGACAGTTTCTGGGCAAAAATAGTTGTTTTTTTTAGTCAGAAAATGATTATGACAATATTGCTGTATCATATTTGATTATCATATACAAAATTATATCCGGAAAAATTCCAAAAAGCAGAGACCACGGGTGAAGCCAGTTCATTTTTAGTAAGCTGGAACAAAATTCTAACAGAAAAACATTCATTCGAGCAGAAGACACAAAGCCAGATCATATCTTTATAAAAATATCGCTTCTCAGATGTAAAGTTTGGAGCGGGACGTTTCACAAGAATGACATCCACGGCGCCAATTTATAATTGTAACAAATAGTATTTGAATAAAAACATTTAATCGGGTAAAACCCGGGCGTTGCCCGGGTCATTCGGCTAGTAATAAATATAAATACTATAATGTGTTAAATTATTTACAAACAATTAAATACAAGGTATGACCATTAAGTTCCAGGGAATTGGTAGTATAACTTTTGGTTATTGCTTTGTGTTAACACATCTATATTGTCACGTGGAAAATTAAGGAAGACCAAGTTCGGGATAAGACAGAAATTTATTTCAGGCAAGGACAAACTATCAGTAGTAAACAAAAGATAAGCCACGAGGGAAATTTACAGAGTAGCAAAATATAAACATAAAAATGACCACTCTGTTAATAAAATTAATAAATACTTTGTTACAATATTGTTATTCAATGAAATAATCCCTTGTATCGATAGAGTAAAAATATCAGGTCTTTCCCCTGGAGATCTGATTAACTTTACTCTGAATCTTGTTATAATAGCCTACTTTAAAACACAAGGTAATAAGACCAAATCCAAATAAATAAAGTGTGTGACGTTTCGGTAACAGCGTTGTTACTAAATCATCACACACTATTTATTTGGATTTGGTCTTATTACCTTGAGTTTATAATCTATAGTCCAAATTGTGCCTTATCAATAGCCTACTTTATAACACAGTAACATGGTTATAACACCATAACCCTAAAATGTCCCAAGTTTTAATCCCAATTTGATAAAGTACAGTTTGGATCATAGATTAAAAACATAAGGTAACAAGACCAAATCCAAATTAATACGTACTTAAGTCTGATGATGGTAACAACACTGTTACCAAAACATCACATGCAATTTATGATTAACTTTTAGTGATGGATAAAATTGCATTAATACATTTTTTAACATAGGAAAAATTATTGATATCATTTTAATCTAAGTAGATAAATACAATGGGAAGAAAGCTAATAAATTTATATAATAAAGTAAAACCTAAAGAAATTCTTTATGGTTATTTGCTTTTGGGCTAGAACCTTATTCATTGTGCATTCTAGCTGATCAATCTTCACAAGACATGGGAGTCTTTTCTTCTTTATAAGTTCCTTCAAAAAGACAACATAACTCTCCAAAATAACTGATTGTTTACAATGGTGACTGGCACCACACGCTGTTGGAAATTTGAATTTAAAAATGGCGTCCTATTATCATGGGTTAATGTTGGTTATTTGAAAGGCTGGAGGTAGGTCAGGACACGAAAAAAAAAAAAAAAAAGATGAAAATAACCCAAATGTCAAATTATTGTTGGTTGAATTAACAAGGTGTTATATTATTTACATTTAACCAAACATTTTGGTTATGAGTCGATAGGTGTGAATACAGCTCGGAAGAATATCAAAGAGACTTCCTAGAGTGTATCATGATGGTGTAGTCTCCCTGCCCTTTGGCTAAGATGAAAGTAAATTAAACAATACCACAGGTTTCTGGAGATGTGTTTCTTTTCATTTTATTAACGTAGTCTCAAGTTTTCGGTCATCTCTGCCCTTCTACAGGAGTACATAAATAAAATGCCGCCTGATGCTAAACTATTACAACAATCTAAACTATTAAAAAATATTTTTGTAATAGTTTAGCATCAGGCGGCATTTTATTTGTTTATTTATGTACTCCTGTAGAAGAGCAGAGATGACCGAAAGCTTGAGATTACGTTAATAAAATGAAAAAAAAAAAACCACATTACCAGAAACCTGTGGTTTATGTCCAAGAGACTTAAATCAATTGATATTGAAAGTAAGGATTTATTATATAGGACTTTTTTATTAGTTTAATACTTCTGTGTTATTTTGCATTTTTCCAATTTGGCTCCAATAAATGAAGTTGGTTTCACACTTTTTTCTTGCACCCCACGATGTAACTCCTTTATCAATATGGGGGGGGGGGGGAAGTCAATAAGATGATCTAAATTTTATTAATTATTTAGACTGAAATCTCTTTATAAGTTTTTGGTATACTGTCAAAAGAACACTATAGTAATCAGCTATTGCTTTACACACCCTCATTGCAACATTTTCACTTGTTAGTCAATCGAGCATTTTCCATTACAATTATAGACTATGTGATGCTTTGATATTGTGGAGAGTTTGCTTTTATAATCTTTTTAAAGTCCACTAATGACTTCTTGTCTAAATTCTTTTCAAATAAAAAAATGAGGTAAAATGTTACCAGAGTCTTTCTCAAGCCAAGCCTGTAAACTTCATCACAATTACAATCTGACGAATTCTTCCCATTTTTCTACATTTGAATCATTTTAAATAAATCATTAAAAGATCAAGGTATTAGAGGTTTTTTATGCAGAAATTTGAATATTTGAACTCATTGATAGACACACAAGTTTTCCCCTACAAGATCCAATTTGCTCAAGAATTGAAGCCACCACAATGGGGCACAAATAAACTAGGCAATCTGCATTTTAAGAAATGGAAAAATCAACAATTTGTTGACAAGCTAAATATTGGTTGATAAAGCCCATTTCCACATTGATGGATTTGTTTTTAAGAAAAAACCTAAGATTTTGGGGCACAGAAAACACAAAAAGTCCAACAGAAATAACTACCCAGTTTTGTGTGGTGTAAATTTTGAGAAGTTATATGGCCATATATTTTAGGAAAATGTGAGAGTAAAGCTGTAACTGTAAAAAGATAAAGATATTGGTGAATGCTTCACCCCCCTTCAATATTTGATGCATGGTGGTAACGGCTCACACAGTTTTTCCATCAATGGAGCTGCTCAAGGCAAATTTTCTATGAATAACACCTTGAGAAAATATATTCTTGTACAGTAGAACTTCAACATGAATCATGAAAATTTCTCTTATAGAATTGTAAATAGTTATAAAACGAACAGAAAAATTTTTTTTTATTAAAATGCATGGGCTACAAGCTTTCGGGCTTCACGCCCTTCGACGGGTACAACTAAGGACTAAGGACACCTAATTGCAGACCCAAAGTGTACTTTAGGGAGAGGTGTCCTCTTACCGGGGAGTTGCTAAATATTAAAAATGTTAATTTTACAAATGAAAACTGTCCTTTATAGAGAGGTGTCCTCTGGCGCGAGTGTCCTCTCATGGAGTCTCTTCTACTGTCCTTCCTACTCTTCCAATTTGATAGCCCAAGACTTATGGGTTTACTAAAAGTCCATGTAGACATCAACAATCCATAGAGTATTGCAATATTAAAATAGCTACAATGTTTGTGTGAAAGTCAAGCTTTGGGCTCTGAAACATATCAAGGGGTAGTGAATGTTATTGAAAGAGTGTGCATTTGTGGAGGGTGTGTTAGTCATCTAATATTCCATTCAAAAAATGCTCTACCCTATGTAGATTGCTATTTAAATATACATTAGAAAAATGCTGAGATTAAAACTACTTTATTACATCGTCCATATAAGCTTATATATATATGGGGTTAAAATAAATAGATAAGATTATATAATAATAATTTTATGTAAAATAACTGATAAATATATACAGTAGAACCTCCCTTTAGCAGACACCTCGCTAGCGGACACCTCTCCACAAAGGACAGTTTTCATTTGAAAAATTACCATTTTTACAATTTAGCAACTCTCCAGTAAGAGGTCACCTCTCCCTAAAGGACACTTTGGCTCTGCAAATAGGTGTCCTTTACAGGGAGGTTCTACTGTACATATGTAATAAATAGAATTTCTTCATTGGCATCTTCAGGGAAAGACTGCCACCGATGGACCGCCAAAATTCTTTCCCAGAGTGGGCAGGTCGATGTTATCGCTGGCATTGCCCACCAAGATGGTACTTGTAGATGGTAGCCTTCACCATGCTTGTTATCTTCATTGTATCAGGATGGAGACAGACACAGATGAGCCAGGCCTGCAGATCCAGGGGCATGTCCCAGGAGACAGATAGCCTCTGAAGGTGTCGGGCATCTCGGCAACTCCAATATACAGGTGGCATGCCTCGAGGCAGGATTATCAGGATGGGGTAGGGCATAGAGGGCCAGTCATAGGGGGTGTCTGTGCCGTGCCCTGAGAAGAAATTGCGACGCACATCTGCCCAGGGGGTGGGGGTGGAAAGGCACATCCACAGTGGGGGTCCACTATGCAGCCGGCTCTCCAACAGAGATATCTTTTAAATTAGTGAAGTGTTTTGTGTTGACTACCATATATTTCATGTCGATGGATGGTGTGATAGTACAATAAAAAGAGTGAAATTCCATGTAGTGTGTTAGTTCCTCAATTAGACTAATTCTAAAATCCTATTTGACAATTACTGTATATACAGTAAAACCCCGCAAATACGAACCCCGGATATAGCGAACCTTCCCTTATAACGAACCCACGTCGATTCCCAATTCCATTCCATTGAAAATACCATCGTTATAACGAACTTTGCGATTTTTAAAATAACGAACTACCCCTATAACGAACCTATTTTCGGTCCCAAAATGATAAAATCTATTAAAAATACTATGCTTATAACGAACTTAAAATTGTGATTTAAAATTTTTTTTAAACAACAAAATTTTGAGCATGTTTCAGCTAGCGGATCGCGATTTCAAAACAAAAAATTAGCGGCATTGTTTGTTTTCATTTCCATTCTATTTTTGCTGTATGTTGTATAAATTTTTACACATTATACTTTTATTTAATAGAATATCTTTGCATTCGATAATTTTGAAATAGAAGAAAAATACAAATGGCTTCCAAAATAAAGAAAAGAAACAAAGATTGGCGTTCTAAAAAAAAAAAAATAGTGGCAGCATGCCCTTTTAGAAGCGTTCTATATCAAGTTTAACCTAGGCTAAAAAATAATTCCAAATAATTTTAAAGCCAGAAATGGTTTGAATAACAGGTTAAAAACAAAATTTAATATACATTTCAGAAAAATATGTGGAAACTGGAATTGGAAGAAGAAGAAGAACAGTTCCCCGTGTCTCATGGGCCACAAACAAATCGACTTATAAATTCTCAAAAACTACCACTACAGTTCTATTTTTAGAAAGGAATTTTTGTTAGGTATATGATTCATTCAGGGTTCGCGGATATCCCCCCTGGCTGGCCGTTTTACCACCGATTTTGTGTTTGCAAATTGGCGTTTTTTATTCGCAATTTTACCGATCGCGCTATCGTATCAACATGTTTGACGTCCCGATTTTTCTGAATCGGATACTTTTGATTCATCCTCAATTGATTCAGAATACACGGAGCTTTATTCCTTTGATGGAAATAACGATATTTTAAGACAATTCTTATTTTCAAATGTCACTTTTCACTTTCAAACAACAAGGTATTAGAGGCATTTTTTCAAATAAATATTATTTGAGAAAGATGTTCTAAAATACTCTTATACCTTTCAAATATATAATTAATAATGTTTTGCCTAGGGGATATGGCTTAATTTTTAAATAATACATAGGTTTATATATAAACATGTATGCTAATGATAAGAAGAACCTATTATCAAATGACTTCTTTTGATATTCAGCATTACTGTAAAGAAATAGGTCAATTTAGGGAATTAAAACAAAGTGACCATTATTAAGTGGCTGCCTTTTCCTGTTTGTATGGCTGTTTTTTAATTATACAGTCTAAAAATTTAGAAAAGTTAAAAAAATGGCCAAACCGTGGCTATAGTGAACCAAAAGCTCTGTCCCATTGGGGTTCACTATAGAGGGGTTTTACTGTATATATATGATGAGGCACAATTTGGATAATAGATTATAAACACATGGTAATAAAAGTATTTGACGTTTCAGTATCAGCGTTGTTACCGAAACATCACACACTATTTATTTATTTGATCTTATTATTTTGTGTTTGTATATATATATTTGGCCCACTAGATGAAGAAAATATATTTTTATAGGAAAATTTTGAGCCCTTTATTGGAAGAAGGTAATGGGGAAAGATTTCCACTTCATCTACTCCCTCCATTTCACCAGTATATGACAGAAAGATCTCTTCATTCTGTATAGAATGACTTTTCATGAATGTGTCCTGGAAAGAATTCATTACATACCCCCATACGTCACATCTAGTGCCATTAATTTACTTATAAACACTGTGGCAAATAATTTAAAGGAATGTAGAGCCATCCCTCAGGACGCCATCCGTAGCTGTAGCTATACTTGTTGCTGCGTGCATCGCCGTTCGCGATGGCCTTACTTGCTACTGAACTGACTCTGTGCTCACTCTGTATTATGACTATCATTTTGAAATTAAAATCACTTATTGTTCGTTCCTGTCTCTCTCTGTTTGATCACTTTATGGCCCCTCTTTCTTGGTGGTGTTTCATTTTCAATATCACGCAGTGTATATATATTTTTTAGCCCATTTTTTTCAAGCCTTCATTTTCGAAAAATATTGACACCTGAAACTTTTGTTTCTTTCTTTTAAAAGATAATGTTCTTGTAAACCTTGTTATGGATGTGAAATTGTACAATATTAGCTGAAGGCAGTGGCGGGATGACTTTCACCATTGTGAACTCTCACACATGTGCTACCACTGATATTTACATAAACCCAGTTGTTCCTCTGTTTGACCTAGCTAGCCTACACTGGCTTTTAACTCTCCATTTCTAATGTTTGTTTGTTTTTGCCTATCCCTAGTACATGTGGTACAGGCCATGATAATCATGGTGGGTAGAAGTAGGAGACTGCTTTTACTGTAAGTGCACCACATGTCTACACATGTGAAAAGAAGTTACCCTTTACAACTTACAAATTTTCCAAAGCCCCGTTTGGTTACTTGCACTCGCTGGTGGGGTTGGACTTTTGCAAGAATCGGGGGGCAACGGTGCATTATTTTTTTAAATCAGAAAAAAGTGCCCAATGCAGGAATCGAACCCGGGTCGTAGCGGTTGAAAACCAACAGTTTAGACCATCCTTCCACCGACCCCCTCGTTTTAATTTAATTTATGTGACGGCAGTCTTCTGTAAAATATTGGCCAACTATGGGAACATTTCATGGAACTACTTCTTTTATTGATTCATGTAATTGATGCTTCTTCAAGTTCTGTGTATGGGGAGAGGCAAACAAATGTTTTCAAAAGTACTTTTTGAAGAGTACATCTTAAATTGAAGTTATTTTTAGCTTTCTCTTTTTGGCACTGATTGTCTGAATGGCAATTTGTCATAAATAAAATTGTGAACAATTAATAAATTTTGAAAATACATTTTTAAAAAGCTTTTATTCAAATGCACTAAAAGGGTAAAAAATAAAATATTTTATCTTCTGTCATTGAGCCATTAGATATATCTGAGTGAAAATAAAAGCAGCTTAGGACTGATTTAATATGTAACAACTGATTAGCAAATTTTATAAGTGTTTGCTCGTTTCTATAATGATGGTCCCCCGCTTCTTTTATTTTCACTCGGATACAACTAATTTCTCAATGACACAAGATGCATTTTTTTTCTTTTTTAGTGCATTTAAATAAAAGTTTTTTTTTTTATATATTTTTATTTATTAATTATTTAGTTATTTTTAGCCATGAATTTACAAAACATTAACAAAAGTTCACTGTGGATTAGTTCTTAAATAGACTGGAGACTGCTCGCGGCAGATTGGTCAATTCCTCGTAAGAGGCAGGAAGTGATGAAAGCTAAAGCCTATAATTGAAATATCTCTTTACTTTTGATTTGGCGGAACCCTAAATTTATTGTGAAATATATTACCAAGTTACAGACACATAATGGATTATTGTTGAGGGATAATTGGTACATACAGTAAAATCCCTCTATAGTGAACCCCAATGGGACAGAGCTTTTGGTTCACTATAGCCATATTTTTTTCTTTTTTACTTTTCAAATTTTTAAGACAGTATAATTAAAGGACAGCCATACACACTGGAAGAGGCTGCCTCTTAATAGTGGTCACTTTGTTTTAATTCCCATAATTGACCAATTTCCTTATATTAATACTGAATAATAAAAGAAATCATTAGATGATAGGTTCTTCTTGTCATTAACATGCATCTCTATGTCTAATTTCAAAATCAAGACAAATCCTAGGCAAAGTTTTATTAAATATATATTCAAGATATAAAATGATTTTAAAACATCGTTATCACATTATATAATACAATGTTTACTTGAAAATATGGCTCTAATACCTTGTTGCTTTAAAGCACTCTTCAAGCATTGTACCTTTCAAATAAAGTTAATAAGTGTTTTTCTTCAATGTTTCCATTTAAAGTCTAGATTTCCTTTTGTCTTGAACCTGTCATGCAAACCATTGCTGGCTTTAAAATCGCCATAGTTCATGGCATAAAAAATAAATTTTGTTGCATCACGTGCCTGTTTATTTGGACTTTTTTTTAGCCCTAACACATACGATCGCGATCGCAGCAAAAGTTGAGGTTGATTTCTCTTTGTAAACAATTTTAATAGCCTTCTATTTTATCTCTTATAATAGAAAAGTTATATTTTCTTATTTTAACATGTCCTGAAATTTTGTCTGTGTTGTTTTTCACTTTGAAAAGTTTTGAAAATGGCCTTTTTTTAAAAGTAATAACGTTTTTGTCTTTAGAATGCCTTTGTTTTCTTTATTTTGGAAAACATTTGCATTTTTTTCTATTTCAAATTTGATGGTTGCAAAGATATTCTATTTAATAAAAAGTATAATGTGTAAAAATTTATACAACATACAACAAAAATAGAATGTAAATGAAAACAAACAATGGCACTAAATTTATTGTTTTGAAATCGCGATCAGCGAGCTGAAACATGGTCAAAATTTTGTTGTTTTAATTTTTTTTTAATTACAATTTTAAGTTCGTTATAAGCATAGTATTTTTAATATATTTTATTATTTTGAGACCTAAAATGGGTTTGTTATAGGGGTAGTTGGTTATATTAAAAATCGCAAAGTTCATTATAACAATGTTATTTTCAATGGAATGGAATTGGGAATCGCCTTTGGTTTGTTATAAGGGAAGGTTCGCTATATCCATGGTTCGTATTAGCGGGGTTTTACTGTATTTAATATGGATTATGATTATTCAATTGATAAATTTTAATTTCAAGTAATAAAAGAAATTAATTGAAAATGGGAAATTATTTATATCTGTCATGAAATGCATGGTCTTATATTATCATATATAATGAATATAAATATAGGTGTGATGATATTGAAATCAGATTACTGAATTATAACATATAAATTATTATATTTATTGACTTTTGAAAGTTTTTTGCTTGTAATTCCAAGGAGGTCTTAAATAGGAACCTGAATATTCAGATTTATAACTTGATTAGGGTCTTGAACAATTGATGAAAAAATTAATTTGAAACTTCCAACAGTTTCCGACTTAACTTTGTGCAACATTAAATTTAAAAAGAAATATAGAAATTTGTTCATTCCTGGCCACCCCGACCACCCAGAAGTCTCAAAATTTGTACACTTGCATTGTTCATTGGACTGAGTGAGTGTTAAAAGTTTCATACTTCTATGTGATCTGGAAGTATATTAAAATTAAATTTAAAAGTTTGAAAAGCAAGTTGGAAATTTGTCCATTTGTCAACTCCAAAGTCTGAAAAATTGTCAACTTACATTGTCATCAAGTTCTAACAAGTGTACCAAATTTCAGATTTCTATGTGCTCTAGAAGTATACTAAAAATTGATTACAAAATTTGTGAACAGACAGATATGGAAGCAAGTTAAATAAAAGTTTTTAATAAAAAAATAGTACAAAAGTGAAATTGTACTGGGATCAAGTGGATAAATTGAGAAAAAGGAAACTCCTGATTATGTAACTAAAAGTTGGCTTGCCCCATCTGTCAGAATAAAAATCAACTATTCCAAAATGAGCAAAAAAAACCATTCTTGATTAATCAAGAAAGGCTCATCAAGAAAAAATATATATTTGATATTTATCCTGACAGATGAGGCAAGTCATCAGCAACTTTTAGTTGAACAATCAGGAGATGCCTTTTTCTCAAATAAATAAAAATGTTTGGCCACTTTACCTTGTCAAGAAGCCACAACTATTTGTCGTTTACCTGATGGATGAGTGATTGAATTTGAGCCATTTTTAAAAAGCTTTAACTTAGTTAGAATTAGAAAATTCTTGTTTAAATACAAATTTATTGTTGTAAATACCATACTTTGGCAAGGCGGGTATAGCAGCCATAGTTAGTATATGCGAACTGTGCTTACAATGTGGTGTTGCGCCATTTTTGCTTCATCCAGAGGGATTTAGGCCTAACTCAGGACTGCTAGTCACAAGCAGAAACAATAATGGGGTGTCTTGAGAGTAACATCTGCTATATTTTATATAACGTACAGAAAAGACAACCATGCTTTTTGAAGATTGATCAGCTCGAATACACACTAAAAAGGGTTCTAGGCTACAAGCACACACAAACAAACTTAAAAGATTTCTTTAAAAGATTAAAAAAAAAAAAATTTTTTATAAAATTCTTAAGTCTTTTATTTTCAAAATGTATTTGCTTTCTTCCCATTGCATTTATTCACTTAGATTGAATAGCATTTGCATATTTACCTTGTTTAAAAATATAATGTAATTTTATCCATCACATTAAAAGTTGATCATGAAACATTCTGAAAAAAAACATTCTTTCTTATCTCCACTCAATCATATCAGGGTATCAAACTTGTAGAGCTTGAGATGGTGTCTGCTGGGATGAGTAGAGATCATCAATGGATGAGTCAATACAGTCAATAATGTGATTTGCAGGTTGAGAATTGCACTTAGTACATACGGTAGAACCTCCCTGTAAAGGACACCTAATTTCAGAGCCAAAATTTCCTTTAGGGAAAGGTATCCTCTTACCGTAGAGTTGCTAAATTGTAAAAATGGTAATTTTGCAAATGAAAACTGTGTGGTAGAGAGATGTCTTCTAGCGTGAGTGTCCTCTCATGCAAGTTCTACTGTAGTCGGAAAACCTTGCAGCCATGGTTAGACTGTAGAGCAGTGATTCTCAACCAATGTGCCGCGGTAATTTTGTGTGCCGCGAAATTCTAAAAATGTGCCGCCGAATTTTAGTCATATGATTATGTTCACGTTTGTATTGGTTTTTCTTTTTTTCTTTTTCATTTTTTTACTTTTTAAAATAACGAAATTAGCAAATTGAATGTTAGAGATGTATATTACTTATATTTTGCATAGAAATATTGATACATAATTTGAATTTTCTTGCATTCAAGTTAGCAAAAGTGTGCCGCGAAATTCTAAAATTGTGCCGCCAAATTTTCAAATCTTTAAAATAATGCCGCAACAAAAAAAAAGGTTGAGAATCACTGCTGTAGAGGCTTCAAATTGATATTAGGCTTTGCATTACAGGGATCTGACTCTTGATTGCCATATTATGTATTGTAGCAGGTTAAGAATCAATCCATTATACATTCTTCAATTATTCTTGCAATTTTCCAAAGCCTATGTGACACTTTGCGTGTGATACTTTTAAGTTGTTGTTGTCGTGTCCAAAGAAGAGTCTCAGATGTCTCCATGCATCTCCATCACAACAGCAGCAATATCCACTATCTTGGGTGTGTAAAGCTGCTGCTCTGGGTCTAATACTGGGTCTATACTTTTAAGTATATCATTTATATGAAATAATATACAGTTTAACCTGTCTATATCATCCCCTCTCTATAGCGCCCGATTTTAAATACGTAGTACGATGCAATTTACATTAAAAGTGACCTGTCTATAGCACCTTATTTTGGTGAGTCCCAAGAGGGGGCGCTATAGACAGGTTTAACTGTATATTATTTTATTTTCATCAAAAAATGCTTGCCAACACTTCAATTTTTTTGTAAATTACAGTAGAAAACTTGGATAATTCGAAAACGTCTTTAATTCGAAAACATCTTTAATTTGAATGTTTATCTTGGTCCCTAGAATTTCCTATAAATAGAATTCCCGTTTTTAATTCTTTTTTTTTTTTTTTCAAGTTCAACTGTATTATAATCATACAGTATAACCTCATTAATTCAACTGACTATAATTTTTCAAGTTCCAGACACACATTATTTCCCTTCCAAATTACCATCTTTAATCAACACCTTTTAGAATCCCAAAAGACACATATTTACTTTAACCCGGCATTGCGCGCGCCGGGTGAAAATTACCCATGGCAACATTTGAATGGAGAATTAACCAATAAAAAATCGGTTGGCGGAGATGTGGTTTCGTTTAGCTTCCTGACTCATCAATTATTATAAAGTTTTGGTTTCACATTTTGACAGCTCCCACTGAAATTCCATCTATTGTCACTGTCGGGTAAAAAATACTCGTCGCGCGCACTCACGTAATTTTTTTGTTGCATTTTTTTATAACATTTTTTAAAGTGAGATAAATAATTCGAATTAATAATTTAAAAAATAACTATAATAGGTTGATATATTTATCAGCCTATAATTATATATAAAATGGAGGGAAGAAGGTCATATTTATTAGATCAAGAAGAGATTATTGTAGAAGGTGATATTGAAGAAGATCATCTAAATGAACATTTTTATGGAAGTGACACTGGAATATATTCAGATATAGGAATTTTGTGGAATAAGGGAATTATCCCACAAACACATTTTTATATAGGGAGAGCCTCGAAAATCAAATGGTTCAAAAATTGTCCTTCACAAACAGTAAAGCTGAGAACGCCTAATGTCATTACACATTTACTAGGCTTGAAAGGTGAAGAAGCAAAAAATTAAAATACACCTTTAGAAGCTCTTTTGAAGAAAATTCTTAAAGTGTTTGGCCCTTGAACTCATCAAAGAGCAACTAAATCAAAGAAAAAACATTTCTTCACTGCCTAAAAGACTATTAAAAATTTTCTTTTTTACTGATAAGTTAATTTAAATCATAAATGTATACTCTAAATATTTATTTCAATTATTTTTTAGAAGGCACTTCAAGCCATAAAGAAGGTCAGGAACCGCAAGATAAAGCTTCCTACCAGATGTAGTGTGTCCCTCCAGTAAGGACAGGAAGACCTCGACTTTGTGCCATAAATGTGCAAAACCAATTTATAAAGGACATACAATTACAGTTTGTAATGATTTGTCTAAAATACCCTCATGGAATTTTATATATTTAATATTGAAAAGGAGCAATAGTTTCATATTTTATATGCCATTACCAATTTTGAGGATAATTCAAGAATAGTTTTTAAAATGTTTAATCTGTGTAAAAAATATAAATATTTTATTAATAATTGCCTTTTTTGAAAATTAAAATGTTATTACTTTGAAATAGAAAAGGTTTTGTTTTTCCTCAGTTAATATTTATATTCAAAATATGTAATTTTAATATCGGGTAAATTTCACCCAGCGCGCGCAAGTACGTTACATTTTTAGCGCGCGCGCTCGAGGGTTAATTCAACCAACAATAATTCAACACTACCTTTAAGTATTATCAAAATGTTTTAGAATAATGATCAATAGCAATTAGTTGCAATGAAAACAAAGACTTTAATTCAGTCAAAAATTCTGATACTTTAGAGGGTTGTATGAAGTTGGACCATATAAGAGAAAATTTATTCTATAAAAAAATGTTCAACATAATCTAACAACTAAATCTGAGAGGTCAGAAGATATCTTGTCTTGACATCATTCTAAATGACAAATGCTCTCATCACCAAACAGAAAAAGGTTTTTACATCAGTGGGGACAAGGGTAAAAGGGAAGTGGCAAGAAATTTTCCCTCCTTCAGTGTTTGATATTTTTCAAGGTCTTCAATTTTTTTCAAAGGTCTTTTTTAATGATTGCTGACCTTTACAAAAGTAGGCACTTCCAAAGATTTTTGAGATAGAATTAGTATATATGCATTAGAAAATTTATCAATAGAAGGCAATGAAGAATCAGAACTAAATTGAAAGGAAAAATGTTCAGCATTAACAAAAGGAGAGTTATGACTAATAATGACGTTTTTAAAAAATGCTATGACATTTCAATTTTTTTATTTCTAAAAATACATCCTGCACATCTTCCTAAATGTTTTGACTTGTTAATGTGCAAAAAAAAATTGATTCATCGAATAATATTATGATAAATATTTTTAGTTAAATATTTAACAAGAGCGAGAAAAAGGTGTTTATTTAACATAAAATTTATTTAACTATTTTGTGATCGCAATCTTAAAAAGCCTTAAAATACTTACTGTGGTAATAATAGCTAATATGCTTTTTAGAGTGTGCGGATGTCATAGTTTTCACTTATCAGATAAATATATTAAAATAATAATTTAAATCAATAATGTTCACATAAATTCACATATATTAGATATAAAAATCTAACTTTAGAAAATTCCTTTATGGTAAACTTTATTAACACTTTTTAATTCTAACAGTGTAGCCCATTAAAACTGAAGTTTTTAAGAACGGATATTATTTAAAACTTCACAGGTTGAACAATAAAAATAAAATCCTACCCTTCCTTTTATTTTACAAGAGAGTTTTCCATAAATATAATTAACGTGTTTTAATAAATTAGAAGAATGTACCCAAAAATTATGTTTTCAAAATTAATAGAATGTTTTAAAATATAAAGAAAGTTTTCGAAAATATAAATTAATATTCCTTAAAATATAAATTTATATAGAGTTACCAAAAAAAAAGGAAAGTTCCAGAAAATATAAAGAAGTCTCAGGGCCTATTCATTGGAAGTTCGTTAAATAGTTTCTTTTATAACAGCAACTGGCTTAATATCACAATTATAAAATCGTAATTCTCTTAACCTTGGTTATGTAACAACTTGATTGAAAATAAAGAGCGAATTTTTAGCTACAATTTGTTTGTATTAAATGTGGTGTTATTTCTATTCTAAAGGAATAAAAATGTATATATAATATTAATATATGTATACCAATATTTATTTGAAACTACAAGGTATGACCATTAAGAGATTTTCTGGATTCTCTTATTAAAAAAAAAACTGAACGAGTGTAAATAAAATTGACCGTTTTTATGAAATATTAAAAGATCGAGCTACCCGAGAAAAAGAATTGGCCATGCGCTATTTTTATTTTTCGAAAAAATTATATTTAAAACAAATGTAGCTTCAGCCATGGCGAATTTGGGATGGATTTTTTTATTGAACAATGTTTGAAATTTTGTTTCAAATTGGGCAAATTGGTTTCTAAAAGAGAGTTTGATAATGTATCAAAATCGTTCAGAGAAGGGCCTATTAGAAGAGCGACGATTTTTGAATGGTTTAAAAATTTAAAAGAGGTGTGACGTCAGTATTTGATATGCCGAGGTGCGGGACCCCTAAACTGTCCACACGGCTGAAAATGTTGAAAAGATAAACGTTTTTATCAAGAAAAGTTGTGGATAACAATCAGTGATCTTCGAGAAGCGACCAACATATCATTTTTACTATGCCAGGAAATCTTTCACAAAGATCTGGGTCTGAAAAAAAAACTGCAAGCAAGTTTGTGCCTCATCATAATTACACACGACCGCACACAGCCCATTCAGCACTCGCTTTTTTGGCCAAAAAGAACACCCCTCTTCTACTTCACCCCCCCCCCCCCTCTTACACTTCATATTTAGCTCCTAATGACTTTTTCCTTTAACCTAAATTGAAAATGATCATCAAAGGAAAGAGGTTTGACATGAAATAAAAGATAAAAATAAAATTTATAGATGTCTCGAGAAGCCTTATGGAAGGCGATTTTGCAGCATGTTTCGCTAGTTGGGAGAAAAGATGGAGGCGATGAATTTATGCAAAACGATCATATATTGAAATTATTTTAAAATATCCATAAAATATTACAATTGGTGGAATAAAGTTATACTACCAGTTCCCTGGAACTTAATGATCATACCTTGTATTTAATTGTTTATATATAATTTAACATATTATAGTATTTATATTTATCATTAAGCACTTGGGCTGGGTAATTTGTGTTCTGCGCTCCAGGAACCAGGGTTATGAATATCTATATATGCGTGTATCTATGTATGCTACACTAGGTTGTGTTTTAAATGAATAAACCAATTTTGCTGATATTTAACATACTTATCTAGAAAAAAATAGGAAATAAATTCATGGTATTTTCCCTCATCCTATCAAGTTATGAAGTCTTTTGATGTTGTGGCTTTGTATCCCTGTCTACCTCACAGTCTGATTATAGAGTATACTAAAGAACTCCTTGAGGATAATGTAGAGTTCCTAAATACTTTGGTAGTCTACAAGAATTGTGTACTCAATCTGAATTGAGTACTCAGATTTTAATAGAAATTGTAGACTTTGGATCATCAAGCAGAATAGAGTCTCGTGGCTCTTAAGGAAGAAGAGCCATACTATATGCATCTCTGTGTTGGGCCAGATTTTCACAAAACAGACCCAACAATGATGTAAACATTCACATCATATATGTACAGTATCTCGTCGAAGTGCTTGTTGTCCAGATGGAAAATTCCCCACCGAGGAAAGGCCGAGAAGATGGTCGACGATGCTCCAAAGACCAAAGCCAGGGAAGACGCCCAGTTGGAGATGACACTGACCTTTTCCAAACTGACCAACCCTCCACAGAAGGACAACGACGAGGAGAATTAAGAGATGGAGAAAGTACATATGTATATATGTATATAACTTATCCCTTCCTTTATATGCAAGAAGAAAGGTCTAAAAATTTTATTACCAGCTCGAGAAATTCTAAATTTATTTTTTATTCCAAAGAATAAAATTAATTATATATATAATTCTAGATAGATTAGATATTTTTTTTTAAGATAACAATATAAAATTTTTAAAGAAGAAATTACTAAATTAAATTTTCAAGGAATAAACCTGTTACATTTTTATTATTTTATTATTAATTTAAATTTTATTTTACTAAAAAGAAAATTATTTTTTATTTTTTATTTTCGAATATATTCTGCGAAATTAAATTAATTTTATTTTTACTCTGTAAAAAGATAAATTTTTGAGGCACGTGATTTTTTTTTAAAAAGTGAGTTAGTTGGTACTGAAGAACGGGACGGGTGAGAAGAAGCAATCGAGCAGTCGAGACGGGCCTAGGAGACGTAAAAAACAACACAATGGTAAGTTAATATTTTTAAATTTAGTTGTGCGGGTCAAATGGCCTGATAATAAGTTAGGAGATTTTTTTTATCACATTTAGTAGGTTTTATTATCTAAGAATTTTTTTTATTATTATTTTTTTATGGTGTCGAGCTACCTTGTAAGCCCACGATTTTCCGCCATGCATAGTGTATTCCAAACAAAGAATAAAAATTATTTTGTTATATATTTTTTATACATCAGTAAATTTTAAAGTAGAGGTCTCGCTTGCATAAAAAATGAAATTTGAAGGAAAGAGCTGTTTATAAAATATTAGACCTTAACTTACATATAATGTACCTTTTTTTTTATTACAAGTGGTTTTAGTCTTAATAAATTTCATATGCATTTCAATTTTATCATTTTGTATTTTTTTTTTTGCTTTACACCAAACTAAACATTCAAAAAAACTTATTTTTAGGGTTGGTAAATAATGGTTGGTAAAATTTCTTGGTTAGCCCACTTTGAGGTTTGCCCCTTGGTACCATGTTATAATAACGAGGTTAAACCTTGCATAAATTTGGTGTTAAGTTTGGTGTTTGTGCATATCGAAATACCTTGTATTGACAATTAAGTGATATACTAAACTCATAAAGAAAATTTTTAAAACTCGCCACGGCAATTATACAATCACTGATTTACACAAGTTTCAACCTCGTTATTATAACACTAGACGAATGGCCCGGGCAACGCCCGGGTTTTACCCGAGTGCGTATATATTTTAAAAACGTTTTAATTCAAATACTATTCGTTACAATTATAAATTGGCGCCATGGATGTCACTTGTGAAACGTCCCGTTCCAAACTGTGTGTTTTTAAAATGTTTTAATTAAAATACTATTCGTTACAATTATAAATTGGCGCCGTGGATGTCATTCTTGTATAATATATAAATGAGTTTTAAAAATTGTAAAAAAAAAAAATGCATCGGCCGGGAATCGAACCCGGGCCGCCCGCGTGGCAGGCGAGCATTCTACCACTGAACCACCGATGGTTATGAAAAATCCCATCCGTGAGCTTCAGACAGACAAACAAACAGACAGAATAAGGCAAATATATAAGTAGATGGTACCAAGGGGCAAATCTCAAAGTGGGCTAACCAAGAAATTTTACCAACCATTATTTACCAACCATAAAAAATAAGTTTTTGAATATTTAGTTTGGTGTAAAAAAAAAAATACAAAATGATAAAATTGAAATGCATATGAAATTTATTAAGACTAAAAAAAAGGTACATTATATGTAAGTTAAGGTCTAATATTTTATAAACAGCTCTATCCTTCGAATTTCATTTTCTTATGCAAGCGAGACCTCTACTTTAAAATTTACTGATGTATATAAAAAATATATAACAAAATAATTCTTATTCTTTGTTTGGAATACACCATGCATGGCGGAAAGTCGCGGGCTTACAAGATAGCTCGACACCATAAAAAAAAAAATTAAAAAAAATTCTTAGATAATAAAACTTACTAAATGTGATAATAAAAAAAAAATCTCCTAACTTGTTATCAGGTCATTTGACCCGTACAACTAAATTTAAAAAAATATTAACTTACCATTGTGTTTCCTCACGTCCCGACCTAGGCCGCCCCGTCTCGACTGCTCGATTGCTTCTTTTCAACTGAACTCTTTTTTTTTTAAAAGAATTTATCATCTTCTTTTTACAGAGTAAAAAGAAAAAATTTAATATAATTTATATATTCGAAAATAAAAAATAAAAATATTATTCTTTTTAGTAAAAGAAAATTTAAATTAATAATAAAATAATTAAAAAATGCAACAGGTTTATTCCTTATTTATTTTTATTTATTGTTACAAAAGCACGAAGTCCAAAGTACTATTGTGCTGTGCTAGTATTATTTACATATATATGATTAATTATTTACACGATGGATTAGTATTGTTTTGTAAATTATTGTACAAATAGTTCTAAACTTAACAAAGTTCTCATAAGATAGAGTATATACACAAAGAGAATTTGGTAATGTTTCAAAGTATCTACATACAATTTGATTAGTCAGAGGGCAAGTTAAAAGAAGATGCTCTGGTGATTCAACATCTAAGGGGCATTCACATGTTGGATCATTGATAGCATTCAGTTTGAATAGGAAACTTAAGAAGGGTCCTTTGCCAGTTAAGAATAAAGTAGTGAATTTATCAGAAGAAATGAAATTTGGGACAGCAATTGGAAAGAATTTCTTGAACAGTTCATTAGATTGAGAAAGATAAAACTTAAATTTTAGATCCAGATATAGTTTGTTTAATTCTTTTTGAAGGGGTTTTAGAGTGTTCGATCTGTGAGAGAATTTGTCATATTATACTTTGTTTGTAATAATTCAAGATAATCGGACAGTAAAGGGGTTTTCGCTAGTATATGTGTGATGTAAGAAGATGAAGTCCTATAAGCATGAATGCATCTAATAAGAATTTGATATTGTATAGAATTCAACTTGGATCTTTTTGCTGCAGTGATAAAAGGAAACCAAATATTTGATGCATAGCTTATTGTAGAGCGTATCATAGCTTTATATAAGATCAATCTACGCAGAGTATCAATGCCCCAAGTACGTGCACATAATGAGAATAATATATTCTTAAGTTTCGTAGCTTTCATAATTATATTGTCAACATGTGTTCCAAAATTAATCTTATTCCTCTTTGTCTATGATTTTTAAAAATAACTCCCAAAATTTTAACAGTTTCTGATGGTTGAATTATTTTTATATCAAAATTAATGGGCAATTTTTCATAGTTATGTAGATAGAGTATACCTGTTTTGTTTGGACTTAGTGAAAGTTTTACCTTTTCACACCAGGCTTTGATTTTTATTAAACATTTGGTAATATTATACTGAAGATCATAAGATCATTCCTTGAAAATTTAATTTAGTAATTTCTTCTTAAAAAATTGTTATATTGTTATCTTTAAAAAAATATCTAATCTATCTAGAATTATATATATAATTAATTTTATTCTTTGGAATAAAAAATAAATTTAGAATTTCTCGAGCTGGTAATAAAATTTTTAGACCTTTCTTCTTGCATATAAAGGAAGGAATAAGTTATATACATATATACATATGTACTTTCTCCATCTCTTAATTCTCCTCGTCGTTGTCCTTCTGTGGAGGGTTGGTCAGTTTGGAAAAGGTCAATGTCATCTCCAACTGGGCGTCTTCCCAGGCTTTGGTCTTTGGAGCATCGTCGACCATCTTCTCGGCCTTTCCTCGGTGGGGAATTTTCCATCTGGACAACAAGCACTTCGACGAGATACTGTACATATATGATGTGAATGTTTACATCATTGTTGGGTCTGTTTTGTGAAAATATGGCCCAACATCTGGAAGCTTGGGATAGGATCTACCAAAAGCTGCAACTGCCCCTCATTTCATATTTCATGCTATTATTTTGTAATTTTTAATTATTGGCTATAATTAGAAATAACAGTTAGTTTAAAAAGGAATTACATATTGTTATGAATAATATGTTTTATTGTAAATATAAATAATTTTGAAAATAAATAATTGAATGTGCAGTCGTGATAAAAGAAAAAAATACTATCACAAGTAGTTTTTATTTTCATTTACTTGAAGGGAATTACACATTAAATATTTTCACAGTTATATAGAATTTATGAAATTAATTATATATTAGTGAATTTGAAAAAGGGTAAGTTAGCTATACATATTTGCAACAATATTAAAAGTGGCATATTCTAAAACTATGGTCAAAAATGTAGAATAGTCAATAAATGGGAAAAAAATACATTTTTAGAAATAAAATATTTGAATTTTTAGATTATATAATAGAATGTATAATATAGAAGTTAGAAATTAATATAATTAAAATAAGATATTACATTTTTTTTCAGTTTATTATGAACGTCTGAAATTTCTAAAACAGAGTCATTTCTCTCTTAAGTATAATTTTTAAAAAAATGTTCATTTAAAAATAAAATATAATATTTTGTTTTTCACAGAGATTATATTTTACAGGCATCAGAGAAAAATTCGGAAATATTAATCTCTGAAAATAATTTTAAATTTTTTGACCAGTCGAATTGGCGGGAGATTTATTTAGGAAAATTGGGGGAAAATATTAGGTTTGAACCATTAAGGAGGACACAGGAAATTCCTGGTAATGTATTTACCTAATAAGAACATTCTTTCAAAAAAATTGTAAGTAACATTCATACTAAGGTAAAGTTTATTTTTCTATTCATTTGTTTGCTTAGATAGGATTTCATGCATAATATACATAAGCTAGAACTATTTATTGACATTTATTTTATTACTTATTACATAATATTATTTGTTTATTGCGTTAATAGTCCAAGACCGAACTTAATAAATATCTGTAAATAAAAATAAAAGCATTCTGATTATTTTACCTTTATATATACATTGTAAATTGAATTATTGTAATGTTTATTGTAACAATTATTTTGTTGCCCTCGCGTCTTAGTATTTCTTTTGATATTTCTGACTATATGATATAAATAGAAAGGCCCTTTTAGAATAATAATTAACATGTATGTAGATTTTAATTTTTGTGTTGTTCTTTTTTAGCGGTTTAAAAAAAGCAAGATAAGTGGTCTTTTCAAGAAATCTCACCCAACCAAGTCAAAGACATCGCCAATTCCTACAAAACAGCACTCAGATCACTCAGACGTACCAAAGGCATCACTTCCGACCAGTTTCTAACTTTCACCTCCAATATTTCCGGTGTCCCCTACATATACGGCCTGCCAAAGACCCACAAGCCCGACATCCCCCTCAGGCCCTTTGTTGCCTACCACCTTTCCCCCGCTTTTCCGCTGGCAAAATACCTTTGCACTCTTTTAAAACCTTTAGTCAGCTCTCACACAACATTCACTCGGTCAAAGATCCCACTGGCTTTATCTCCAGGTTAAGGAACATTCCCCGATCAGACTGTCTTGCCATGTCAACCTTTGATGTGACCTCACTATTTTTATGTCTTCCACATTCCCTGATTATTGAAGGCCTCAAGCAACTTCTGCTTTCTTCTACATTCCCCACCAACGAGCAACAAGTTATCTTAGATTTGTTCAATATTTGCCTCGCCTTGAACACCCTAGAATTCCACGGCAGTTTCTTCATACAGACGAGGGGCTCTCCAATGGGCAGTCCTTTATCCACAGTCGCGGCCGAGATTGTTATGTCCAACTTGGACCGCTGAATTTTGTCCCAAAACTACCTGGGGATCGAGTTATGGTCACGGTACGTCGACGACATTTTTTGCCTCCACCGCGACACAGACCACCTCCCCATTCTTAATGCTTTAAATTCTTATAATCCTGATCTTCGTTTTACACACAACCCGTCACGATTTAATTGCATCCCGTTTTGAGATGTTTTATTTGTAAATACCGAACACACCTTCCACATACACACAACCATTTACAGTAAACCCAAATACGCCCCTTCCTACCTACATTTCAAGTCCCACGACCCGATTTCCCACAAAATCACCACTGTTAAAACCATTTCCAAGCGAATTTACACTCACTGTTCCCTCGACTGTTTCAAAAAGAATGAGAAACGTATTGTATATAATCATCTCTCATCCGCCGGTTATCCTCATGATTTTATCCGTCATCATTTTTACTCTCCTAATTCCACCAAAACAGTCCCTCCCCCCTACAAAGACCTTTGTTTTCTCCCGCTTTCGGCCAGGAATTCCGACATTTCTTTCTTTTTACGCAAATTCGGAATATGTACCTATTTTAATAATACCCCTTCCCTCTATACTTCCTTACGCCATCCGATTACCAAAGGTTCGATTAAAACTAATCCCCTAACCGCCACCAATGCAATTTTCAAAATCCCCTGTCTCGATTGCGAACAGTGTTACATCGGAGAAACTGGTCGATCTATCCGCACCAGATTATCTGAACACAGCCGCAACATACGCACCAACGACCGCAAGTCTCTCTTATGCCAACACATCACAGAATTTCGCCACTCGTTCAATTTGTACAGCGCTGTATGCGTTTACAAGGGCGTCGGGAACAAGTATCAGCGCTTGGTCCTTGAATCTTTGGTCTCACACTGCACGCCCAGTTTTAACCGAAAAATCGACCTCCCACCCCAGTACTCCGTGTTTTACCCCGCCATTCCCCCCAGCTGAACTATTTACCTACTGTATCTTCTAGTCTTTTATTCCGCTCTACCGTGTTCTCATGCTTTGCGTCCTTTCGTTCCTTTTTCTCTTTTTATTTTTCATATCCATAGTTTTTAAAAAATATTCTCCATTCACCTGTAAATATGTAAATCCCTTGCTTTTTCACTTTTTCATAGCATGTAAATTTCCCTTACTTTTTCATAGCATGTAAATTTCTCTTACTTTTTCCGCTTATAAAATTGGCACTTTTGTTTCCTGCCCAGTTGTAACCTGAAGAAGGGCATTCTTGCCTGAAAGCTTGTATTTTACCAATAAAAGAAAATCACCACGTTTTTATCGCCTTCGTTACAAAATTTAATATTTGCCCTTTGCTCAAATGATGACTGTGAAGAAATGAAGGGTAATAGTTTCACAAAAACACTGAGCGAGTTCGGTAGAAGAATTCGCTGTGATGATTCTTTGTGGGCTGTTGCAAGGATTTAAATAAGATCACTAAATAGCTGAAAGGAGGGGGTAAAAATATCCTTCTAACTAACTTTATTCAATACATATTAAGTGTTCTGATTCTATGTCGGCGGCTCCTTTGTTGCAGGCAGGCGCCGCCGTGTTTACAGTCGACACCTGAGCCGTCTGGGCTGCGTCCGGAATAATGGATCTCCACCATTCCCCACACTCCCACCTGTTTTTATCTAGGCACACAGAAAAACACAAATAATCGTCCAATCGGTTGGGTTTACAAATGGTTCTTCCCGATCTAGTCTGTATTTTTGCAGTTTTCACTTTATCGTTCAGCAAACGCGAAGAAGCTGCTGTTGATGATATTTCCAAGGGATATATTTTCTGAATAGGTCTTAGGAAGGTTCCTACTGCGGTTTTCACCTTCACTAATCTATTCACTCCATCTCTTCCAAATAATATCTCCTCGATCACTGCTAATGGCCAGAAGTTACGCTTTTTATTGTCCATACCAACGAGGACAACATCCCCAGCCTGGAGTTTTGGATTGTCAATGCGTCTGTTTCTCTGGACCAGGAGGGACAAATATTCCTTCCTGAATCGTGATTTCAACTCCTCCCTCAGCTTGCTCAAATAGCGCAGTTTCTGTGTCGTTGGATTATGTCCCATATTCTGGCACTCGGGAAACTCGACATCTGTCTGTTCTTGTAGAAACATGGAAGGTGATATTGTCACAAGATCATTCGGATCGTCGCTGACATAAGTCATGGGCCTTCCATTCATCACTGCCTCTGCATGACACAGCAGGGTCATCAATTGTTGATATGTTAATGTCGATTTTCCAAGCATTCTTTTTAGTATGTCTTTGAGGGAACGAATCAATCTCTCCCACCATCCACCCCACCAGGCAGCAGTGGGCGGGATGAATTTCCATTCAATACGCTTCACTTTCCCGTCGTTAGAAACGCGTTCCCAGTCAATCTTTTTAAAGAAGTTATTGGCTCCTACAAAATTTGTTCCGTTGTCGCTGTAAATGGTGGATGGACGTCCTCGTCTCTTGATGAATCTCTCCAGGGCCATTAGGAAATCTTCTGTGCTGAGAGATATTACCAGTTCCAAATGTACACAGCGGTACACAGCACAGGTGAAGAGAACAACCCAGGTCTTGGTCTGATCTTTCAGATAGAGCGGGCCCGCCAGATCAATCCCTACCACCTCGAATACCTCGGCGTTATGTACTCGAGTGGCAGGTAATGGAGCGTCTTCCACCACAACGGGTTTAGCGGAGAAGCGGCGACATGTGACACATCTTCTCACTATTTTCTTAATGGTCTGTCTCGCTTTTGCTATCCAATATTTTTCCCGAAGTTTGATCATCAAAAATTGTACACCAGCGTGGCAATTCTCAACGTGTGAATCACATATCATTTGTTCAATCAACGGATGAGTCCCATGTAATAGTACTGGCAAACGGAAGCCATATTCGTCGCTGCTGTAAATCAATTTTGTTTTCACACGCAGGATTCCTTCTACTTCACATACCTTCAGACCAGGTATAGAGTGGCTAGGGAAACACTCGGCCTGAACTAATTTCAAAAGCGCCAGCTCCGCTTCATCGATCTCCTTCACAGAAAGTTCGCCCTTTACTTTCGTTGAAGATCGGAGGTTGTTGATGAACCTTCTAATCCACGCCATCATCCGCACATTTTTTATGAACGAGGAGAAATATTTCATGTACCAATGATCGGTACTCTTAACTGTTGTCACAACAGCAATTTTCTTTCTTTCCGCACAGATTTCTTCTTCATTCAGGTCTTTATACCTGGAAGGCCAAAATTCTTCGGAGAGTTTTAACCAGGAAGGGCCCTCCCACCATCTAGACTGTATCAGTCGGGAGAGGCTGCATCCTCTGGAGGGTAAATCAGCTGGATTGCACTCGCTAGGAACATATCTCCAATTTACAGGATCACTAAGTCTGCATATCTCCTTCACGCGATTCCCGACAAAGGTACCCCACTGATCATCGCGCTTTATCCAAGCGAGGGCTGTTGTGGCATCAGACCAGAATACATTTTTGATATCTTTTAACTCTAGAGCTTCAAAGATCATCTTGTTTAATCGTGCTCCTACAATACAGACTAAAAGTTCAAGTCTTGGTATCGTAGGTCTCTTGAGAGGAGCGACTCGAGACTTAGCCGCCATCATATGCACTTCAACTTTGTCACCAACCCGAGTCCGAAGGAAGACCACAGCAGCATAAGCTTCATTACTAGCATCAACAAACGTGTGTATCTGCCAGTCCTTCTGCGGTACCATCAATGGATTGAAATTCCTAGGAATTGCCATGTCTTTGTGCAGCTGAAGGTCGTGAACCATAGGCTTAGTTCATCCTTGTAGTGACGGTCCAATTCATCGTCCCATGCCAACTTTAGAGTCCAAGCTTTTTGCAATAGAATTTTAGGCTTTATTAATATTGGACTCAGAAATCCAATAGGGTCATATATCTGAGCTAAGCAGGACAGGATACTCCTTTTGGTTATCTTGGGGGGTATGGCTACGGGAATTTCACATGACAAACAATCTTCCCTTTTATCCCAACATACACCAAGCACTTTAGATATCTCTGCTCTTTCAAAGGGGTAAGTATCGGAGGCCACGTCCAGGCTATGCTCCCAACGGCTTAGCTCCAACCTAGCATTATCCATGATGGACGTTGCGGTCAATTTGAGATCTTGTAACTCTTCAAAAGAGTTCACGCTTGTGACTAAATTGTCCACATAAAAGGATTTCTGCAACCTCTGAGCTAACGGTTTATGTTCAGGTCGAACATTAGACAGGTGGTACTCGATTACTGCCCCCAAAATGAAAGGACTACAGTTAACACCGAAAACGACACGTCTATGTCGGAATACTTCTGTCTTTTCTCCATTTTGGGAATACCACAGAAAACGCAGGTAATCTCTGTCCCTTTCATTCACCTCAATCTGAAGAAACGCTTTCTTAATGTCTGCCACGACACCAAACTTGCCATTTCTAAACCTTAGCATAAGGTTGGGAATTATCTCTATGAGGTTAGGTCCCTTTTCAAGACAGTCATTTAAAGATGGGGATCTATAGACCTTGCTAGAAGCATCAAAGACAGGCCTGATAGGCGTAGTCCCACTGGAGAGTTTCACCACAGGGCGATGAGGCAGGTAGAAGGCCTCAGCGTCGTGTTGTTCAGCTGGGACTTTCTCAATTATCCTATCATCCAACCAGCCTCGGAAAATATCATCATAGTCCTCATAAAGATTCAAAGAGATTAATTTCTTAGTCGTCTGTTCTAATCTCTTCATAGCAATCTCCCTGTTGTCCGCGATTTTAGCTTTCTCTACAGTCCACGGGAGGGAAACAACATATCTTCCAGAAACAGAATGTTGAACTGTTTTTATAAAATGTCGACGCGCCAGTGCGTCTCTCTGATCTCTCTGTTTAACCTCAATAGGATCCATAATGCCAAGAACATCGATATTCCACAGATTGGTTATACTGCTCTCCGAAATTGTCATCGTTGTGACATGATGAGCGAGTGAAACGTCACTACCTGGCTGACATTCTCCCATTAAAGTCCATCCAAAACGCGTCTGCGACGCAGTCAAGCCATTTGACAACACACAAGATTTCATCATGAAAATAGATCCCAATACATCGCATCCTAGAAGTATTTCAATTTCCATGTCATCCTTTCCAATATCAGGAACCCATATTCTGCGGGCTTTAAGTTCTTTCAACCATGGCCCGCGGCTCAATCTTGGTAGGCTACCACAGATTTTTTGTTGGTCAAGAAGCTTCGCAACCATCTTAAAATTCCCCGATGCATGACCCAAATTGACTCTGTATTCTTGGTGGACACTTTCACTAGTATGACCTCCAAACACCACATGTTTAAGTGATTCCTGGCCAATGGGAGATAGTCCGAGATCCTGGGCAGTTTTAGACAAAATATAGGATCGTTGGGAACCTGTGTCAAGGAGGGCACGCACTACTTTTGCCGAAGTCGCACCTTCGACCTTAATCTTCAGAGTCTGTAGCAAAATCAGAGACGAAGCGCTAAGACCGGAGAATGAAACTCCGTTTTCAACTGTAGGAGAAACGTCACAGTCTTCCACCTGTTCCTTGTCTTCATCCGCTGACTCTCGTCCAGGAGCATTAAGAGGGCATAAAATATCAAGGTGCTTCTTCTTACATCGAATACATTCAGTTATGCGCCTTCTACAATTAGAAGAGATATGACCTGGTTGGAGGCAGGAGAAACAACATTTAGCGTTTTTAATACGCTCTCTTCTTTCTTTAATGCTCATTCTGCGCGCAGCAAGACATTCTGTGTTTTTATGATCTTTATTACAAAAGATGCAATTCTGGGCACGTCCAGCAAAGAGTCCAGAGGCCGTAGGTATCTTAGCAGGATGTGATTGTCTGCCAACGTTTCTATCTTGTTTCAGAGATCTAAGTCCTAACTTGGATCCAGCTAAGGCTCTGTCTTGTTCTGCTGCAGCTTCCTTTTGGAGAAACTCCATAATTAGGTCAACTCTAGTTTGAGTCGAATCACATCAATCTTGACATCATGGAGGGGCTTCTTTGCCAAGCCTTCATGAGTTCTTCTGAGAGACATGCCTCAATCATTGGAAATATAAATACAGACATCTGTCTGGCCTCAATCTTTAAGGATTCCAATGCTCTCAAATGAGTCACCAACTCATCATAAAATGAAGTCACCTTCAACTGTTGTTTGGAGGAGCAATCGATCATAAGGCGTATAAGGTCCCTGACATAGACTTGTTGCAACAGTTCAGGCCTTCCAAATCTTTCTGTCAAAGTTTCTATAACTTTGGGGTAATTCTCGGCAGTCAGGGGGTAACTATTAACCAGTTTACTAGCTCTGGTTCCCGGCGACATAGATTGCACAAGATATTGAAACTTGTCGCTGTCTTCTAAAGTAGGATCGACATGTATCTTGTTGAACTGTGCCCACCATCCCAACCAATCTTTTATTTCTCCTGTAAACTTCTTTAATTCTATCTTGGGTAGTTTTACAGTTCTATGGTGTGAGCTAGAAGCGAAGCTCACTTCACTGGTCGTGGGACTGGATGCAGTGATCCTGGGTTCAACAAGAGCGAGACATTTTTTATATATCCTCTTATATCTCTGGGTATATTGCAAGGCTTCCTCATCGTCTTGCTCTAGTTCCTCTTCGCTAACGTCTGAAGTTAGCATGAAGTCTCTTATCTTGCCTTGGATCACAAGAAGCTCACTGTGAGTTTCTTCAATTATCTCTCTATTATATTCAATGTCCTCTACAGGTATCGGTGGAGTACTTGACAGAAACTCTTCTGTCGTCTTCAAGCTGCGAGTTAGTCGCTTTCTAAGTAAATTTCTATGTCTTTTTAAAATTTCCATTTTTCAAAAAACACTATAAACAGAGGGTAAAACAAAAGGTACTTATCTTAAGTCTTGAACTTGTACTCCGCCGTTAATCCACTTGATCTTGCCTTGTCAGAAGCCCACCCGGGGACGCCACTTTGTGAAGAAATGAAGGGTAATAGTTTCACAAAAACACTGAGCGAGTTCGGTAGAAGAATTCGCTGTGATGATTCTTTGTGGGCTGTTGCAAGGATTTAAATAAGATCACTAAATAGCTGAAAGGAGGGGGTAAAAATCTCCTTCTAACTAACTTTATTCAATACATATTAAGAGGACAGTGGAAAACACGCGACTGGTGGGTAGCAAAACCAAGCCGTGTTCTGATTCTATGTCGGCGGCTCCTTTGTTGCAGGCAGGCGCCGCCGTGTTTACAGTCGACACCTGAGCCGTCTGGGCTGCGTCCGGAATAATGGATCTCCACCATTCCCCACAATGACATTTCAGAAACCGACGCGAGCTAAATACTAACAACAAAAATATGCCTAAAATGAAAACTACGCATGCGCATTTACTGACGTTGCTTAAATTAAATTATAGTTTAGGCTTTGTTCTTTACAGTAAAATTGATTTTACATTTTTCAAAAGTTGTTTTATATATATTTTTTAAAAGTTAGGGAACTTTTTGATCATACCGTGTAAATGTTATTAAACTATAAACTATAGTTGCACAAAATATGCGTATAATCATAGAAAACTGATTAAATATATATATAGCCTGGCCACGCTCAATATTAAAATTAACGGAGCATGAAAAGAATTAAATTAAAGTCGCCGTTCAATAATATGATAGACCTCAATACCTCCCAAAAAATAGTAAAATTAATTGTAATTTGTCTACTGGTAGGTATATATTTTATTTTAGTTCTAACTTCTTAAAGGAAATTAAGGTATCCCAATGGGGGCAGTCCCCTCTCCTCAGCTGTTGCTGAAATTGTTATGCCACCCATAGACGCACAGATTACTCAAGATTTAACCTCAGATAATTTTACATGGCGGAGCTATATAGATAATGTTTTAGCATTTGTTCTCATAACCAATTTGACAATATTCTCACAAAGTTAAAAAGTCACCATAGTGAAATAGCCTTTACTCTTGAAAGAGAAGTTAATAATGTTATTCTTTTCTTAGACGCATTCTCATAATTCGTACCCTATACCGTTTCCATACAACAGTTTTCTACAAAAAGACCTTTCATCCTATTTACAACAAAATTTATTCCTTTTTTCCCCCTTAGCCATAAGATCAACACAGTAAAGACACTAACCAAACGGGTTTATACCCATTGTTCCCTCGAAAACTTCAAAACAATAAAGACAAAATATAATAGATAAACTGATTTCATCTGGATACCCCAAAATTATTCACACTTAGACACTTTTACGACCCTAATCATCTTCGCTCCAATCGTGTATACAAATCAAGCTGTACTTTGCCTTACTCCCCAAAAGTGCTGTCATAACCCTTAAACTTTGGAAATGTCAACAATTCCCCAATATTGGCAGTCTAATAAGAAATAGTTACGCCAAAATCAGTATTCCTGTCCTTCCAATCAATAAAATAAAAGCACTTTATTCATTTTATGTAGAGATTGTGGGGTATATAAGAGAAAGATTGAAACAACTTTCTTTTATTACGATATATACAAGGTCTTCATTAGTCGCTCCCACTGCGGGAAAGACTCTGCCACCGATGGACGGCGAGGATTCTTTCCCACAGAGTGAGCAGGTGGATGTTATGACTGGCATTGCCCAATTCAAGACCAAGATGGTACTTGTAGATGGCAGCCTTAGCCTCACCTGTCAATTTGATTGCCTCGGGATGGAGGCCAACGCCGAAGAGCCAGGCTTGCAGATCCAGGGTCAATTATCAGGAGGCGAACACCTCCCGGAGCAAGGGTCGCACGTCTCGGCAACTCCAATATCTGTGGGTCAGCAACCCGTCGCTGGACCCACAGGCGGTGCAGGTGCTACGCCTCGAGGCAGGATGGTCAGGATGGGGTAGGGCGTGGAGGGCCAGTCGTAGGGCGACATCTGCGTCGTGCCCCGAGAAGCAGTTGCGACGCAGTTCGCAAGAGCCACTAGACCCGGCTCGTACCCCACACGAACCACCCCAGCCGCTCCTGCAGCCGGCCGATGGTGGTTTAAGGTGGAAGGTATGGGTGGATGTGGAGCAAGATAGAATATGGATGTTCTGTTGGCCGCGCGGGCACGACCCACCAGCGACAGGCTGCAGTGGAAGGTTGCCACCTCGCGATGGCTCGTTCCAGCAATCCCATCAAGTGGGAGGCCTGAGAGGCGACGGTTTTCCCGGCGGTGATCGTGCAGTCCAGAACAGTAAGCAACTCGGACGTCCAGAAGATTTCCAGAGGATAATACGTCTGGTGCTTACAGGAACCGCAACAGAGCCCTCAGCTCTTACTGAAGTTGACAGCCACCCTGGAAGACATGCGGAACTCTTCGAAGATCAGGAGCACGATCTGAAAATGAGCGTCGTCCCTGATGAAGAGTACGATGTCGTCCGCATAGGTGACCACGCTACCACGGCCCAAGATCCTCTCAAGGCAGCGCAGCAGAGGTCTAACACCGATGCTAAATAAGCGCGGCGCCGAGACGACAGCCCTGCCTCACCCCGTTGATAAGCGGGAAGGCCTTTGTGTAGACATCTCCGATTCAGATGGAGGCGTCTGCTTCCCCATAGAGGACAGCAATACACCCTAGGAAGGTAGATGGTAGGTTCAGTTTCTCCAGCAGGGTGAACAGGTAGCTCCTGCTCAGGGTGTCGAACGCCGGCTCCAGGTCCAGAGGAATGACAGCCAGCGGCGTGTGAAGCGTGGAAGAAGACCGTTCCGGAACGGCGTAGGTCTGACATTGGAGCATGAGGTTTGGCAGATGACGACGCAGACGGCTCATGAGCACGCCGCTGAGGACCCTGTATTCGGTCGTTGGTAGACTGATTGGCCGAAATGCTTGTAGACACAGACAACCCTGCACTTTCCGCACCAAGATTACCTTGCTGTGCCATGAAGATGTAGTCAAGGCCCCGCGGAGTCAAGAAGCCTCGAAGAATTGCCAAATAACTTCGGCGAAGAAATATTCCAAGGATTTGACAAAATTACAGGGTAATTCGTCCCATCCCGAAGCACGGCCATTTGGCAGGCGGTGGATGGCTGCCGCTATCTGTTCGCGGAAGATGTCGGCGAGAAAGAGCTGGTCCCACTCGTCGAACTCCAGGTGGGGTCTCTTCATCTAGGAAGTCGGTGATGGATTCTTCCGAGCTTGGAGCCTGAGCGAAGCGACTACTTAAGCATTCTCAAAAGAAAGGCCTTAGCTGGTTCACAGAGATGGCGTTGCCGTCGTTGTCGGTGAAGGTGGAGGGAGAACGACGTCTGGCTCGAAGGGAATGCCCGTGGTCCGACAAGGAAAAATAATCGGAGCAGGCAGTATCGTCCTCCAGTCTTCGCCTCAAGAAGAGGCCTGCTCTCTCGATGTATCTACCGCCGGACTCGGCGACGGCAGGCGCGATTGATCTCATCTCCGCGACCAGATCTGCCTTAATCTTGGTACATTGTTACCATAACATCGGAGGTGAAAGATTTTCCAGGTCTTCCAACATTTCATCGATGAATTCTTCCATTCGATCGAAGAGCAGGTCTGACCGTAGCAAATTGCCGATGCAGGGAAGTCTTGTAGGACGGCAGGACTACTTGGGTCGGGATGGCATAGAGCCCTAGCAGGCGTAATCGATGGATTGGTATTGGGTGACGCGGTCGCAGAAGCTTGATGGAAGTAGGATTCTGTCTAGACGACGCGCGTCGACCCGGCTTCCGATAGTAGCAACCCTAGTGTTATCCAGTGCAGCATCGAAGAAGGTGGCGACATCGACCAGGCCGGCTTGGTCCAGGAGCTCCGCGAAGGCCTCTGCTGAACCTGATGCCAGGTCCTTCGCCGACTACACGGAGATTACATGGTCACTGAGGATCCACGCAACTTCTTCACACGCCAAAGCTGCGATGATCTGGAGCTGGCGACACTGTCTTTAATGAAGAGAGCGAAGTCATCGGCATAGGTTTCCACGAATCCGTGGCCCAAGATACTCCATAGGCGGCGCAATAGAGATCCAACTCCGTTGCTGAAGAACGCATCAATAAAGGGGCAGCCCTGCTTTACCCTAGTGATAAGCGATAAGGCTTTAGTGCGGGCATTTCCGACTTAGATGGAGGCGTCTGCTTCTCCATAGAGGACAGAAACCTACTCGATGGTAAGCACACTTTCTCAAACAGGGCGAACAGGTACTCCTGCTCAGGCTGTCAAACGTAGACTTCAGGTCCAGCGGCGTGTCATGTCTTGACGCCCATGAGATCTTGCCAGACACTTGCGCAATGTTCCAGGAGGATGACCTTCCCGGAACGGCCTAGGTCTGACACTCGGGCACGAGATCTAGCAGTTGACGCGGACGGCCCATGAGCACGACGCCGAGGATCTTGTAATTGGTCGTTGGTTGACTGATTGGCCCGAATGCCTGTAGACTAGGACCACCGAGCGACTTTGGCAGCAGAATGATCTTGCCTCGTCTTGAAGATGGGGAAAGGCCCCGCGAAGGCGAGAAGCATAGAAGAATTGCCAAAGAACTTCGGCGAATAAATCTTCAAAATCTTTGAAAAACTAGCAGGGTAATCCGTCCCATTCCGAGGCACATCCGTTTGGGAGGTGGTGGATGGCTGCCGGTATTTGGACGCGGGAGATGTCGGCGAGAAAAAGCTGGCCCCACTCGTCGAATTCCAAGGGGCAACTTCGGCGAGGAAGTCGAGCTAGGTGCCTGGATTAGGCGACTATTCAGGCATTCCCTAAGGAAACGTCTTAACATCCATCGTCGGTGTAAGTGGGATTAGAGCGACGTCTGGCTTGGAGGAAACGCCTAAGGTCCGACAGGGAAGGATAGTTGGGCCGGGCAGTGTGGTCCTTAGGTTTGTTCTTTCGATGTATCCACCACCCGAATCGGGGCGCGAGTGACCATATCTCCGCAACTAGATCTGCCGATCTGCCTTGATTCTGATCTATTGATCCCATAACATCGAGGTTGAAGTTTTTGCTACGTCTTCCAATATTCTATCGATGAACGCTTCCATTCGATCGACAAACAGGTCTGAAACGTAGTAGCTTGGTTTAGAATGGTATGGTGGTTCTAGAGTAGACGTAGTCGATTGTTTGGTATTGGGTAACGCAGTCGCAGACGCCTGATGAAAGAAGAATTCTGTCCAGACAACCTACTTCAACCCGACTTCCTATGATGGCGATCCTAGTGTGCTCCAGCGTAGCACCAAATAAGGTGGCGACGTCGATAAGGTCGGCTTAGTCAGGAGCTCCGCGAGGGATTCTGCTTAACAGGATACCAGGTCCTTAGTCGACTCTTCGTAAATGTTCAAGCCACACCGAGGATCCACGCACCCTCTCCACACGCCAGAGCTGCGATGGTCTGGAACTGGCGGCATCGCTCTTCAGGAGGATGAGACGTGGGCGCTGACGCACGCATGGAGAACCCCCGGATTGTAAGGTCCATGACAACAATCCAGCAAGGCCATATAATCTGTTGCCAATAAACAACGATCCCGGCCGCGAAGACAAAGGCAAGGCTTCATCCCACGATCAAAATTTTAATTCTCCGACGAAGAGCGGCGATACCGCGCGTGTATAATATTATATAGGTCCCGAGTCCGCGCCATACTCATTTGTCAGTTTTGACGACGTCTGGAGTGCTCTGTTTGGAAAAAAATATATATATTTCTTGAAGAAAGAACTCTTTGATGAAATTACGAAGATTCTTTATTACTCTTTACTTTAAAGGTGATTTCAAAAACAATAAGGAAGTACAAGAGATTAAAGAAATTAAACTAGATAAAATTATATATGTAATAATTACCTTTTGATTGATTGTTGTTCCTATGTAAGATGCTGTTGACTTACTGTAGGATTGGTGACTTGTGATGGATGGTGGAGTTTGGTGATGGATGGCGCAGTCGTAGTTGAAAGGTAGGGTTCCACAAGGGAAATAACGAGATAAAAACCAGGATGGGATTGAATCTAAGACTTCGCGATAAAGGGAGAGAGAATTGGGACTGAATGAGGTACCTTCCTTTCACATGATCGAAGAGAATTTTACCTTAGTGAAGTCGGAGTTGAGCACGTCTTGCTCCTAGTCGGGTCGCCTGCCTACTGTCTAACTTTGAGTCCTAGATCTTCCTCGTTAACTCTCTAGGCTTCTCATTGGATGGGATCGTCCTACGCGTTTATCTCCCATTGGCTATGAGTTGTTCATGCTTATCTGTGATTGGTTGTTGGTACCTCCATTGTCTTCATGATTGCCATCTTCCAGGAAGAAGAAGGTCTTTGAACTTTAGTTTTATGGTTCCTGGGTAGTGACCTTTACTTCCTGGATGATGCAATCCTGGTAATTGCTGTTCTCTCTTTTTCGCGAGGCCTAACTTTTATTTAAAACTCTTTGACGATACATTGCATAGATTGTGGTGGGATTACATATTGTTATATACAAATTATTACAGATGCGTCCCCTACATGTGAAGAATTCAAAAAGGAGTAGCCTGAAGTGAATTCTGTAAGAGAAAATTAATTTTGTGGGGAAAAATTAATTATGGGCACTGTGAGGTTATATACAAGTATCGTAGGTGAAATAAAAAGGCTAAAAGCGAATGGCGTTGGTGAAATAATTGTTGAGTAGAAGGAAGAAAAAATAAAATAAAATGATGATGCCTATACACTTCAACTCGAGTTATGGAAAGCTAAATTGAGGGAATTTTCTGTTAGGGCTTTGGGAAATAAAAAAAATATATATATATATAAATTAAAAGAAAACAAGTGAGTTTTCGTTGAAAAAAAAATTGTTAGAAAACAAGGTGAGTTTTCGTTAAAAAAAATTGTTGAGTGGTTGAAAAAGTAAAATTTGTTTATAACAAAAATAAAAAAGAAGTTGTTATATAAATGGTAAATATTTGATTAAGCATTTGGATTTCAAAAATCATAAAAGTAAATGAATGGGGTAAGAAAAAAATGTATGTGGAGAGAATCGCAAAATCTCTTAGTGATAAAAAGTTACATGCCAGTGTATCTAGGTCACGCGGCGATTTCCGAGCTTTTAATTGCCCTTGTAGATTTTTTTTCTCTTGTGCGACTTGTGGGTGGAAACATGATCCTTCCCAGAAGCGCGTTTATATTATGTGTACAGGAGACACGGGAATCTAGTTAACCTTAAGTTTGTATTTGTTGTAATGTTTTTGGGGTTGTATTGTCTTTCAAGATCTCAAGGCCGAGTGTTTTGTATTAATTTGTCCCGAGCCTTAATGCGTTATAGGGGTTTTTATGCGGTCCTCTAGGGCACTTAAGTTGTGCTCGCCCGATATCCACTTCGTTATCGGGAGGTCGTGACCGGAATCGAATCTTTGAATACAGGGTTCGAGGAGAGTCTTCGACCCTTTTAAAGTGGTCGTCTCTTCCTTTCGGAAGAAACGTAAGCTTGAAGGCTTTACTACCTAATTTTTTTTCTTATCCTATCTTTTAAGTGGTAATGTGCGTAATTGTTCGTATTTGGCCTTTAGATCTGAATTTTGCGTATTGGTCGTGAGTATTGGATGCTTGTTTTATATTGGTAACAGGTAATATTGTTTGGGAGTGTTGGGAAAAGAATCGATATTTGTGTAATTCATTGGGATGCGGTGTTTTGAGAATTAAATTTGTTTATTAATATTGAGACGTTACAAAAAAAACAATTTTCAATTGTACATAAATTCCTTTAAGATGTTACTTTAATTTTTCATATGTTTATTTTCAATTTCTTTTTCTCATTCATTAAAAGTCAATGATGTACATGCAAATTTAGTAAAAACTCAATAAAAACGATATGTAAAAATAGATATAAAAACAAATGACTTGTAAACAAAAGCGGAATAAAATGAGTTGAGGTAAAATGTCTATTCCATTAACAAACATTTCACTTTTAAAATAATGAACTTTAAAATTAAAGTTTTACAAAACAGAAAATTAGCGTTTTAAAATAAAAACGTGGCAATATAATATTAATATTGTAGCGTAGAAATCAAACCTTGAAATATCCTAAGATGTAAAAGTATTTATTGATGACGTCACAGCGACGAGTCGACAATTATTAACAGGTCAGCCCCCAAAAACTATTTACCGCTAGAGAATCTTAAGCAAGCAAGCAAAGAAATATTTTAAAGATGATTTCACAAATACAGATTAATATATATTTTTATAATCTGTTGAATATATTTTCATTGAATAATATTAAATTAAATAATAAAATATTTCTTTGTCACATAGCCTCCTCCTATAGAGAGCATCGACCCGATGCTCAGCAGGAGACTTACGTCGTCAGTCTTAAGAACTAGTACTATGGCCAGGGATATTTTCAGGTGACTGCGGTGGATGTCTTCTTTCAGTTGAGATATCTTCTTCATGAGGGCTTGGTAGGTCTATGTTTACGTCAATGTAGTTTTTTATTTCCACTGTGGTCGGCAAGGGAGGATTTTATAAATTTGCGGCCTTACCTCCCATATGGTCTATCATCTAGTTTAATGGCGGGGCGACCAGCTAGATCTTCTAGCAGGTGAGAAATTTTGTCTGTTTCGACCGGTATATGAGGTAGGGCTTCGGTAGCGACTGAAATTTTTCCTCGATGATTCATCGTTGGGTTCCTGAGATTCGGTTTGAGAGTTGTAGAATTCCATTGCGTCTTGCTTTCTTCGGAAATATTCATTTCTCCTCTCCTCATTGTGTCTCTTCCTGTCACGGCAATAGCGGACGACGTGACCTGGGCGTCCGCAGTAGAAACAGATTGGCTTTCCCTCTGTTGTCCGCCATTCATTGGTGTCACATCTTCTTCCTTGCTTTCGGTAATGAGGTTCAGGATGCGGTCGTATCGTTTGGGCCTCGTATCTAGTATTTGATTCCGGCCTGGATGCTTGCGGGGGACTTATTGTAGGTTTTGATCTAGGTGCCAAGGTCTTTACAATCTCTTCCCTCACTAAATCTTCAATGACAGCGATTTTAGGCTCCTCATGAGGAGAGTCCAATGCTTGCTGTATCTCTTCACGAACAATTTTTCGGATCAGCGATGACAGATCTTCTCCGTCATCCTGGTCACAGAGAGAGGCTACATTTGGTAGGCGCTCGTACTTGGTTGAGGTAACTCGCCTACAACGGAGCGCTTCGACACGGCGACATTCTGTAATGAATTGCTCGGTGCTCTGTACATCCCTCGGTAGGAGTGCTTGATAAAGCTCCTCAGCGATCCCCTTCATGAGGTGGGAGATTTTATCTTCCTCGCTCATTTGAAGATCAGCCTCTTTGCACAAGCACAGGACATCCTGGATGTAAAATTCGGTACTTTCGCCTTTTAATTGTGCCCGCGTCTTAAGTTTCTTCTCCGCTTGCAATTTTGAATTTTCTTTTTTTCCGAACACATTCTCTAATTGAGATGTGAATTCCTTCCAAGTCTGGATGCTTTCTTCGTTGTTCTCAAACCATTTGAGAGCAGTTCCAGACAGATAAAAATAAACTTTAGTAAGACAAAGGGTTTCGTCCCAATGGTTGTACCTTGCCACACGTGCATACCCTTTTAACCATTTTTGAAGATCTTCACCATCCTCCCCGGAGAAAATGGAAGGGTTCCTTGGCAGATGTTGAACAACGTAGTTGCTTATCTGAGTACCTTCCTTCTTTACATTCATAGAAGTTTCTTTAGGTTCAACAGAATCAATTTTTCTCTTATTTCTTAATGGGTATCGGTCCAGTCTCTCCACCAGTTGTAGCGTAGAAATCAAACCTTGAAATATCCTAAGATGTAAAAGTATTTATTGATGACGTCACAGCGACGAGTCGACAATTATTAACAGGTCAGCCCCCAAAAACTATTTACCGCTAGAGAATCTTAAGCAAGCAAGCAAAGAAATATTTTAAAGATGATTTCACAAATACAGATTAATATATATTTTTATAATCTGTTGAATATATTTTCATTGAATAATATTAAATTAAATAATAAAATATTTCTTTGTCACAATATAATAATATTAATATAATTAAATGTGTTTTTGTAAGAATCGGGATGTGAACTCATTGGGATTCCCAGCTGAGTGAATGTCATGGACGACAATCGGTGACAGTCAAGATGGCGACGTCTGGTAAATCAGGGCCAGAGATGACCTCAATCTTGGCCATCATATAACCATGACCAAAATAATAAAGTTTGATTGAGACAGCCTTAATCAAGGCAGGGCGAGGTCCGAGGGGTCCAATTTCGTAAAGATTATTCATTTTCACCCAGGAAACTTTCAATAAGTTTTACGACCGACAAAAACGGGAGGACAAAAACATCATCTCTCCCTCTCATGTAGATCACACACCCTCTTGGACCTTCTCGCGTCTTCGGCGCTGGCCTCTCTCTGAGGTGACATCCAACCTGTTTTATCCTTTGTGTTACCCGTTGATGCCTGACCACGTGGCCCATGATTGCTAGTGCTTGTGGTACGACATATATATACCACGAATAGTTGCTCTCTAATTTCATATTGCTTATGTAATTTAAAACTTTTATCCTTATATCCTATTGTGTTAAATAGTTTGCAACTTCTCACAAATTGTAAGATATGATTCTGATTCTCTAGAATACCCCATCGACACGTTATCAGGCGTTTAATTGAGGTAAACAGTAGTTTCTATACAAACAAAAGGATAATACCAGATTACAGTAGCCGACCACTTAATGAATGAAATACTAGACTAATCTTTATTTTGAATTTTGGTTTCTTGTGCCCTAATTCGCTCCTGTTAGGCTTAGATAAAACCCTGTTAGATCCGCCATCCAGTAACTCCGCCGCACTCAGTGTAAATTAACAATTCTCTATAATACCTTATTATTGGAGCAGCAGCAGCAAGGTCAATAGAGACACTACAACGTGTTTATAGTTTGCTAGTGATTAATTTGGATGTTGTAAAGTATATCAAACAACACAAGCGTATTACAAAGTGTTAAACAAGGTGTTTATTTTGATAAATACATTGTAATCACTGCTCTGTACAGGAGGGTTTTCAGAGATTGGCCCGGAGCCTGCGGTACCGTAGTTTGTTGACTACTTGATCCGGCTGGAAACACGTAAAGATAGTCAAACCATTATTTTCCTTCTACTTACTAGCTTCGGTTAATTCTGCCAATGGAATATGGATTTCAACGAACCGTTAGGAACCATCTGGTGCCTGGTTTGAAGAGTACTCGTTTCGCGAGGGACATCTGATTGACAGGGGCGATGACGTGGAGGTGAAGGTGAGGTACGGAGTAGAACGGAGGCCAGTGGAAGCCCACCCTGTCAACGCAGCGTTAGGAAAGTCAGTCTGTGGACCTTATTACACAAGCACATCAAATAATATTGTTTAGAGATAGTATTAATAAATGGTGTTTTTGAAAAAAAAAATACAGTAGAACCTCCATGAAAGGACACTCGCGCTAGAGGACACCTTTTTTCAAAGGACAGTTTTCATTTGCCAAATTATCATTTTTTAAATTTAGCAACTCTCCGGTAAGAGGACACTTCTCCCTAAAGGACATTTTGGCTCTGCAATTAGGTGAGCTTTACAGGGAGGTTCTACTGTAATATCAAAATGTTTGCATCAAACACTTTTATTCGATTGTTTTCCTGTAGATCGTGTATGGATATTTAAATAATTATAGTGTTAGTGACACCATCCCTTGTCACATACCAACCCTAGCGATAGGTCAAGATTAGGGAGTCAGAAAACCGGAAAGAAAGATTGATCCGGTGTGATTCCAACGGAGGGGTGTTGACACAAGTTGGGAGGACAATCGAGGAAAAGAGTGACATCAATGGGGCAGTGTGAAAGCTGGCTGAATGATGTAGCGATTCTATAGAAGGAATTGTTTTATCCATGAATCCTATTTACGCTCTTGTCACCCACTCCTTGGCTTTATCTAGTGGGGAAAGCTTCTTTCTTATCTTGCTTGTACATAGATGGCATAGTAAACTGATTAATATAGAGATTATTTCATCATTTATTGTCTTATACTCCACCCCCAACATCAATCTCACTTGACAAGAATAATGTAGAATTAAAGTGTATGAGACAATTTTAATCATGGTACACCAAATGGGTGTGTCAAGCCATGATCTACTATCCCAGCTTACCTCGGCTTCTCCAGCAGATCCTCAGTGCTCGCTTGTTCCTCTAGGACAGCGTAGCCGATTTTTTCAAGATCCCGAACTAAAGACACACAATGATGGATATTATGATGCATTAGCGCGCCATCTGTTATCAAAATTCGAAACTATTATAGACGCGTATTATTCTTTTTTAAAAATAAACAATTTATACTGCCCTTACTGCAATGTAAAAATTAATGGGAGGGCTTGGCTCATTAGTGATTATTTCCATAGTTAATTAAAATACCCATTCCAAGAGTCTAGCATCAGTATCACTATAAAAGGAAGATTTAAAAAATGCAATATAACAGCGGTATGGTAGATTAAACTGGCGAAACCGCTAGGAGGGTTCACCACTGATAAGCCAGGCCCTCCCATTAATTTTTACATTGCACTAAGGGTAGTAGAAATTGTTTATTTTTAAAACGAATCATACGCGTCTATAATAGTTCCGAATAGATATGCATGTTAAATTATATTGCTCGACTTTTATTTCTTCTAATTTTGAACCTACTCTGGTTTATTGTACAAGTATTTTGATAATTTTATAGAAACCGTTGAAATATTCTCAAAGATATGGATGGCTAAATTAGGTCATTGTATAACGATGAAATATTAAATATCATGTTTAGCTGCCCTGATGATTTATTTGTAAATGAGAATTTAGAATTTAACAAGACATTTTAGTGAAACAGCAATGATGTGTCATCAGCATATCATACCAACAACAAAATGATTTCTCAAAAGAATGCAGGATAATGAATCTATTCCCGAATATATGGCAGAATTGAGAGATAAATTAAGCTTAACACAATGCAATTTTGAAAATACTCTCAACGAAATGTTTGGAGATTGTGGTATTTTATTACATTCGTGGCAACAAAATGTTATTGTTACGATAATGTTCTTTCTTATCATCATCATACATGTATGTTGTAATATATTCCAATATATCCCCATGTGTTATATAGTTATAGTATAATTACCAAAAAGACATAATGAAATTCTATTGAGTGACAGTCGGCGCCAGTCAGGGGGAAGGTCTCCGAAAAACATGTCGGGGCACCAGGTGTGTCCCCTTCTTGCTCAAAACAGATCAGTCCGCTTTGAGAAACAATGATTGACAGACCCACCCCCCCCACCCTACATAGACCTGCCTTGATCGGCGTCGGCATCACTCTCTCGCCATCTCTGTGGTGACATCCAACATGTCTTGATGCAATACATTCACGCCTGCAACCACTCTGAACATTGAGACCACAACGACTGCATTTAACCAACCACACTACAGTCATCCTACAGGATCGACTACAACCCAACATGTATATATTCATTATTGCAGGATTCCGAATTTTGACAAATTACAAAAAAAAAAAAGCATATAACGCCCCGCAACTCTTTTTATTCACCTGATCAAATAAAGTTTTCGGGCAAGCCCGTCTCCAGCTAACAAGAACATATAAACCTTTATACGACACGATTTTTTGTAATATCTTTGTTTGTAACCATTGGTATATAGCATATTATTTAGTTCTAATAAAAATATCCTATCAGATATGTCACCTACTGGCCCTCTCTAATTCCTACATGCTATCGAAGATATAACAGACTAGCCGAATGGCCCGGGCAACGCCAGGGTTTTACCCGATTAAATGCTTTTATTCAAATACTATTCGTTACAATTATAAATTGGCGCCGTGGATGTCATTCTTGTATAATATATAAATGAGTTTTAAAAATTGTAAAAAAAAAAAAAAAAATGCATCGGCCGGGAATCGAACCCGGGGCGCCCGCGTGGCATGCGAGCATTTTACCACTGAACTACAGATGCTTATGAGAAATGGCCATATTTGGGTATTTATTCCATTCACAAAAGCAAACGGTGACAGAATTATTAAGAATTGATTGATGACTCTGATACTTGTATATTTTAATAGTAAAGTATGTAAAATAAGGAAATTTACATGAAGGTTTGTGCAAGATGATGAAGATGCAAATTTGAAATAACTTATGAACTAACTTTATCTTATGAAGACACAAGGTAAGTGTTTCATAATTTATGAGGCAGATTGGAACTGTTGTTAATGACGAAGTTTAAAATAAGACAACATTCATAATTAAGTGTGTCATTTGTGAAAAATTAACCATTCATCTAATAAAAATAATTTCTCAGAAAACAAATGCCATTATAGTGGAGAGAGAAATACATGATGTGTTCATCATGTCAATTGATGAAAATAATTTTAAAAACATGAAAATTAAATTCTGTCCGTCTAGCTAAAGAGAGAGTAATTGTAAAAATATAATACAATACATGCATTTTTCATTAAAAAAATCCAAAGAATTAGCAATATTCATATAATACAAAGTAATAAAGATGGAAAAAAAAATATTGTATAAAATTAAACGTAGACTACAAATGCATAATTTTCAAATTTGATAAAGGAGGCTATTGTACACTAATTCCAATAAATGTCTTGTAAAAAATAACTTTAGAAAAAGTAGAATTATTTTATTTGACATATCGGACGTGATATCCCAGCTCGGAATACTTGCGCCTAAATACATTTTAGCAACCTATATATAATTCATTATATACAATTCAATAACCGGATTAAAAACCCAATTAAAACTGTAACGATGGTTTTTCTCAAAAAGAAGAGAAAATCTAAAATGAATTATTTTAGAAAAAGTAGAACTACTGAAAAATTCAAATATCGGCTAATTCTCAAATAGGAAAATATATTTGTAGGGCAATGAGGAGAGAGAAGAAAGGAAGTTTCTTCCTAAATTAAATACAGCTCCCTGCGGTCTCCCCTGGACCCTTGAAATATTCGACCAAATTCTGGTCCAAGGTGACTAATGTGGCAATGGCACCTATTTTCCAATGAAGAGCAATGTACCCAGAGCAGCAGCTTTACACACCCAAGATAGTGGACATTGCTGCTGCTGTGATCGAGATGTATGGAGACATCTGAGGCTCTTCATTGGGCACGACAATAACAAGGTTTTATTAATTGACAAACTAGGTGGATTAAAAGTTCTACTACAGAACTACTAAACACTTTCGGAGATAAATTCTACTCAAGAAATGTCCTCTTTACTTTTAAATAAATTCCCTTAGGTGTATTCAAAACTTCAAATGTTGGAATGGTTAAATATTATGAACGCGCCTATCTACTGTATTCGAAATCATAAAAGGGCGAAATCATAAGGCGAAAGGTTTCTTTCAAAGTTTTTTTAAAATTATTTTGCAGAGCATTACTGCCCTTCTACAGGAGAACAATAGAAAAGGTATATAAGATGAATAATTGTTTATATACATATCTGCATATTTACATATATATTGGTAGATTTGAATTTAAAGAAAAAGGAACGACAGAAATAGATAATTATAAGAGTATGCACAGTATAAGTATATGTAAAATTGAATTTAGTATTCAAAATATAGACATCATATGTAAATATTAAGTTTGTCATTAATAAGATAAACATTTAAACAGTTTTATACCAAATTGTTTCAAACTTTAATTATGACACGCTCCTTTGAAATAAATGGTTTAATTTGTGAGATAATTATGGAAAGTTAAACAAAATGATGTCCGTACAGCACACAAAAAAGACAAGCGTACAATCAACTGTGCACTGTCAGACGACACTTTCAGACGACTAATTATACGTCTAGAAGACATCATTGCTATCGTCTTTTGTCCACTACTTCCTTCCTCAACCTTTCCTCACTTTAAACTTTCAAAGACAAAGCTTGCTCTTCCATATTTATTCTGTCTATCTTCAAGCAAGACGGCCATATATTCCATTATTTAGTTTCACGACCCATTCATTCCCATCTCGTTCGTAGTTGCTATTTCTGGAGGCCAAGTGTTGCGGCCTAAGTTATTGTAGAACATTTTCATCATATCGTTGTCCTCCATTGTCGATATCCATTGCTGCCATTCACTTGTTCTTTCCTAAGTGAACAATAATATCATCAGGACAACGATAATATTCCTATTTGCTATAGAATAAGAAACACAAGTCGGGAAGAATGGCTCTTCTCCCCGACTTGTGTTTATTTAAAAAATAATATTGTAACGTAGAAAATTAGGAAAGACAAACTTCAGGATGACACAGCAATTTATTTAAGGCAAGAACAAACTATGAATGATAAACAAAAGATAAGCAATGAGGGAAGTTTACAGAGTAGCAAAAATATAAACATAAAAAAATGATAATCTGTACATAAAATAATAAATACTTTGCTACAATATCCTCAGTCTTGAAATTCTGCTATAGAGGTGATGATAATGATAACCCATGCAACAAAATGTTGTGCAGATATCAACCAACTACCTAGATTCTAGATTCTTTGAATCTTGAAGTCACACATTCTATATCCCGCATTAAAACACATTATTGTGTCGGAATAAATCTAAACCCATTCTGAAATAATTAAAAATCAATGATTAGTTGATATTTATTCTAATAGATGGCGTAAGCCATTAGAAACGTTCAGTTTCACGATCAGAAACTGCTTTTCTCTTAACAATCCTTTTTAATTGGCAATTTTCAAGAACACGAACTGATTCAGAGTTTCACATATTCAGCTTTTAGTGTTATGGTTGTTATCCTTGTTGATAAATACGCCACCTCGAGGATTCAGTGGTTGCGAATGTAACATAGCTCTTTTTTCCTTTTGGCCCATTTGTGCTTTTATTAATAACCGGTTTTGTCGAATTAGTAGGCTATATGATGCAGTTAAAAAATTCATTACACACGTATACACTTGTATATAAATTGTGCTCTATCATAATCATTTTCTCTGACCTAGAATACACTAATAGGCTCGTTTTATTATCTAAATCGTTTTTTTCTGGGCTCGAAACTATGATGCATGATCCTTCCAGATATAATTCTATAACCTGTGAAAATCTCATTCAGATTGGTCACATATTGTAGGAATGTATAAGGAACACACACACACACATAACAATATTGCTATTTCATTTATATAAATAAATTTTACGAAGAATCCTGACGGAAAAGTAGGTCATTATCGGAATCAGCACACCCCCAACTAATATACAAATCAGTTATAACTTCTCTTGAAAATTTCAAAAATTTCAAATTTTCAGTTCTGTGTAATAAAGCCAATATTCACGTATAAATATTTAATTTGAGTTATATTTGTCAATAAATCGATGTAAACATAAATTCATTACAATATAAAATATTTCTTTAAGCAATTCAGGCTTACAAAACAACCTCACAAACTGTATACTCGTACATAGTTTATCAAAGACAATCCTTTGGAAATTGTATAGCATGCAGACAAATGAAAGCTTTTTGTCGAAACGTCGAGGTAATAAAAAGATTTATACTGGCCGAAGTATCTTTTTTCAAGAAAAAAAAAAGAAAAATGAAAGAGGAATTCTCTATAATTTCAAATACCAATCATAAAACGTTTAACCCATACGATCCACAAATATTCAAAATTTCCTAACGTCTCTCTCTCTAAAATAGGTGAAATAATCGTTAATACAAAAATAAAAGGTTTCAACGCTTTTTACCATTTGGCATTCCGATATTTTCAGCCCAAACTCAATACCCAATTTATAAAAGATCATAAAAATATTTAAGAAATTTTTACTTACTTTATTATTATATTTATTTACTTATAAATATATTTATACAAGAAATGGGGCAGCGGTAGATCTAATTGTTACCGTGATCTATAGTTTCATCGTACAAGATGACTGTTGTTAGAATGCCCATTGATTAGATACAACGAAAAGACATTCACATCGTAGAATTGTGCAGCTACTTTGTTATAAACAAATAAATGTATCCGACATTTATCAAGTTGTGTAAATAAATCCATGATGTTTTTCTCTCTCTCTCTTTTTAAAATTTCTATATAAACTAATATTTATAAATTTAATAATTCTCGCATTTGTCTTAGGCTGAAACAACAGAACTCACCCAAGCGGATGTGCTCGAAAGTCAAGTTGTTGCCATCTTGGATGTGCCGTTTGGGAATGATGAGGTAGTGATGTTCTGCAGCGGGGGTGATGTTGCGGAATGCCACGTGGTGGGCGTCCTGCAGCACATCCTTCTTGTCAGATTTAATCACAAATATCTACGTAATCTTTTGTTACAACTCTTTAATGGGGTATGTACACTCATGGACAAAACTTAAGGAAGTGAACATTCTTTGATATGTCTGTTTTTTTTTTTAAGGAGACAGAGGCAATTTTGTTCACATTTGGTTATCTCGTGTGCTTTCAATAAAGGTCACTGTAATATTTTTCAGAGTTATTGTTTGAATCCCGATATACATGTTAAAAGGTACAACTTCCTTAAGTTTTGTCAATGAGTGTTGATGTTCTGGACACAAAAACCGATCGATATCGACCCACAATTTGTATGTCCTATCATCTCTTATGTAAAGACTTCATTGCTTGTACCTCGCTCTAATATAAATGGTATCAATTTGTGCGTCATCTCTTCTTTTATTCTAATTTCCATTGTAACTGTGCTGCTTACAATCCTCTATAGATGTCAAATCTCAATAGATATAATTCATATATTTTGTGCCAATTTATCTCCATCTCTCTGTAGCTTCCTCTCTAGTCCCAAATTTGTGCTAGAGACAATTTGAAAAGTTCTTCGATACAAAAACAGATAGAATTCACAAGGCAGACATTTTTAAAAATGCTAGACAGTACCACGAAAGTTCTAGGAATACTACTCTACAGGTAAAATGTGTGAAATATTATCAAATTTGACGATGCTCAGGTTTGTACTGGAAAATTTTTTAAGTTTTATTTTTGTACCAGGAAATAGACCTAAGAAATGAGTTGATTATAAAACATCGGATAATTTTCTTAACGATGTTTCAGATATTTACTGGGTTTGTAATATACAAATTAACACTGGAAATGGAGGACGTTATGAAAAAGAGATCATTTCAAAAATTTGTCAAAGAACTGTGTTAGAACGCACGTTTTAAATAATAAGGATAGGATTCATTTTGGTACTCAAATGAAGATGTAAACTGGAGGTTTCACTATGAAGAGTAGGTATAATGCCATACCATACAATATACAGTGGTACCTCGACATACGAGTTTAATTCGTTCCGCAACCTTGCTCGTATCTTGAATTACTCGTATCTCGAAGCAAATTTCCCCATACAAAATTCCCATTTAAAATCACAGATTAATATCTTCAACACTACCGAACCGAACTCGTATTTCGATTTTCGCTCGTAACTCAAAGCAAAAAATCACTTGCTCGTCGGCTCGTATCTCGAAAAACTCGTATGTTGGGGCGCTCGTATGTCGAGGTACCACTGTACTAGGATTTGTGAGAAATTGTACTTGGATCAGGTGGATAAATGAACTAAAAAGGCTTCTCCTGATGGTGCAACTAACGTTTCTGATGCCTTGCGCCAGCTATCGGAATAAATATCAACTAATCGCTGATTTTTAATTATTCCATAATTGGCCAAATACCCATTAGTGGTTGACTTTTCTTGATTAATCAAGAATGGGTATTTGTCAAATTCTGGAATAATTAAAAATCAGCGATTAGTTGATATTTATTCCTACAGATGGCGCAAGGCATCAGTAACTTTTAGTTTCACAATCAGGAGATGCCTTTTTTTCTTAATATTCTTGGATTGTTTATAAAAAAATCTGAGATAAGGAAAGCTTTCGTTGTTCTTCGACATCCATGATACATTTTTAGAAACGGTGATATGATTATATAAAAATGACGTACTTGGATTTTTGATGAAAAAAAAAAAAGACACTTTTTAAAATTTTGTATGTCGTGATGGAGAGCTTTGTGAATGTAGAATATTTTGGTTAATTTTGGAAGAGTTAGAAGTCTGTGAGTAGTAGCTGGAGAATTAGGTTCTCAGAACTGGTCTATCGATATTGCCACGTGGAAAATGAGGAAAGACAAACTTTAGGAGAGAGAGAATATGGTTTTACGTGCTACTAACCAAAGCGTATGATTTTAGAGCCCAAAATTGAAGAAATGAAAAATGTAAAAAAAGTGCACAATGCGGAATTCGAACCCAGGACGTCGCTGTCGAAAACCGACTGCTTATACCACTGCTCAACCAATCCCCGAAAAACTTCAGAATGACACAGCAATTTATTTAAGGCAAGAACACATTATAATTGATAAAATACAAGATAAGCAAAGAGGGAAGTTTACAGAGTAACAAAATATAAATAGTGAAATTGATACTCTGTTAATAAAATAATGATTAATTTACTACAATATTGTAAAATATGATATAGTGTATTGTACAATTCAAAATCTAAACGTATGTAATCTATAATGCTGCACATGACTGGTACAGAGCAGGAGGGACAAGCACCGGTTCTGTCCTTCCAAGAGAACAACAGTCTTTGATTACCAGACTACAAGCTTGATACCTTAATATGTTTGAGTGGAGATAAGAAAGAAGACGCATTTAATCTATAGATAGTTTTATAACACAGCCTATAACAAAAATTGCTTATGTGTTTCTGATATTTTGTACAAGTTGTATTGTGATTTATGTGTGGTAAGTGATGATATTTTATATCACGAATTATAAAGTTCGGCTGCAAAATTTATGGAAAGAGGTAATATGGGTTCTTAACCTGCTGAAAGTCGGACGTCAACTGGAGAATTCTAAGCTCCACCCACCAGACCGTGCCGACCAATCCGAGGCCTTCTACAGGTCGTCACTGTTGATTCCACGGCGATATAATAAGCTCATAATTTAATCCAAAGCAATAACGCGCCATCTATATATAACGAATGAAGACATTAAGACGTGAATGTTTCTTTTCGCAAATAAATCAAACTTGTACTGTCCTTACTGCGATGAAAAAAATATTGGGAGAACTTGGCTCATCAGTGGTGAACCCTCCCAGCGGTTTCGCCAATTTAATCTACCAGACCGCTTCTTTAGAGCTCTAATATTGTATTGGATCATTCTGCTTTTATATGCTACACTGAAGGGTGGAATCTTAGAAATGGTATTTAAGCAAACTATGGACATAAGCATTTAGGACAGTAGAATTACATTTAAATATTTGCATCAAGCAATGCTCTTCCGCAAACGATAAGGACAAGTTAGGCATATTATTTGTGAAAAGAAACACTTGCGTCTTATTGTCTTCAATCGTTATATAATAAGCTGACGATTGAAATTTCTCCTTTTAAATAAATTGTTAAAATGAAGCTATTAAATGAATACGATAGGATGTATGAATTGCTTTAAATAAATTAAATTACTATTATATAAGAATTCTACAATTAAATACACTCGTAGAGACAAAAGGAAGTTTCATATTTTGATAGGCCGGTCGTCTGTTTTTTTGGAGATAGAAGCAATTTTATTAACATTTGGTTATCTCGTGTGTCTTCAATAAAGGTCACTGTGTTTCAAATATCTTGCGAGTTATTGTTTGAATCCCGATACATATATTAGAAGGTACAACTTCCTTGAGTTTTGTCCATGAGTGTAAATTAAAAAATATGTGAAACCAGTAAATACATTCGATATGTATGAATTTCTCTCTAAATTAATTAAGAATCTATTATATATATATAAATTCCAATTAAATATAGTTGGTATAAATTAAGTTAATATTGGCACAAACAAATTTGTCATAAATTTATTGAAGCGATACATCTCTCAATATAATATTAATATATAATATGGAAACGATAGAGAGAGAGAGAGATACACACATATATAGATAATGTATATATATATTGTAACGTAGAAAATTAGGAAATACAAAATTCAGGATGACACAGCAATTTATTTAAGGCACGAGCACAAATTAAAATAGATAAAATACAAGAGAATCAATGTGAGGGAAGTTTCTGTAGAGTAATAAAATATATAAACATCACACAAAATTAATAATCTGTACATCAAATAATAAATATTTTGCTACATAGCTCCTTCCCTATTGGAGCTGTGACCCATAGCTTGCAAATATTGTAGATACTGACTTGAATCTAACGTGCTTCAGCCAACGATTCCCTCGGAGTCTTGGAACTTTGTCACAAGTAGCTTTACGTCCTTTCTCTTGCGGCGTGAAGAGCGGCTTTGTCGTCGTATCGTCTATAGGGACATCGTCATCTTGGAAGGGAGTTTTAGCGTTGACACGGCGGTGGAATCCTGGAGCCAGTCTTGGAACATGTAGATAACAACACCCATTGCCTCAAGGTCTTCTCGGCGAACTTCAGTTTGTCTTCGCTAATTTACCCAGCATCTCAACCAAAATGTAACGTAGAAAATTAGGAAAGACAAACTTCGGGATGACACAGCAATTTATTTAAGACAAGTACCAATTAAAATAGATAAAATACAAGAGAGGCAATGAGGGAAGTTTCTGTAGAGTAATAAAATATATAAACATCAAAATTAATAATCTGTACATCGAATAATAAATACTTTGACACAATATTTATAACCAATATCCACCCGGAAAAATTTCAATCATCAAATGTGTAAATATGTGTGAATATCAACCATATATATAAAATAAAGAATTGAATAAAATTTGGCAATAATGGTAAACTATGGTTACTAACTTCAAAGACTTAAGATATAATGTTATAATAGCATTGTATACTTCCCTTATTGAAATGATAAAGATGATGGAAGGGAGGGCTAATGAATCAACATAAATATCCATCACAGAAGATGTTCCAAGTGACCTCCAAATAAAACAATACACACACACACACGCATACGTTGCATCATAGACTGACGCATCCTTTCAATTGTTCCGAATCGCATCCGAATATAATTACAGACAGCCTCCGTACCTTGGAGAAGTCTTCAGATCAGAACCTGGTGAAACATAAATCATCAAATGTGATCAAAATGGAGAGCCAAGTGACAAGATCTCTTGGACCGATCTCGGGATCCAAATACTAGCGAGGTGTATAATACAGAATTTACACCCCATCATTGTACAACTTCGTGGATCGTCACGGTATAAATTGGATAGCAGCTTCAAGCGCAGAGGAAAGGTCATTCTGAAGGACGCGCGAGACGTTATGGGAAACAAGAATTTTAATTAGGAAGTCCACAAGACTCCCAGCCCATACACGGCATTACTGCTGATTACGAGGTTCTATAATTGCTCCAATTTGTCTAAACTGTATTTCTTATCGTAAATATAGAGGCTGCCTGGCCGGCATTCATAATTCTTAAAATTAAAGATACTTCGGCCAGTAAATATTTTTATTATCTCGACGTTTCGACAAAAATTTTTTGTTCTCTTTTCTCTTCATTCTGTTAATACGCGCGCTCTGCACAAAGAATATCAATAGACGTACACACAGTCGTTTGCCCTCACCGCGACACTGTCAGAGACGAGGCGACATCATTCTCTCGAGTGTGTGACACCTCAATGGCCACAGAATTCAACTTTCCACAGAGCAGAGAGGGAAAACTTACCGCGGTTATTTCTAGAAATTGTTCGAAATGAGCAGCGTTTAGAGGGTGTACGTGGACTTTCTTGTATCTTGTGGCAGACAGCAACAAACCACGTATCTGAGAGAAGGTATCAGAAGCTGCTACTTCCTCAAATGTGTGTAAATGCACTTACAGTGTATCTACTGTATGGAAATCGGAAATGTATTATAAGATTGTCCCAAAAGCTCGTGTTTATCTTAAAACGTTGTTTTTCTTATTACTTGGCGAATAATATTATTACGGAATAATAATACATAATACAATTACTTTATACATAATAAAAATACAACATGTATAACGGTGAAGAATATTATAGCGAATAATATTGGTATTTCAACTTTTTTGCAAGTGTTTACGAACTTTTGGGACAACTTTGTAATTAAATTTGCGGAGGTAAATGCCCCACAAGATGTTTTACCACAGCAGAGGGTAGAAGGTTTAGGCGATTGGACGCCGCGTTCTGATTAGTCTGTTTTCAGTTCCGCGTCGCATTTTGGTTCGTTCCGAGTATTTCGCTTTGCCTTACTATAGGCCGTCGCGCTTATTTTTAAAATTATATTTCATAATAATAAAAAATAATATAAATACATAATATAATGTATATTTTTAAAGCTAGATGGCAAAATGAAATGCAGTTTTAGGCATTTCGCAGCATGCTGCTTCAGAAATTAATTTAAAAAAAAAAAGTTCTTCACACAAAAATCCGACCTTTAGTAGTAACCTCGGAATTCATTCTGTTTTCTGGAAATTTATTTTCTCTGGGACGCTTCAGAGGACTTTTTCTTGTATTGCAATCTGATGAATATTCTAAACGTATTTTACGCAACTCTCTTTCATAAAATTCTATAAAGTTTATTTGTTCAGCAAAAGAATGTCCCACGTTAAATGAAGAGGACTCCCAAGCCATAAAATAATTCTATTTCTCAGTTGCACGATCAGGAGGTGTTCTTTCTTTAATTCAACACCCTCATCAACTTTTATCTCTTTTTAAGCATGTCCTCGGCAACCACGGAAGATAGTTGACAAACACCAATCGTCTGGGTATTTCCCGTGGAATTTCACCATTGAAGAAATTTACCTATTTTACATACTCATTATTAAAATGAGTCGAGAGAAGTCACATGTTCAAGCATAAAGTTTAGCGAGCTATTTCTAAACGGATATATGAAAATTTGATGGGTATTATTTTAAATATCTGAGATACTGCCTGTGAATTATTAATTTTTATCTCTCGTAAATTTTTGTTTTTGATAGGCTGAAGGAGGTCAAGGAAGATGATGATTGTGGAATCGAGAGACAAGATGAGACAAAGAAAACACAGCCAGACTGAACGGGATGACGCTCTGTGTGAGTACGACAAGACAGCCCAACGAGGTACAATGCCACAAGTGGCTGTGTTGGGAGTACAATCCATTGAAATATTAGTTAACTGGTGTTTATTGTTGTGGGAACGAATACTTATGTGATAAAGTGTAAAAACTAGCAGCACATCACCAATACAAACTCCTACGTCATTATTCGGGCCATCTACAATCTTTTTGAACACAAACTTGGCCTCGTCGATCTAACAGCATCTTCAAGAAAAAATGTCTTATTTCTTATCTCCACACTGGGTAAAGTAGAATGCGTCTGCCTTTGTCATTAAGACTGGGAGCACTACTCAGTGGTAGGCCGGCTTATCTCCAAAAGAAATGGCCGCCTCTGACATGAGGAACAGACACCATGTGCAGCCGCTCCTAACATGGAGTACAAACGCTGCTCATCCTGTATCCCTGGATCAGGAGCCCTTACAGGGTACTATCAGCCGGGCCAGCTGAACCCAGATTTTTTAGTGAGCTTGTTACTGCTCCCCCTGCTCCTTTTTCATCCGGGCTTGGGACCGGCAAAGGCGGAGTTAGAAAAGATGTAAATCATTGTTATCTATTGAATAAATCTTTGACATTTTGTTACTTACTATCAAACCTATACCTATGCGATGATAGAAATATCGAATGAAAGGAATTGGCTCATCAATGGTAACTATCTCAGTGGTTTCGCCAAACTAGCCTCCAGACCGCTCTACTATTGTATTGGATTGAATAGACAATTCAATATATTTTATTGACACTCTTAGTCAATTGTTATAAAAATCAAAGAGAAATTAAACAAAGATAAATAGACATCTCCTAATAATGATAACTACAGCCCAATTTGTATTCGTTACTTCCTTAGTTATTTTCTAGTGGCCTATATTTTTTATTTGTTTGTCCTCTTATTAGGGATATATATTTTTGGGATATTTTGTCTCAATTTGTATAATAGTTGATGTGAAATAATTTTTTATATCTATAGAATTTTATAAAACTGTGTAAAATAGTATCTGATTATATTTAACTCGTGTTCTATTGGCGTATCATTATACCATGTTTTCTCCTGTAGAAGGGCGTCAATGCCCAAGGCTAGAGATTAATAAAAATGTTTTTAAAAGACACTTTTCCCTGGAGGAATGATTAATTTTACTCAAAGATAAATGATATTATTTACAATTAGGTGATAAAAAAGAACTGTTCTCAGGAAGGGAGGCTCCTCCATCTTGAGAGAGTCCTCCTCCAGACAAGGACAGGATCTCTCAGTTCAATTGGATTGGACAGAGAATAAGGTTATAGTGTATACTTGTGATATACAATTATTTTCATAGGTTACCTAAATATGCCTTCCAATGAAATTTCAAACGATAGGAGAAAAATAATGCAATGTAATAATATATCAGTCTGGAGATTGATTTGACAAAACACGGGTTGAAAGGGTTTACCAATGATAAACCATTCCCTCTAATTGAATATTTTCTATCACGGAAACAAGGTGTGTAGAGGTAACTTGGACGAATTACATAAGGAACATAAATGACAATGTAATGACTTGCTACCAGAAATGATGTTCGGTTAAATGGCCTGTGGTAAATTAGATGACCATTGGTTGGTAGGTTGAACGCCACTTAATTCTCTAACGATGGGGTGAGTCACCCTAAACTTGTTTTATATCAAACGGATGTCATCGTTTCGTCATATTACATAAATAATCATTGCACGGAATTGCCTTTCGAAATTTGGGGGAATTTTCATCTTTGTTACCTATTCGGCGAATTCCATGATTACTCTTCAATACAAATCCTGGAACATAAGCTGTCCCACCAAACACTTTGTCAAGGATACCCAAGTGTCTCTTACATTGTTTTACTTATTTTATTGGCTACCAAATTTTGTAAAATTTCAACCCGATAATAATAATATTTAGGAATATAAAAATAATAGTTTCGATGCGAGACAAAAGTAAATAATCTATTTCTATGGAATAAAAATACACTCATAGACAAAACTTAAGGATGTTGTACCTTTTAGCATGTATATCGGGATTCAGATATTTGATACTCAGTTACCTTTATTGAAGACACCTAAGATAACCAAGTGTGAACAAAATTGACTCTGTCTCCTTCATAAAAAAAAGACAACCGGCAATATTAAAGATTTTCCACTTCTTTAGGTTTTGTCCATGAGTAAAAATTAATTACCTAGTTACCCAACCAACACTACTGGTTCCACGTTTGATGGATGATGTTTAGATCGAGACGAATACAGTAAGCAAGCCCGAGGTTTGTCCGAGTGCACTTTTAGCCGGATAAAGAGTTTTTTTTTCCAAAATCAAAATTAATTGAAATATATTCATACACATTCCTATTTATATTAAAAATGGCATATCCTGACCAGGAGCACATGTGCTTTACAGAAGGCAGAGCGCCATCTGGTGGAACAGATGGCGCTCTGCCTTCTGTAAAGCACATGTGCTCCTGGTCAGGATATGCCATTTTTAATATTGATTTCAACACCTGATCTTTTTATCTTTTATTTTTTTCTTTCGTTTTTTTTATTCCTATTTATGTAAAAAAGTAACACACTCATGGGCAAAACTTAAGGAAGTGGAAAATCTTTGATTTCGCAGGTTTTTTTAAATCTGTTTTTATCTTTTTTATTTATTTTTTAAGGAGATAGAGGTAATTTTGTTCACACTTGGTTTCTCGTGTCTTCATTAAAGGTCACTGTGTATCAAATATCTTTGAGTTATTGTCTGAATCCCGATATACTGGTAAAATGTACAACCAACTCAAGTTCTGTCCATGAGTATATGTTATAAACAAATATCTTCTAAAACCTAATTTATATTGCAGTTTTACACGAGTGCATAAATCGTTCATATTTCTAGTCTGGACCTTGGCCGAAGATAAAAGATTTAGAAGAAGGCAGTCAACTTCCTCCTATGGTTATGTTATAATCGATGTTTGTTATCCAGACATTAAGGAAAGAGATTTGTTCCTTCAATGAACAATGGATGGATCTCCGATATTGAAGGACAAATATTAAGTCATCTTGTTTCTTCTATGGAATGATTTATAATATTAGTCGCGTGAAGGCATCGCGTGGTTGATCAAAATAAGGAAAAACCCTGACGAAGATAAATGTGCAGCTTAGCGAAATATTTGTTATTTTTTGTAATAAATAAAATGTTTCATTTTAATTTTGATCCAAAATATACCCCCCCCCCCCACCTTTAATTAATATACATATAATAGAGAGAGAGAGAGAGGGTACAAAGAAAGTATTATTATTATTAAAGTATTAAAGAAAGTATTATTATTAAAATTGTCAGATGAAAAAACAAAAATATTATATTTATATAAATGCAATAGCGATATAATAGTCTCAGGTAGCAAGTTAATTAAACCGGTTGAAGAACTTAAGATTCTAGGAGTGACTATTAAAAATCACCGAGTCAGAAGCAAACTGGACTTTACGCCTCACGTTAATGAAATGATCATAAAGGTAACTAGAGCTAGTGGATACCTATTTGGCCTGACAAAGAAAGCATGGGGTCTGGACTTTAGACGAAGACTTATATTGTATAAGACATTATATCGAAGTACAATTACTTATGGTTATCCAATATGGTATCCATTCATAAACAAAAAGTCTAAAGAGACAAACTTAATTCTATTCAATATAGTATATTAAAACATTGTATACAGGCCTACAGTACAACATAATCGGATTGTACACATATACTTGCACAAGTCCCCAAACTTACTGAATATATTGAATCTAACATGTTGAAAACCGAAATAAATTACAACCGATTTGACTCTTCAAGTAGGAATATAATTTCTAATTACATAAGGGAAAAATTGCAGAAATACTATGAGAAGACTAATACCATTTTCAAGTCCTTCTTCACTGATTCCCAAATACCCAAATATGTCAAGCCAAATTTTTACAATGTCCAATTTTTTACTGGACACGGTAACTTTAGATCATATTTGTACAAAGTCAGAAAGACGGATTCGCCTAAATGCTCATGTGGTGCAGAAGAAGAAAATCCTGTACATATTTTAACGGACTGTCGACTTGTAGAGGACTTGAGAGTCAAAAATCAAATAAATATAAATTGTCTAAATCAAATAGTTAATAATAGATATATGTATATAAATTTTAATAGATTTTGTAGAATGTTTTTTAGTAATAGATAGCCTGGGCTGTAATATAGTTATATGCTGTAAATAGCTCTAAATTTATTTTCTTATGTGATGTTCACTAATATTCATTATAGGGTAATTAAATCGTTAACTAACTGACAAATATGTTAATAATTTCTATTATAATAACTAATTTCATATTAATAATTACTGTAAATAAGCTCCCAAACTTGTGTATGCATGCAAATATCCAAGACGGATATCGCGTGCTTTGTAAATGATAATAAATAAATAAAATTATGAGTAGCTTTGATCATAAAGTCTCACATTCCACGTAACTGAGCAAAATAGAGAAAAATGGTAGTAGTTGTTCGAAGACATGTCGATCCAAACTAGCGAAGAGCTTTTTATTCGGCAAATCTTAGTTCACCAAGGTAATGATGACTATATATTCCTTCAATAGTTCTATTCATTCTAAATTTATTGAAACTTTCAAAAAAATTATATTTTTACTGGAGAGGTGTTTTTTTTTGCACATGAATATATTCCACGTCTTCCGTTTAAAAACGAATCAAATCAATTTTGATCGTCTTTCACGTGGATCATCTTCGAGTGACGTGCGACCACGTTTAAATTCAGCTGTCAACTTTTTAACGGTTGAAATTGAAGGAGCAGAGTTCCCGTAAACTTTTGTCAACTCCGGATGGATTTCTTTAGGGGTTAATCTATACAAAACGAAGAATTTAACAACTGTACGATATTACAAATTTATCCATTTTAACAAAACACGCGTAAGACGTGTACTGCATGTTGCCCTCATATGGCCCACCCGCAAACAGCGAAAGCAAGCGTTAACCTTTCTTATTTCATCCATTCGTTTAGTCGCTGTCATGGAACGCCAACCTGCGCAGTCCTGGATCCAATGTTTTCCTTTACAACTTAGGCACAGGGGGGTCACTCTACCCTGAGCATCTTTTATCTGAGCGGTGTGCATTCTGGCTACATGTTGGCCATAGTTCTTCCTCTGGAATGATTCCCCAAACCCCTCTCTCATATATTCAAGCCGTTGTTCCCCCTTAACTTCTCTCCTTAAGAACTCGAGGAGTCGCTGTAATCTTTGGTCTATTGTTATTGGGAGTTCTCGTTCGTCCTCACTATACCCCGCCAGCGCACTTCTTTGCCATATCCTCAACTTGTCTTCCGGCAGACTTGACTCCACTAGGGGGTACAAAAATGAGGCATTCTTTTGTGTAGTGACGCCCAATGACTCCAAGGCTCTTAAATGGGATTTGACCTGGTCATACTAACTTTCCAACGTTAAGGCCTTTTTCCGTGCATTATTTATTACTAGTTTCAATAGTTGGCGTACATAGACCTCGGTCAATATTACTTTATCCCCAAACCGGTCTTGCAATGCTTTAACCACCTTAGGATAATTTTCTGTGGTAAGCGGGTAACTTCTGACCAATCGACCCGCTCGGGTACCAGCCCTCATTGATTGTACAAGGTATTGGAACTTTTCTACTTCAGACAACGCTGGACTCTCAAGGATCGTCTTAAATTGCGACCACCATCCCAACCACTCGAGACATGTGCCGTCATAAACCGTGAGGGCCATCTTAGGCAGCTTGTATGATGACATACCTTCCTGGGCGCTCCTAGTAGGGTCCAGATTACCCCGGCCTTGGTGCTCATTTTCCTTTAACTGGAGATATTTAGCCACCCTAAGTTCCGTTCTGATAAAATTCTTTTCATACTGGACCACCATATCTTGATCCTTTTCCAGATCCCGCGGAGTTATTGTTTCATCCTCCAACATCAGATTCATAATTTGTACATTTACATCTCTGAGTTGGTTATCAACAGTCTCCAACACTCTAAAATTTATCCTGATGGTCTCATGCTCTTCGTCGCAGATGATCGCAACAACGTTCGGATTTTCTTACTCTTTTTTTCATCAAATTCTTAACAATACTCATTATAATTTCATTTTACCAATCAGCATAATTTTTTAAAGTTCTTCAGAAGCATTCAAATTTTCTCTAGTTCTTTAGAATTATTTCTTCTTCAATTTTCTTAGCTTCTTTAGAATCCTTTCTTCCTCAATTTTCTTAGCTTCTTTAGAATCCGGCTCGATCAGGACCAATTTTTTTAACCTTGGCTGAAGGAGGTGTTCTACTTCCAAGTACCAACCCTTATGCCTCCGTCACCTTCTGAGGACTGTAGTTGATTTGCGTTGAGGAAAGGTCCGATTGCTGGCGATCACTCGTTGACTCCCAAAGGGAGATCTACTCTATAAAAGATGGAATCCCACACACGGGCGTATTTCACAAACGCACTGACTTTATTACAACAACAATAACAACGACATCTTTATTAAGGCCTTTTAGTCTTGTACAGATTCTCCAAGCAGAAATATAGGATACATGAAGGAAAAACAGGAATAGAACTTAATGGTAACATGATATTTATACACAGGGAAAATTATATAAAGACTATCAAGCTAATAGATCAATCTGGGCAAATTGGAGGCAAAGAAAGTTACTATACATGGATTTTGAATTACTAATTCTACATTTAGCTGGCAAAGGCCTGGCTGGCCATCAGGAAGTTTCTAATTAAAGGGATGCAGATAGAGAAGTGATGATCACGTGATATAGTCCAGTGGGAGGGAGATGATGGTAAGGCCCAGGAAGGAGGTCAACTGACAATCTCGCCAAATTTAAGTCTATTTCCAACATTTCCTCACTTCTTTCCTCGAAGATTTCGAAAGGATAACAATGTTTTGGATGCTTCAATAACTATTCTTTCACTTACATTCCGCCATTTTATTGTATGAAGTACGCCCATCCAATAAGAAGACGAAGTAAAAGAAATTCCTGTTTAATAATACATGTTCATTTCTGTCTTTACAGTTTAATAAAATCAGCAAGAAATCCAGGGCTAGGTTTCTTTAACTGCTTTTTTTTTATTTCTCTAGCTTTCGGGCCAACATACCCTTCAACAGGAGACCTAGAAGTATGACTTCCAGCTAACTATACACGTCGAAAATAATAATAATAATAATAAAATATATATATGTCGATTCCTGTCGACTCTTGTAGAATCCTGTCGGCTTAAGCTATGATGAAGTATCCAGTCGACTTAAGCTATGGTGGGCGATCCTGTCAACTCTCGCTATACTGTGTTAACCGAGAGGAACAGTCAGGATGTGGAGAGTTTCCAGTACCTCTCTGCACCTTGGAAGACCTTAACAGTTCTCACAGAGAACAGGCAGTCGTGGTCGAGGCAGAGTGGAAAGCTTGGGAATGTCCATACACAAAAAACGAAGACATAGTTGTACTAGGAAAGTTCCATGAACAGATAGGAGTCGAGCTAGGAGCGAAAGATGGAGATAGAAAAGTTCTTACTGTTCTACATGGTCAATGAGGTGGACCTTGGACACAACCAACGAGGGCTCCCACTGATGTTGAAGTGACTATATATTTCTGCTAGGGCTGAGGTTTTATATATCTCTCCCGAGAGGAAGTATTCGATCTCAGAGGATGCAAGTGTGGTAGACAATTGAACCTCTTTCACAACGACAGATACTCTTGAGAATGGGTGGCATGTCACACATTTTCTGATAATTTTCTTTATGTAGTTTTTTACGCAATCTTTTCCCCAATATTATATAGTAGCTTTTTGTTACATTTTTTTTTAATCAAAGGAGTATTCCAGCATAGAAAAAGTTAACACATGCCATCAAATTATAATTTTTCAATTAAAGGATCAGCTCCGTGCAGTAGCAAAGATATGGATAATCACAGAAACAATAAATTCGAATTATGTCAAGAGTAATTATTCTGCGTCATATCTTTCAAGAAAGACCACCTTTATTGTTGGAATACATTTTTATAAACACAATCATTCACAGATTCTTCAGGAAGGGATAAAAATGTTTAATATGTATATATATACCAAAATGATAAGAGAATTTTCAAATTTATAATCATCTTTAGAGAGCAATTAATTTTAATTTCTGCTGAGATTTCTTCTTCGTTTACCCCCTCACACTTATAAATTCAACATCAATCATAGTTTGACCAAATGCAACCCTCTCACCACTGTACTTTATCAAAGTCGGTTATATATCTACGCTAGCCATATTTATCTATTTATAACAATAAAAACAGCCTCAGGGGATAAGTCTCTTGCTTCATTTATATATTCCCACAAGCTTTCGGGTATTATAAACCCTTCTACCGGAGTTATATATAGGAAGTCATATACTCCTGTTGAAGGGCTTAAAATACCCGAAAGCTTGTGAAGTAAGGAATTTATCCTCGGACGCCGTTTTTTTAATTATTATTTTTACTTCAGATGATTCTATATTTCGGATATATATATTTATCAAGGTCACAGTAAATCCTGCTTACTCCTCTAACTTGATTCGCGACAGAAAATCCTCGAGATTATCCCAGATTGGAGCTGTTGTCTCATTAGACCAACAAAACATGAAATTTCAGAGAGATATCATCTTTGTAATATAAGTTCTAACATTACAAACCATATTTCCAAGGCTTGGTATTGTAGGTTAATGGAGAGGTGAAACTGTACATTTAGCCGCTCTCCTAATTTGTTTTTATAAGCATAGAGGTAAACACAGTAGTCCAAGGGTTCTTGCCATCAACCCACGGGTGTGTAAGAACTCTTTATATCTTCAGTTTGATCTCGAGGACCACGCCATCACCATCTCCCCAGCGACGAAGCATGCGATCTATGTTTTCTTCGTAGATCACGAAATGCGTGGTGTCGCTGGAGACCCCCGCTGGCGATTCTCCACCAAACTCTGCAGCGGTGGCAGAGGCGCCATATTTATTGTGTGTTGTACATAGTATCATCTTTTTAAAATAGTGCAGACTGTGCACTTTTGCATATATTGACAAGATGTCAATAAAATTATTGTCAATAGTCTTCAGTTTTACTGATTCTCATTCATTATTATTTTAGAACTTGTGGCTTAGCTTAGAACTGTAATTTAATATTTGATAATAAACTATATATTGCGTTTCTATGGTTATGCAACAATCTAAATATAGCTCACTTATATTATGCTTTAAAATATTCTTCTTCTATTGGCAAGCTTCGAACCGAGGATTTCTAAAAAGTAGAGGGTAATTCTAGGCCAGGGGTCGGAAATATTTTGAGTCGGAAGAGTAAAAAATTACACTTCACAAAATTTGAAATCTTTAAAGAGCTACAATTTTTTTTCTTGCCAACAACATACTACACGCAGCTTCACATCCAAAGAGCTTCATGTGGCTAGCGAGCCGCAGTTTGCCGACCTCTGAGCTAGGCCATTAATTGATACGGCTATAATGGAGAAAAAGAAGATGTTTACAACTGGGGAGTGTGAAGGACGAGTGTCGCGACAGCGCCTGACTTAAAGAAACAACGTCTCTAAATCACATTAAAATAATTCCTATATACCTTCTAGATTAAACCATATAAATATTACACATACACAGTCTTGCCATACATTCTATTACCAAACACATCAATTTAACGATTAATAACAAAAACTACCAGAATATATATTTGCATACCTAATTTTCTAATATAACCAAATATTTTGAATATACATACGTTCATGAATCCGACCTTATTTACACATAGGCTCTCAAATGTTTGGATTACTGATAGCACGCACCATTTCAAAGGGTATTTCTTTTATTGCCCTCAATAAAGCTGAATTTAATCCCTTAATTAAATAATGCAATTGGTTTCTGGAGATTATTTTTATTATGGAATTCTCACATACACAAAGCTTTCAAACATTTCCGCCCTTCTACAGTAGTACAAAAGAACAATAATGAAACGTCGTTAGATCTAACGGTGTTTGTTATTGTTCATTTTGTACTCCGGTAGAAGGGTGGAAATTCCCGAAAGCTTGAGAATGCCATAATAAAAATAAAAAGAAACACATCTCCAGAAACCTATTGCATTATTTAATTAATATACAGGAGATTCACATCTATCGAATTTAATTCATTTGATTTCTGATATCGTTTAGCTTATATATTTCCATCTATATATGTCAATAAACTGTAATCAATATGGTTTAAATCAGGGATTCTAGAAAACTATTCAATGATCTTTATGAAGAATTCATTTCAAACCTTTGTTGAGTTGACTTAGCCTTATGTATCAAGAGCTGACACTTTTTATAATACTCAATGTTCTCCTTTAAATATATTTTTATATTCACAGGCTTTGCAATTGTTTCCAAAATATATTCTTTGATAGTATTTTGCTCTAGTTTTTACCCATTTGAAACAGAAGTGGAGATCTGTTACATCTTGGCAGCTAATTCCCCATCAAACAATCACGAAAGAAGGATGGTAAATTTTTAAAAGTTTTCTGATTTTCAAAGAAAATTCTATAGAGATACGAGCATATGTCTCTATCGTCCCCAAATACATATTCTATATACAGTTACGAGCGTCATGCGTTCTTAATAATTTTTCATCTCTGTCACCGTTTGCTTTTTTTTGGAATGGCGCTCTCCTATTGGTTGGCTACGATCACGCCACCTCCCCCCCCCCCCCCTCCCATCATGCCCCCCCCCCCCCCCCCACTCGCTTTTTGGTTTTCGTAACTATTGTGTTGGAGCGGGTCGCTCCTTAAATAAATGCATATATTAGTTAATAACTAAATGGAATCCTATCTTTCTTTTTCCCAGTAAGAGACGCCTACGGAAGCCAACAGTACATAGACAGATAAAGCACATAGGCTATAGTTATTAACTAATATATGCATTTATATAAGGCGCCAATTTATAATTGTAACAAATAGTATTTGAATAAAAACATTCAATCGGGGGTAAAACACGGGCGTTAATGATCCAACAGGTCCACGTGTCTAAATTAAAACACGGGCGTTGCCCGGGTCATTCTGCTAGTATATATATATATATATGATTGTCCTCCGCCGCTTTTATTTTTACTCGTACAAATATAATTAAAAATAGGGCAATCCATAGATAGGTATATATTTAAAAAGGTATATATTGGATCAAAAATAATTTATATACCAGTATATGCCTTTTAATTAGAATAAATTTATTTGATCCTTTTCAGTGCACGTTTAAATAGAAAGCTTTTAAAAACTATTGTGTTTTATTAATTATTTCACTCCAAGAAACGTAAAAGAAGATAACACAGATAAATATCAATCTCATTCTTGTTCCATTGTACAACCCAGTTCTTCTGGGGCCTAGAAGACGTTATTGCTATAAAGGTAAAAACTCTTTAAAGTACAAGTACTTTCATACTTGTACTTTCACATGCTTGTACTTTCACATGAAAAACGTTTAATTTCGAATTTTTAGCTTGATAAATGAGTAAAAAAGGAACTATTTATAGCGTAACATTTAATCAAATTATAAAAATTTAATTAATGGTTTCAATAATGAGAGAGAGAGTCTTTTAAGAGGAATCTTATGAGGTGCATTAAAAATCTATTTAAAACCTTTTATATCCCATATATGAGAATAAATAATAGAAATATTTAACCTGAGGCAAGTATTTAGAAAAGGAAAGCAATGCCACTTTCGATCAATATATACATACAACATGTGTCAATATTACAGATGAAAATTCGCAGAAGCCATTTGTAACGTTTCCTTTATTTAACCCGAATACAACAAGGTTAATACAAATATATACATCAACAAAACAAAATTATGCAAAATTACCAAAAGTACTTATTCAAAATTACCAAAAGAAAAGTACAGTGTTGCCGACTGTCCAACCATAAAGAAAAATTAAAGAATAATCAAATATTTTACACAAAGCATGTTACACCATTATTACCTATGTCACAGATAGCTTGCGTACTTTTGGAGGAAAAACTGTTTCCTCTCTCTATCTATGTAAATTTAAGTGAAAAAAGAAGAGGATTAGGCAACCATCAGACGCTGTTGTAAAATCCCGAGAAGAGATACTACGGGGAAATGACATCCGCAAACCTGAATACAAAATACCAAAAATTGAGTAGATAATATCGGCCACATACTCAGTAGATTTGTGTCCCTTGTTGTTAGTTTTATTTGAAACTGTAATATTTTAAAAATTTTCTAAATTAGGATTATTATATTATAACCAGCTATATATAAGTATTACAAATCGACAAGTAATTAACAAACTAAATTGAATTGGTGACTTCTATATTAAAATTCAACTAACACTTTTTCTATTACTGAATTTTATATCATTTTAAAACCATAATAAATTAGGTAGGTTGAAATACATATATATTTGTAAAACGACTTTTGAAAATTATCCCGCATGCGCTTCTTTTGAACGAAAAATCGAAATTTATTTTTAAGGAGAAATAACGATTATTTCTAACCTTAGGAATGAGGTATGAAAGGATGAATTGTGAAGAGTAAGGATGAACGGAAAAATAAAAGTATCCAGGGATAGGAATTGAATCCACAGTGTTCCGCTTACCGAGCAGATGCCATGTCCACTAGGCTACCCTGGACATATATATTTGATATAAGATAAGTTTTTTTTTCATAATTATCAATAATTTCTAACTAAGCTGGAAGGGTGTTATAAAATTTTTAGAAAGTTGAAAGCAAAATAAAACTTCCAAAAGAGTTTCCTCAACTAATATTATCATTTTATTCTAAGATGAGTTGTGAAGTTTACATATTATATACTGTATATTCGATAAAATATCTTGCCTTTTTCAGTACAAAAATATATTCAATTTAGTAAACTAATTGCGTAGATAACATGCGGTATACCCTTCTATTTACAAGGAATAATAAACCAAAACCACCACAACCAATAGAATATTATATACGTGTCTCATACACCTCTTGTAGGATAAAATTATCGAAATATTTTATGAGAAACCCCCTGTGTGTATGAAATGAAATATGTCCTAGTAACAAACCACGTATACACAAACTAAAGCAGATGTACTAAGTTTGTTGAAGCCATTGTTAATACCCATCTTCAATATAAGACAATAGCGCCATTTATATATATAACAAAACCTTTAAGCACGATTGTTTCTTTTTCAAATAAAATAAACTTTCTCTTCTGTCCTTAGTGCCATAAAAATATTGGGAGGGCCTGGCTCATCAGTGGGGAACCCTCCCAGCGGTTTCGCTAATTTAATCTACCAGACCGCTTCTTTAGAGCTCTAATACTGTATTGGATCATTCTGATTTTATATGCTACACTGAAAGGTGGAATATTAGAAATGGTATTTAAGCAAACTATGGACATAAGCTTTTAGGACAGTAGAAGTTTGATTTATTTGTGAATAGAAAAATTCGCGTCTTAATGTCTTCATTCGTTATACATACATGTATATAGATGGCGTGTTGTTGCTTTGTATTATATATCTATATGTAAGCAAGTAAGTGATGTATGTTTGTATGTTCTGAGAGCGAATACAAAGAATTGATACATATATTTACCCCTGCCTTCACAATTTGACAACATCAATAAGTAGACCAGGTTTATTTTTTTTAAACTTTTTTTTTTATTTCTCAATCTTTAGGGCCAATATGCCCGTCAACAGGAGACCTAGAAGTACCACTTCCAGCCAATTATACATGCCGAAAACGGCATGGAAATATTGACCCGAATGATTGAGAAATAAAAAAGAAACCTGGGCTGCTGATTGAAGTTGTTAAAAAAATAATTAATGTCCTGGAGAGTTCGGATTTATAAACCGCTAATATTTGATTCACTGTTCCATATGGCGTGTTTGATATAAGATCAAAATGCGCGCATTATATATTTTATTGTACTTTATTTCAATTCTTTTATTATATATTCATATTGTAATATATTACAGGCTTACTATATAGAAAAAAATTGTAATCAGTGTACCTTTACTGCATCACTGGAAAAAGGCTGTAAAACAGTAGCTGCAACTCGAAGGATTTTGTGCTATGGAAGGCAAATAGTAATAAAAGAAAAGAAGGTAAAAATCTGAAGATTCAATCAAGGTATCATCAGCTTCGCTCATCAAACTCAATCCGAAATACCCTCTACTGTTAAAATCGGCTTAAAATACGTAAAAAGACTAAATTTCATGTTCTCAAGCCGCACCATATCGAGGAATGCAAGACCAGCAGCAGGGCCCTTTATAAAGAATATCGCTACACCGAACGAAGCATGGGTTTACCTCAATGATAGCAACCAACCCCGTCCCATTTCACCAGCTTAAACACCTTTTTATCCAATTCGACCGATTTAGTAGCTCCCCTCGTAGAATGTTATAATGTCGACGCCTCCTCTGTACTGATAAGGGCTATAGCCCAATCTGAATTCGCTAAAACTGGTTCTGTAGCTCGTTGTTATCACCAACTTTACGTTTTGTACTGGGTTACGATTTTTTTTTTTATCCCTAGTACACGTGGTACAGGCCATGATGGGATAATCATGGTGGGTAGAAGTAGGCGAATGCTTTTACTGTAAGTGCACCACATATCTACACATGTGTAAATGCATTATTTCAATGCATTATTTCAATGCATTTTAAAGAGAGAGGTACCACTTTTGATACAAGAATATAATTGTCGTATACCTCGACATATTTGCATAGTATTGTTTTGTTTTATATATTTTACATGTTGTTTCTTATGATAGGTGAATATATTTGCATGACCGCAAGTAGCGCGATGTATATATATAGGTGAAGAGAATATAATAAAGTTAGAGTTTCTACTGATTAGAATCGTCTCATTGTTACTTAAACTCATTCGTGTCAAGTGGAATATCACAATATTCCTCCAGCAACTATATATGTTATATATATTGATAATTATAAAAATAGCCAAAACGGTGTCAGGTGTAGATATTAAAATGTCATATCTTGTCCGCTCACATGAGAATTTTAGATGGCAGAACGCCATCTAGTGTAATTGATATTTTGTTTCAGAAGTACAGCATGCACCACGCTGACGAGAGCCAACAGCCCGAAACGCGTTCGTGATTAGCTTTATTTATTTATCAAGAAAATGGGTTGGCCAAATTTGTCCGATTGGGACAAAAATCGGTGTATGCGAAGAACATGTATAAGGAAAAAAAACGATTAAAATTTCAAAACAATTTTTTTAATTCCAAAGTTTGATCGCCACAAATTGAGAAAGTTCAATATGTCGTTGGACCCCCACTGGCCTGGATGTAGGCTGCCACCAAGCGTGTCATGGACTAATAGAGATTCCGGATGGTGAGCAGCAGGATTTCTTGACAAATTGTCTCCAACTGTCGGGCTAAATAGTCAACATTCCGGGATGGTGGCAATCGCCTTCTCATCACGTCCCAGATGTGCTCTATGGGTGAAAGATAAGGTTATCTTGCTGGCCGTAGAAGAGTTTGGCAAGATTCAAGACAATCCATAGTAACACGAGTCATATGTGGCCTTGAATTATCTTGTTGAAAAGTAAGCCCGGGGTTATGTGAGAGGAACGGCGACAAAGCAGGCCGTAGAATATCCTATACATACCGTTGTGCTGTCAGGGTGCCAGGGATGACCACCAATGGGGTCCTGTTATAAAATGAAATGCCCCCTCCCCCTCCCAGACCATAACACCCTGTTGTGGACCTATGCGGTGTTAGAAAGTAAGGCCAGGATCCACACGCTGCCCAGGACGTCTCCAGACACGTTTTGCGACGATGGTCAGGATACAATAAGAAACGGGACCCATCACATAAGACTATATGTCCCCAATTAACGCAGTTCCAAGTTGATCGCTCCCGATACCACTGTAGTCAGACATATCGATGTATGGGCTTAAGGGGTAGACTTCCTAACGGTCGGCGAGCTCTTAGATTCCGCTCTCTCAGTTGTTTGTTGGTTGTCATTTTGGACACTTGTGTGCCGGTCACACGTTGGATGGTATATAACGACGAATTCGGTGCTGCGACAGCCGTTCTGACAATCGCTCTGCCTCCCGTTCTTTTGTGTCCCTTGGTCGACCGCTGCCATCCTGACGTTGCCACGTTACACCCTTGCCAACATCGTCAAAGAGCCGCATCACTTCGACACCGATATCGTGCGATTAGCCGATTTGACAAACTAGCCTCTTTCAATCAAATGGTACGATCTCTTTCAAACTCTGACATATGTTTTTAATGCGCATGAATCTTTCGGCGAGGCATTGATACAGTAGAAATAGACTTACTGCAAAAAATGTAACAGAAAAGCTCGTTCCGCGCTGAATATTGAGTCAGGAATACTCGTGCTGAATGCGCAGTTCAGATGCGCTGGAGCTCTTGCTTTGCATAAATCGGCCACCAAATTTTAATCATATATGTTTGGTCGAAACGTCTTTGTATACTTATTTTCATATAAATCGGACAACCCCTTATTGGTGCGCCGATTTTTTGTTATAGAGTATATTATGGAACAAACCTAAATGAACGTTTAGTTAATTTTTATTCCACCTTCTGGTGGGATTTGCGCATAAAATGAGCATCTCCTAATTTTCTACATGATATTTTGGTAAAGATGCTGGGTACTTAGGGAAGACAAACTGAAGATTGCCGAGGAAAACTTGAGGCTACTGGTGCTCTGATCTACATTATTACAAGGCTGACTATGATTCCACCACAGTGTCAAAGCCAAGACTTTCCCCCAATACGAAGATGCCTCAATAGACGACAAAGCCGCTCTTCACGCCGCTAGATAAACTATGCAAAGAGCTAAGAGGAACAAACGTCCAAGAATCCAATGGAATCCTTGACAGGAACACGTCAGATCCATGTCAATAACAACAAGATTTTCAAACTATAGGCCTCAGCTCTCATAGGGAGAAGAAGCTGTAGCAGATTATCTATTATTCTGTGAATAGATTATTGATTTTGTTATTTATATTTTGCCGCACTTTAAAATTCTCTTATTGCTTCTCTGCTAGTTTTAATTTGGTTTCACATTAAATAAATTGCTTTATCACATTCTGTTTTTTCCCTAATTTCCCCTACGTGACAATAAATATTATAACATAATTTGATGAATTAGATATTATTTTTCAAATATAATAATTATACATTAATTATAAATTTGATGTGTGTGCGACACATCATAATAATTGCTATAAAATCAAATAGATATTTGATAAACCTAAATATTTACAAAATTATTTGGATGAATTTAGAGCGATTGAATTATACATTAACTTATAAGTATATAGAATAAACTTAACCCTGGCAGCTTTATTTACTTTATAATATATAGAATATGTAAACATTTGAAATTTAATTAATCAAAGAAATAGAGAGAGAGAGAGAGAGAACATAAATATATAAATTAAAAATGATATTTTGGGTATTAACATTATGTTTTAAGATTTAAAATATATGTGTTATTATAATTTAAAGTAAAATATTTAACATTTTAAAATGATATTAGTTGGTAGAGTCATTTTTAAATCCAACGATATGACCAAAAAAATCGACACACCAAGAAGGAGTTGTCCGATTTATATTTAAATACGTATACAAAGATGCTTCGACCAAACATGCAAATGATTGAAATTTGGTGGCTGATTTATGCAAAGCAAGAGATTCAGCGCATCTTAACTGCGCATCCAGCACGAGTATTCTAGATTCAATATTCACGATCTGGTTTGAAAATTTTGCATCAAATTTTTGCAGTAAGCCTATTACTACTGTATCAATGCCTCGCAGAAAGATTAGTGCTCATGTCTGATGTGTCAGAGTTTAAAAGAGGTCGTGCCATTGGATTGAAAGAGGCTGGTTGGTAAAATCGCGAGACATCTGTGTAGAAGTAATGCGGCTATTAGACGATGTTGGCAAGAGTGGGTCAACAACGGAATAATGCAACGTCGACGGCAGCGGTCGACCAAGGGACACAACAGAACGGGAGGACAGAGCGATTATGAGAACAGCTGTCGCAGTCCCTGATTCGACGTTATCTACCATCCAACGTGTGACCGGCACACAAGTGTCCAAAATGACCATTAACAGACATCTGAGAGAGCGGAATCTAAAATCTCGCCGACCGTGACAATGCCTACCCCTCACATCCGTACACCGACAAGTCCGACTACAGTGGTGTAGAGTGCGATCAACTTGGAGCTTCGCTTACTGGAGATGTATAGTCTTTAGTGACAAGTCCCGTTTCTTACTGTCTTGATGACCGTCGCAAACATGTCTGGAGTCGCCTGGGCAGTGTGTGGATCCTGGCCTTACTTTCAAACACCACACAGGTCCACTACAGGGCGTTATGGTCTGGGTTGCCATTTTATTTGATAGAAGGACCCTATTTGTAGTCATTCCTGGCATCCTGACAGCACAACGGTACGTAGATGACATTCTACGGCCTGTTTTGTTGCCGTTCCTCTCACATCACCCCGGGCTTACTTTTCAACAAGATAATGCTCCGTCACACATGGTACGTGTTATTATGGATTGTCTTCGATCTCGACGAAATATAATGTAGCCAGCAAGGTCGCCTGATCTCTCACCCATAGAGAACATCTAGGACATGATAAGAAAGCGAATGCAGCCATTCCGGAATGGGAATTATCCCGACAGTTGGAGATAATTTGGCAAGAAATCCCGCAGCACACCATCCGGAATCTATCAGTCCATGACACGCCGACTGGCAGCCTACATCCAGGCCAGTGGGTGTCCAACGACAAATGGACTTTTTCAATTTGCGACGATCAAACTCTGGAGAATAAAACAATTAATTGTTCTGAAATTTTTATCGTTTTCCCTTTATACAAGTTCTTCAAATACACCAAATATTGACCCAATCTGACAACTATTTCTTGTGCTTTTATTTCCCTTGTTATAGAGTGTATTTAGGTATCTAAATTATCCATAAAGAATAAAATATTGTGAAAAGTTATAGTTTTGAATTACTAGTGTTTTATAATATCTTATTATATTATAGGATAACAATTTTATTCTCACACAAGTTCCTGCTCCAAGCTGTTTTCAAGCTTGAATTTTACCTTTCTCTTGACGGATTTTTTCAAAAGAGGTTATAAATTGGCATTTAAACAAGTTTAGCATTTTAGTTCAAATATATACGCTTGAAATGTTGATGTTCGAGCTAAATTGAGTATACAGTTTAAATACATATGCAAATAAATATGTGTATTTTGAATTTGTCAGTTGCATATGAGACGAACTAATGTTTTATAGTATTTTAATATATTATATACTATACACTTTAATCTCTTGTCCAAAAGGAATTAATATTTACTATTTATAAAATAGCATATTATATTAAGTTATAATATTTCTATTTATTTTTGTCTCAATAGTCTGAGGAAGAATTCCAAAACTCGATATTCTACTAATTTGAAACAAAAAAGACAAATTGCAGTGGATATATAATTTTTCACATTTCTATATTGATGAAAATGTCACGATTAATACACTCGTAGTATATATACTATATATAAAATTTAAATATATATGTTGTGAGACTGTATATTTACATTTTATATAAAAATACAATATACATTTATATCTAACAAGGAATAAAAACTAACGGCGACGAGTTTATTTAACCCTTAGTTACTCGCGCCAATTTTACTGACGTTAGTACTCACGCGGGGTCTCGCAGACCCCAATATTCTACAATGAATAAAATACTTTTAAAATAAAATATTGATATAATTGTTGCTTTCAGCCGAAAGAATGCAGTCTCTAGTTTACAAATATATCAATTTATTATAAAAATTACACTATTAATTATTTTTATCTGATAAAATTGGTAATACGGCAAAAATTCTAAACTATCAATATATACAAACAATTTCCTTAAAATTATAAATGAAAATCTAAATTATTCTTGTGCGCACTTACTGCAAAGTGTTGTTGAGTGTTCAGTATAAATGTGCTTAGCACATTTAGCACATGTAAATTTGGATTTTAGTCTTTGTATCGATCACAAAATCGGCAACCCCTCCGTTTCGCTGACGATGAGTCTGGCTTATTTTCTTCCTAAAGAAACAAGAACTTGATATGTCTCAATTAATTATAGCATTTCATGACTTTTCTTGTTGTGGCTCATCTGTAGAAGTATGTGCAAATATAATATTTTTGATATATTTTGGCAGAAACAATTTATTTTCCCGTTTTGTTAGGTTCGGGTCAATTAGCCCAAATGCAATCTCTTCAATAAAGGATCTTCTTTTAAATATTTCCTATTTTGGTTCCTTTTATATACAACTTTTGTTGAAACATTGATGAAATAAAAAGAGACACAATAGCCACCTCCTTGTCCTCCTACTTACTGTGGAATTTTACACAATTGATCAACTACATCAACACCTGATTTTGCTTCATTACAATATTTTCCACCAGATTCAGAATCTATTTGTTTTGTGGAGTCGATTATTGAAATTAAAATAACTACTTTATACTTTTTTGTGGTACATACGAAACCAGTCTATTCTCTTTTTCCTTGACTCCAAAAATGAAAGTGTAGGTTGAACGTAGCTTTTGTAGCAAAATATTGGGGGAAATTTTTGTTTTATTTTTATTCAATGTTCCTAAAAAACTAAGTAAAGTAATAGATAAAGGATATAAATTATTGCAGAGCTATAAAATAGCTTACCTATTTCCCCATGCTTGAAAATTAAAGTTACGTCATTACACTCGCGCGGGGTCCAATGGACCCCAACTCCATTGTATTGTCTATTATAGGGCAACAAAATTAAGCTAATATAGGTCTGCATATTCATTGTTATATAAAATTAATCTACTAAAGTTTTGATCTCCAAATGTTTTATAAAATTCTAGATATTTAATGAAATAAGTCTGTCTGGGGTCTATCAGACCCCGCGCGAGTACTTAAGGGTTAATGAAAAGGTATAAGCTTGGCAAGCTTTCAGACAAAAGCGTCCTTCAACAGGTTGTAATACGAGTACTCGTATTACAACCTGTTGAAGAACGTTATTGTCCGAAATCTCGTCAACCTTATTGCATCGCCTATAAACACTATCAAATTTCAGAAAATTTGCATACTTAATAAGAACATTAAGGCATGTAAATGATAAATTTTCTGAAACTGTAACTAGAATATAAGTGAATAAATAGCTTTGTCTATTTATAAAAGCGTGTTTAAATATTCTCTTTGTGTATGAATTATTTACTATTATCCTTACTGTGATGAAAAAGAAGCAGTCTGGTAGATTAAATAGGTGAAACCGCTGGGAGGATTCACCAATGATGAGCCAAGCCCTTCCAATATGTTGTTTAATCGCAGTAAGAACAGTAACTATTTGTTTTATGTGTTAAAAGAAACATTCGTGTACTAAATGTTTACATTTATTATATTTACATATTCAAAACAAATATATCTATTTAACTTATAATTTCTATTAAGTTATTTATGTATGATCTAACTCCACCTTTGCCGGTCCCAAGCCCGAATGCAAAGAAGGAGGGGGAGCAGTAACAAGCTCACTATAAAACCTGGGCTCAGCTGGCCCTGCTGATAGTACCCTTTACAAGCTTAATGCCTTAATATGATTGAGTGGAGATAAGAAAGAAGAAGAAAATGTGTAATCTTACTCCACCTTTGCCAGTCCTAAACCCGGATGAAAAAGGAGAAGGGGGAGCAGTAACAAGCTCGCTAAAAAACCTGGACCCAGCTAATAGTACCCTTTACAACCTTAATACCCTAATGTGATTGAGTGGAGATAAGAAAGAAGATGTGTGATCTTTTCGCCATTATGATATCATAGGATATATAAATCATAGGAGGCTATGATGACATGTTAAATAATTCCCTTTTTTCATAACGTCAAAAAGATCACACATCTTCTTCTTCTTTCTTATATCCACTCAATCTTATTAGAGTATCAAGCTTGTAAAGGGTACTATCAGCCGGGCCAGCTGAGCCCAGGTTAGTGAGCTTGTTACTGCTCCTCCCTCCTCTTTTTTTCCTCCGGGCTTGGGACCGCGTCAAAGGCGGAGTTAGATCCCACATAAATAACTGAGAATGGAAAAGCGAGAGTTACGGTACCTCATATAGCAGGACGGTGGACGGGTCCTCTCCCATCCCGATGGTGCAGAAGACGCACTCCTTCTTGGAGTCCGACATGGGAGACTGGAGTCACCAAACGGAACATCTCCTGCCGCAGGATGTGACGTCACACCTTACTGACCTACACGACACCTACTTCCGTGCGGTGACAGTGGCGATTCACTCTCGGAATAACTTCCCAGGAGGAAATGGCTGCAGAGAGAAAGCCGGAAATAAGTTTTTTCAAATCAAATATCTGTTCCGCATTTATAACTCGAATCGCAAAACCAACGCACACAACGATACACTTCTCTATATCCTTATCTTTATATACTCTTATTGTTCATATTTATTCGCTATGTTGTATTTAACCGTATATAATCCAATATGAACAATACAATAAAAGTAGTTTCAATATCCCTATTCGCCATAGAATACAGGTCGGAGAGACACAGGTCGGAGAGACACAGGTCGGAGAGACACAGGTCGGAGAGACACAGGGCGGAGAGACACAGGGCGGAGAGACACAGGTCGGAGAGACACAGGGCGGAGAAACACAGGTCGGAGAGACACAGGGCGGAGAGACACAGGTCGGAGAGACACAGGTCGGAGAGACACAGGTCGGAGAGACACAGGGCGGAGAGACACAGGGCGGAGAGAAGAGTTTTATAAAGAAAATATTCTCCCCAACTTGGTGCTTCTTATAATATCTATTATGCAAAGAAATACAAAATAATAATAATTAAATTTCAAATTCTCGGTACAAACGAGAAAACAAAAGTAGCATGATGATTACAGAACGTTGAGAGAACAATGTATTATGGACAAATTTGATTCAACTGATAGAACTCGCCCAGTTCGGGACAACATTTCTGCATGCCATATTAGGTCCTGCACGAGATGTCTTAATTTTCCACCTGATCCCAGTAAAATTTCATTTTGTACTATTTTTCACATAGGCTGGCGTTCTTTGCATAAATAACTTTTTTTTTTCATGATTTTTTCAGGATGCCTGAATGGCCAGTTTTTTGGTCGTTGAGTTACAACTTGCACCACGCTGATATGGGTCAACAGCCCTAAATGCGCACATGATTAACTTTTCTTGAATAATCAAGAAAGGGTATTTTTGGGCAATTCTGGAATAGTTAAATTCGATGATTCGTTAATATTTATTCCGACAGATGGCGCAAGCCATCAGAACATTCTAGTTGCACAATCAGAAGATGCCTTTTTCTTTACATATTAGGTTAGTCCTTCCCATTAATTTTTCCATTGCAGTAAGGGCAATAGAAATTGTTTAATATTTAAAAAGAATCATACGCGTCTATAATATCTAAAGAGACAAAGGTCGCCTCTCCCGTCAAAATGGACGTCAAAATAGTTTCGAATTTTCATATTAGGTTATGTTGATAAATTGGTAGAACGCTGCTTAATTGACTCTTTGAGCATGGGAAAGTAGTAGCTTCTTCATTAAGTTGGGCTTTTTTTTCGGTATCATTGTAAATTTTGTTCTTTTTATCTATGGCTGATCAGATCGTTGCAAAATAGCTTGATTTGTGACGTGTGGTCTCTCAGGACCGAGGATGGGGCATGTAGGGCGTTCGTTCGAATAGAGTAGAAGCCGCAAGAAAGAATTTTTTTGAGTTAAATATAGAAAATGTTCGTTTTTTTCATTTACCTAGAAAAATACATTTTAGAAAATTTTTAAAACTGGTTAAATGTTTTACCAATTATCTCTTCGTATTGCCAATGCCCCACTGAAATAACAATGGAGTAAAATAACTATGAAGAGCTTGTTTAAAGAGCGTAGAAATTATCATGATACCAAAATACCAACCTAAATTTCTCCATTAAATTGATGTTGATAATATTGAAATATTTCAATTCAGTCAAATAATTCAGTCAAAAATAATTCAATCGATTGGATAATTCGAAGCCCAAGGGACTCAAAAACTTTTTCGAATTATCTAAAAATTCAAATTAAAAACGGAAATTCTATTTATAGGAAATTCTAGGGACCAAGATAAATATTCAAATTAACGACGTTCGACTTATCCAGGTGCTACTGTATTAGTTTAAAAGATTTGTGGAAGAAAAAGGGATTAGAGGAGAGGAAGCTTGTGGGCGCTGCAAGAAATTTCGCCCCTGGGCACAGGACTGTTCAGGACGGTCCTGCCCTTAGTTATAAAAGTGAAAAGTGTTGGTTAATGATGATCTCAGCAGTGAATTATAATTTAAATTATACAGTTAAACCTGTTTATAGCGCCCCCTCTTGGGACTCACAAACATAGGGTGCTATAGAGAGGGGGTGCTATAGACAGGTCACTTTTGATGTAAATCGCATTGTACTACGTATTTAAAATCGGGCGCTATAGAGAGGAAGGCGCTATTTAGAGGGGGCGCTATAGACAGGTTTAGCTGTAATTTTATATTTATTCTTTTTTAAATAAAAAATATTAATTATAAACAGATTATATACTATAAAATCACCATTTGTATTTTGAAAAATTGTGACTACACAACTATATAAAATTTGATGTGATATATTCTTGATGATACCTAAAAATATAGTTGCCTTATTATTGACTTATCTAACCTTACAGGATGGTTGAAACACTCTCTGGAAAGATCCATGTCTGAGGAGAGAATCAAAGCTGAAGAGTCTGTCAGACCACAGCTTGGTGCACCTATATATTCAATTTATAATACAATATAATGCGGCTTTTGATTGTAGAACTACATTTTCCCCATCCCTGGACACTTTTATTTTTCCGTTTATCATTACTCTTCACAATTCATCCTTTCATACTTCATCCTTAAGGTTAGAAATAATCGTTATTTCTCCTTAAAATAAATTTCGATTTTTCGTCCAAAAGAAACACATGCGGGATAATTTTCAAATGTCGTTCTATATATTCAATGATAAAGCTTTTTTAAAAATGATATAAACCTTGTTACATTAGATAATTTTAAATCTATAAATTTGACAAATTACGAATATAATACAAATCATTTGGAAAAAAATATTCAAGGATAAGTCTCTTATATAAATATTTTACTATCTATAGCTCTAAAGTTTTAATGCCCTTCTAAAGGAGTATCTCAGACTAACTCTAACATGCCGCATTTTAATAACAAAGATATACGTATTATATTTCATGCATTTTACATAACTAATGTTAAACATTTTTAGAAAAAGAAGGAAAAAAAAAAGTTCATTTATATTTACATATATGAGAAAACAGATGTAAAACAATTTAAACAATTAACTAGAATAACAGTTTAATATACTGTCAAATTATATATATATTTGACAAATATAAACAGTTTTATGTAGTTTTGTGAGAAAAAATGATTGTTTATTTGTTAAGCAAACAGATCTCCCTGCTTTCCTATTAGACTGTGGCCATGTTTGTACGTATAAGGGATTCAAAGTTTATGCGCGAAGAATATTTCCTGAAGTCGTGTAAGACGATCTCTCGAATCTCTTGGTGTTTCTACTTGTTACTCCTCCCCGCGCATTCCTTTGAATCCCGGTTCAATCCCCTCAACTCTGGAATAAAAGATAAGTACTAGTTTTGATATAACTTATTTTTTATTTACCTATTGCCGTTTTTTTTTTTCGGTTACCTTATTGTATGTACTCGTTTTGGTGTATAAGGCTACTTTTTACTTTTGTAGCACTTTACTTTTAGACTACTAAGAGATATAAGCTAGTATAATGACTGTAAATGTACTCAATTTGCAATTTCTGTGAATTAAGGAGGGAGGATGGATCCAGTAGTACAAATGTGATAATCTCGGTAGCGATTTAGACAATTATTTTACTACACCTTAACTTCAGTATAACTAAACTATTCAACAACATGCAGGTATATAAAATAGGAAAACTTTCAATTCCAGGTCATAAAGTATTTGCATATATAATTCCACTATTCGCATAGTCAGTAATTCTGCCTTGCTAACTGGTACGTAACACTATGCTTACATGTTATAACTTGAGAAAGGAGGGGCAGTTGGACAAAAAGAAGCTGGATGGTCTAATCGGAGAATCGCTCGACATTTGAATAGGAGCGATGTCACTGGACGGCTGGAATGGCTGAACTATGGTCATGTACGGCTCCAAGAAGGTTGCGGTAAATCTAGAGAGATCACTAAAAGAGTGAACAATCCTCCAAGAGGCTCTCGCAGTCCCAGATTTACCATTAACAACGATTCGACGTGCAACTTGTGCTTCACTCACAGCAAGGACTTTTAATAGGCGGCTCACATAAAAGAGACCGAGCTCACGACGTTCCTTGCGCCGACTACCATTGATCTATGAACACTGAAACGTATGTTTGCAGTGGTATTATTCAACCAGGGATTTAACTACCTTGAGTAGAATTATATTCTGTGACGAGTCCCGCTGTGAAGTGAGCCCAATGACAGCAGCGAAGACAGACGTGTCTGGAGATGTCTAGGACAACGGTGGATACCAACCTGATTGATACCCGCCACCCGACCTGGCAATAGGGAGCTATGATCTGGGATGCTATTTCCTTTAATATACGGTTCTCTTTGGTCAGCCCCGCACACTCCGGCACGGCGATCCGTCGACGAAATATAATACCTAGTTGTTTTGACCTTCATATCACAGCAGCCTGGGCTTTAACTTTCAACGAGATAATGTTCTGCCGCACACGGAAATAGTGTATAATGGTTGTCTTCGTCTTCTTTCTTATCTCCACTCAATAATATTAGGGTATCAAGCTCGTTTAGCTTCATAATTATTGGGTAAAGTATAATGCGTTTGCTTTTGTCATTAAGACTAGGAGCACTACTTAGTGGCAGGTCGATTAGCTCCAAACGAAATGGCCACCTCTGACATGAGAAACAGACGCCATGTGCAGCCGCTCCTAACATGGAGTACAAACACTGCTCATCCTGTATCCCTGGATCAGAAGCCCGTACAGGGTACTATCAGCCGGGCCAGCTGAGCCCAGGTTTTTTAGCGAGCTTGTTACTGCTTCCCCTCCTCATTTTTCATCCGGGCTTGGGACCGGCAAAGGCGGAGTTGGTTGTCTTCGTGATTTACCAACATTAAAAAATGCAAGATCGCCAGATCCCTCTCCAATTGGGTATGTTTCAGGTATGATGGGTAGGACCTTTCAATCAGCTCGGGATCTTGATTATCTAGCGCACTAATCGGAGAAAATATGGCAAAATATCTCCCGCAAGAAAGTATCCACCCACTTAATCAATGCCAAGCCAAATGACAGATTGCCTAAAGGCAAAAGTGAGTTCAACACCTTATTGATTAATCCATTAAATGCATATATATTTTCTTAAGAAAAATTCGCAATTTTTCCTGAGAATTTTATCATTTCCTTTTCTATACACATATATCACATCTACTTAATTTCGTCTCATTCGGATAACTCCTTCTTGATGAGTTTTAGTTTTCTCAAAGTGCGTATTCAACTTGGTGAAACCGCTGCCATGCAGTTACGGAACATAAACGGCTCATTCCTTTGTTTGAAACAAATATGGAAATTATCTTATTAGCGTACTAATTTGCATATTATACGGTATAAACGATGACTTAGTTTAGACTAATATATATATTTTCAAAATTCCATTCGAATAGGTCAAATATTGTGAAATCGTAGGACAAACAAATAGGCAAATATTTCATTTTTATTTATATAGGTCTACAGGTGGCGTGTCAATTCATCAGGTTTGATTTATCTAGCAATTTATTTGGTGGGAAGAGATAATAAAAGAATAAAATTTTGAATAAATCAGTACAAAATAAAGCAGAAATTCCAAAATGTTTACATGTATACCTAAATAGCGCATATAAGTAATATTAAAAGTTACATATACATACTGTAAATCTCTAAGAGAATAAACACAAAGGAAAATAAAACAAGAAAGCGGAATTGTTCTCACAAAAAAATTAAAAATTAAGATGCATTAGCGTGCCATCTGTTATGAAAGTTCGAAACTATTATAAACGCGTATGATTATTTTGAAAAATAAACAATTTCTACTGCCCTTACTGCAATGGAAAAATTAAACTGGCGAAACCGCTGGGAGAGTTCACCACTGAAGAGTCAGGCCCTCCCATTAATTTTTCCATTGCAGTAAGGGCAGTAGAAGTCGTTTAATTTTCAAAAGAATCATACGCGTCTATAATGGTTCATAAAAATTTAAAAGTATCAAGAAAATATTACAATAATCTAAGGAAATATCTTTATTTACGGGGCTGCTAACTAAAATAGATGATTTTTGAGCCCCAATGGCCGCGTAAAGCGGAATATATAAAACCACTATGACCAGGCTGAGGAGGCTAGGGACAGGATCTCTGTTAGGAAAGAGGCAGGTTAGGCCGGATTAGGTCCGCGGAGGTCAGGAGGCAGGAAGAAGGCGGGGCAATAATCTAACGAGATTTAATACATATTAAGAGAAGGTGACGCTTTAAAACAAAGAACTCGTTGTACAAGTTTATCTGCTGATTGCAAGGAACAGCCACGTCATTGAATGTATCGGAAATATATGGGCTTAATTTTACAATGACGTTAGAAAGTGGATCTTCAAGTAGGCAACAATGACGGGTTTCTACGAAATTATCTTTTAAATGTAAAATTAATGGATCAAGTAAAAGTCATTTTGTAAATGACAATGCGCTTTTTTTTTCTTAAGACGACAGAAGTTTAATTTGATGGTCGTCAATTACTAAGATTACACAGCCTAATGTTATTGCTATTGAACATACTTGGTCAAATAGCAAGCGTATCTTGAAGAGTTTAGGCTACACCACAAATATCACAAATTCTATCTAGATAAGACGAGAATAATTTAAAACAAACTGAACATTAAGAAAAAAAGCATCTTCTGATCGTGTAACAAAAAGTTGCTGATGGCTTGCAACATCTATCGGACTAAATATCAATTAATCGTTGATTTTTTATTATTTCAGAATTGGGCAAATACCCTTTCTTGATTAATCAAGAAAATCTAACCACGTACGCGTTACGGGCTGTTGGCCCTATTCAGCGTCATGCAAGCTGTACTTTTCTCTCGTATTTATATTTTCTTAATTTGATTAGAATAGGATTGATCGATAAATTTGAATTTACTTATTCCCAATTTATATTTCTTTATTCTCAAATTGAAGTTGAAAAGATATTTTGTGTTTTTCGGGCGAAAGGGTCTGGTCGAAGTCTGCATAAAGTTGGTGCTTGGTCGAGGAGCGACAGCGAAGTTGAAGTTTGGCCAGATAGTTTGGTGGAGTGACCTCAAAGAATCTATCTTTTTGGTTGTGTGTGAGGATTCATCAGACATCATTACTGGACTGTACGGATTTTTTGTGGGAATGTTTGACGAAACCACATTGACTCGACAGTCCGAGGTGCGACGCACAGATCACAATCCGCCGATGACGGAGATGGAGACAACAACAATATATTTCTTCCGGATAAACGTTTCGCTTTATACAAACTCTGAACGTTACCACGTCTTACTCAAACTATCTACAAAGGTTTATTATACAAGGTTATACATTAATACAAAGCAACAACGCCCCATCTATATACTAGTATAACAAATGAAAACATTAAGACACAAGTGTTTCGTTTCACAAATAAATCAAACTTCTACTGTCCTTACTGCGATGAAAAAATATCGGGAGAGCTTGGCTCATCAGTGGTGAACCCTCCCAGAGGTTTCGCCAATTTAATCTACCAGACCGCTTTTTTAGATCTTTAATACTGTATTGGATCATTCTGATTTTATATGCTACACTGAAAGGTGGAATCTTAGAAATGGTTATCAAGCAAACTATGGACATAAGCTTATAGGACAGTAGAATTAAATTTAAATATTTGCATCGAGCAATGCTCTTCCGCAAACAATAAGGACAAGGTCAGTTAGGCATAAATTAATATAAAGCAATAACGCGCCATCTATATATGTCATATGGTTTGTATATGGTGTAAGACACAGATAAACTTGCGATGGATAGAATCCTATAAAATTGGACACGAGTGGTAGAAGTTTGGAGACAAGTCCGTTGAGCTAATATTTACCTGGTTATTTTGGTTTTATAATGAAGTGCAAAATCTGAATCCCGATACAAACTCATTGGGCCATCAGCCCTTTTTGTGAACACTAACGGGGTCTAACCGACATAATGAAAATATTGGCTTTTAATTGATATGTCTTAGTTCTTATTTTTATGCATAGTAATCACTCCGTGTTAATTTCAATAAACATATTTATTTTAATCTTTTTTCAATTTATACCTGTGTAATAATTTTTGGTAATTATTTATCCATTTTTAAATCCCCGATTTAAAGCCCGGGTCTAGAACAACAGTTTTATTAAGGTTTTACCTTAATGAAGCTAAATGATAAAGTTTGCGTGAAGGTCTTTCTCAATTATATTTAGAATTTTACTAAAATAATAAAAAAACTTAAATAAAATAGTTAGCGACTTATTGTTATATTCAAAAAAGATACTCGTGGAAATTTTCACTATAATTTTATTATATCTTTTACAATTTTTAAAATCTTAAATCATTAATAAAAACATATCTTGTATTTTGATAATTTCTTTACATATTACAGTAGAACCTCCCTTTAGCGGACACCTCTCTACAAAGGGCAATTTTAATTTGCAAAATTACAATTTTTACAATTTAGTAACTCTCCGGTAAGAGGGCACCTCTCTCCCTAAAGGACACTTTGGCTTAGCAATTAGGTGTCCTTCACAGGGAGGTTGTACTGTATTATAAAATATATCTAACAAATTTGTAATCATATAAAAGTGTTCCATTTAAAGTATTTATATATTTTCGATATATAAGTTTATATTTCCCACTTGCTCACTCACGATGGCGATGCAATTATTTCGATATCTTTATAATGTAAAAGTTTTAATGGGCATATATATGCATGGCTCTCTATTCGAAATAGATTCATGTATAATGAATGGCAGATGAAATAAAATGTACGAGAAGGTAGTCCAATATAATTATCTGTTAATAATATAATTCCTTCGGCATTAAATTATAAACAAAAGACAACTCGCTGAGGGAAGAGTTTCTTTTTATATATAACGACAATACAAGCTTTCAGGTGTAACAGCCCTTCGACAGGTATAACTACGTTACAAAATTTATAGTAGTTGTACCGTAGTTATACCTGTTGAAGGGCTGTTGAGCCCGAATACTTGAATTACCGTTATATATAAAAATAAACTCTTCCCTCAGGGAATTGTCTTTTGTTTATAATAATTATCTGCTTTCTCAAAGACAGATGGTGCTGCTGAAGTAAACTGTTGTAACGACCCTTTCTGGCGTCTTTAAACGCGCACGCAGGACGTCCAGAAACACCGAGGAAACCGTACAAAAAGTATAAGATATTTTTTTCAAATCTACGAACGAAAGCGCGTGAAGTATAAGAGGCCTTAGGTGCATCAACGGGAATGGTATTTTGAATGAAAGTTTGGAGATGAAAGAGGCCCGATAAATGCCGAGATTGCTTACTATACACAACAAGCGGATGCGATTTTTTTTTAAACCTCAAAGCAATGTTTGGAAAATTTTGAGTAAGATTTAACGAATAGTTTGCATCGATTTTTAACCAACATTAAAATCTGGATAAGTTATTTTACCAAGGATACCAAGCAACAATTAAACAATAGACTATTTCTATGGACTCCGTTCCGCAATAAAGGAGAAGATGGTCCCATCAGTCGGAGAGTTATGAAGACAATTTTTTAAGAATACGATGGGCATCATTCTAGTATACTTGCTAGAAAGTGGGAAACTATCACTGGACACTAGTACAGTAAGAAATCAGACCGACTCGACAAGAAATTGAAGGAGACACTTCCCCATTTGGCGAAGTAAAAGGGACCTTGTCACCATGACAACCCACCGGAGCATTTATCCGGAGTTGTCGCACCCAAGATGCTTGGATTGTATTATGAATTGCTACCACTGTATTCGCCTGATTTGGCCCCCTTTTAATTTCTATTTGTTCCCAAACATGAAGAAATGACTTGCGGAAAAGAAATTTGTCTTAAATATATCTTTTATTTTTTTTTATTCAAAAATATTTTATTGACACTTTTAGTCAATTGATGCAAAAATTAATGAGAATTACAAAAATTAATGAGAATTTACTATTTAGTGATTGAATATATATCTCATATCTCTTTTAAAAAATGCTAAGTGAACATTCTCCTTTGTGGCGTCAATACGTTGTTAAACTTGTTGATGAAGAGCATGCTTGAAATATTCATGTTTGGGAACAATAGAAATTAAAGGAGACAGATCAGGCGAATACAGTGAGTGCGATAACAATACATTACAATCATATACCATCCATGCATTAGGGTGCGACAACTTTTAAGAAATGCTAAATAAACATTATCCTTTTTTATGACGTCAATACGTTGTTAAACTTAGCTAATGAAAGGAACGCCTGAAATATTCCTGCATTTCGCTTTAATAAAAAAATGTTGAGGAGTCGCCCATTATTTTTTAATTTCCTGCAATTGTGGAGTTAATTCAGGTGTGAGGGAGTAATTTGAACGTCTGACGTAATGTTTCCTTCTGGCCACGGATTCTCAGTCTCCGCTGGAGATCTTCATTCCCCAAGTCTTATTGTTTCTACAGTGCTCAAATATTATTCAACAGTATAGTCATAATTAATAGTAACAGATCCAAGTATTTTTATTTTCAATAAAGAAATGTATATTAAATTTAATACCTTTGCAGATATATTTTGAATTATATATCAACAAATATATTTAAATAAACTGATAATTTATATTAACCTTAATAGAGAATTAGCATTAACCAATCATTTATTTTTTATTTTTTATTTTTGTAATATGTAAATCAGTTTTTTAGCATATCTGTCTTATATTTCCTGCTTCTTTGTATGTATATATATGGATTAGATTCGATAAATCTCAGTAGCGTAGTTATACCTGTCAAAGGGCTGTTGAGTCCGAAAGCTTGTATTGCCGATATACATAAAAGAAACTTTTCCCTCAGCGAATTGTCTTTTATTAATAATTATACCGAAGGGATTATATTAGCAACAAATTTATATTATGTTGATTGTAGATATTGCCAGACATTTCTTTCTTATGTACGCAGTTTTCTGTTCTCGTTTTTTCTATCTTTCTGCTTGTTAATATCATATGGCTATTCTCTTTACGACCTACAATTATTGTAAATGAATATATATAGACAATTGTAAAAGCATAAATGTATGACAGCGCAAGTATCCCTAGGGGGACATAGCGCTTTAAATTGAAATAAATAAATAAAATTATAGTCATAATTGAGGCATTTTGCTTATAGGTACAAATCATCAGGATTCTAGTTTTTCTTTTTCCAATATCTCGACGGCTTTATGTCAATTTCAGTCATTTGCAAATATATGATAAACATGAATTGATAGATAATAATTGATTTGGAATGTAAATAGTTTTGCAACGTTTCTTCTTATTTAAGACTAGCCGAATGACCCGGGCAACGCCCGTGTTTTACCCGATTGAATGTTTTTATTCAAATACTATTTGTTACAATTATAAATTGGCGCCTTAAATAAATGCATATATTAGTTAATAACTATAGCCTATGTGCTTTATCTGTCTATGTACTGTTGGCTTCCGTAGGCGTCTCTTACTGGGAAAAAGAAAGAGAGGATTCCATTTAGTTATTAACTAATATATGCATTTATTTAAGGAGCGACCCGCTCCAACACAATAGTTACAAAAACCAAAAAGCGAGTGGGGGGGGGGGGGGGGGGGGCAAAGTCAAAAACAAAGTGTCTCGCGTAGTGGCGGCGCCATCGTAGCCACGTGATCGTAGCCAACCAATAGGAGAGCGCCATTCCAAAAAAAAAAAAGCAAACGGTGACAGAGATGACGCATGACGCTCGTAACTGTATATAGAATGCTATAAAATTGATGTATATTCGTCTAGATCTTATGATTCTGTTGTTTATGGGTGTATTGCTGTTGATTCAGTTCTTTTTCTTTAAGGTCTTTAAGACGATAGGATGGCTTTAAACGGTCAGGGAAATATAGACACTTTCATCATTACTGTAAAATGCTTATCAGTTCTACCTATAGAACTTCAAATGTCCTTTCAATGATCTGTTCAAAGTTTTATTTATTCCAGACTCTTCAAGTCTTTGTGCTTGAAAACATTCGAGATCCTAGTATTCCTTGATGATATTAGTTGTAGGGATGACATTTCTCGTTTTAAATATGAAAACAGTTTATATTTGTCTCCTCAAAATTCTAATATTCTCCAAAACATCATCAGGAATTCTAATAAGCACGCTTGTCAAAAACAATTCGAGCGATGAAATAGGCTGAAGTACCAAAGATGACAAATATACGAAAGCTCTCAGCCAATCTAGTGGAGTGTGTTGTAGTTACTTATCGTAGTTGTTAAGTTCCAATGTAATATTTCTATTTTACCATTACATTGGGAATTGTAGGCTGTTTTGTGTCTTAAAATGATTCCACAAATTGTGGCTAATTCCTTGAATTGCTGTGATATAATTTGCATATCTCTATCAGTTATTAGAGAGCACGGAGTTCCATATCTCTCTACCGACCCATTCGTTAAAGAAAGATTTGATTATTGTCTCTTCTGTTCTCCAATAGTACAAGTTCCATTCAGTTTATATAGCGGTATATGCAAATCAAATAGGTGTTGGAGGTCTAACCATATTTTTGTAAACTGCTCCAAACCATTTATATGGATTCTCAAGTTCTCTGTGCTCTGCATTGGTTTGGCGAGTTTACCTTATTTTTATGGCAGACTTTGTAAATGTTAGCAGAATTTCTTAGTTCCTGCTAGTTTTTAGCCAAAATAATCACTCGAAAGTATTGTTTCATTCCAATGCTATTGATATTTATAAAATTATTTTATTGGTTGTTTGGTGACATACATTGGGATAAGGACTTGAGAAAACAAATAATTATCGTGTTATTTTTGGGATGTTGAGGATATACTAAGATATCATATAAACAAAGAAAGACAAAGCCTGGACCTTATAGTATTTCGGAAGAGGAACTTCTGGATGGTTAAAGTTGCGTCAAAAATCTGAAACTCCTCATCTCCTCAACTTCAAAAAGATCTTACAGTATGATTACAGATGTTTCCCAATATAAGGAATATATAATTATTACCATACCTTGTCCTGCTCAGAAGTCTTCCTCTACGTGGCGGGCGGGAGAAACAGCACAAGTAAGGGACTGCCCTGTAGGGCGAAGTACGGTGTCGTGAGCCCCGAGCCGCTACGGTAACCGTGAAGGCCTACAGGGAACTCTGAAATGTGGCTGACTAACAGGTCAATGGCACCCCTCCTTTCCATGGTGGACAAGACACCACCACCACCATACCTTGTTTGATTCAAAAAATCAAAAAACGAAATTTGTCCCCTTATATATCGACGCCATCTATCGGTCATATATATAACTACACTCATGGACAAAACTTACCGAAGTTGTACCTTTTAGCATGTATATCGAGATTCAGACAATAACTCTGAAAGATATTTGATATACAGTGAACTTTACTGAAGAAACACGAGATAACCAAGTGTGAACAAAATTGCTTCCGTCTCCTTCAACAACAACAACAGCAAAAAAATAGATGACCCGCCGGTTTTGTCCATGAGTGTATTTTTCCTATAGGCTCTCAGATGTTATAAGAACTATAACCTTTCTGTTGTTAATGTGTGGCCCATGCGCGGATGAAAAAAAAACAAATTTTAAAACAAGTTCAAAACATTGACGTTGTTGGATGTAATGTTTTAAAGGAAGTTGCAGGTTGATGCGCGGGTGTGTCCTTGGGCAAATAATTACCTGGATTGCGACATGCTGCGGGGAAATTGTGGATTATTCTCTTCGCCTGAAACTTGGCAAATATATTAATTGTTGGATTTGAAAGGAGAATCATCCTTTAGTATTTTGTTTAGCTGTATAAGTTTCTGACACATAGCTCAATGTAAGGCGTAAAGCGTCATAATTTCCCCGTTTCTAATAATATTTTTCTAGAAAAATTCGTACCAATAGGATCTTTTAGGATTAAAGAAGGTGGAATAATTTCCGCTGACAGACATCTGTGGTTGAAATGCAAGTGTCCAACTGTTGATATAAAGTCGAAGCCTTTCTATTGTTCTTGCAAGGCCTAGAGCTTCATAATGTAACTTCCAACTTTTGAGAGAAAGTCGACTTTCTATCAACAGTTGGAAATTACATTTCAACCACAAATGTCTGTCAGCGGGAATTATTCCACCTTCTTAAATTCTAAAAGATCCTATTCGCACGAAATTTTCTAGAAAAATATTATTAGGAAAGGGGAAAAAAAAACTTTGAATGCCAGAATAGAAAATTGACACTTTTATCTAAACAAATATCGGTTAAATTTAGAAAATTTAACTCCAAAATTAAAATCAAATTTAGATAGCTCAATGTTTTAATATATAATTGTTTCAAATTTTTGTGGCACTTCTATAATCGTACAGTCTAAATTGTATATAGTCTGATTCACCCCTCAGGATTCCACCAACCAACCAACAATACCCGGGTTGCTAATGTACCTACTGGGTGAGATCGTCCCAGTTCTCTCCATCCGTAACTTGGATCCTCTTCCTGGCCGCCCGCTGAGAGAACCGATCGTTAACTGCTGCCAAATCTGGGTCACTTTCTTTGTGAGAGTTACACAACTTGAACAACTTCAACGACTTCTAATTTCGATAGTTGTGGAGATAAGAATATATTAATACAAAGCAATAACGCGCCATCTATATATAACGAATGAAGACATTAAGACGTGAATGTTTCTTTTCACAAATCAATCAAACTTCTGCTGTCCTTACAATATTGGGAGGGTTTGGCTCATCAGTGATGAACCCTCCCAGCGGTTTCATCAATTTAATCTACCAGACCATCTACCAGAATGATCCAATAAAGTATTAGAGTTCTAAAGAAGCGGTCTGGTAGATTAAAAATTGGCGAAACCGCTGGGAGGGTTCACCACTGATGAGCCAAGCTCTCCCAATATTTTTTCATCGTAGTAAGGATAGTAGAAGTTTGATTGATTTGTGAAAAGAAACATTTGAATCTTAATGTCTTCATTCGATATAAGAATATATAATAAAAAATAAGATTATGTAGGGAAATATATACAGTTATATATGTACACATACCTTCAGCAAGGGAAGCTACCCCACCTTGAGAGAGTTCTCCTACAGACAGGGAGGGGGTCTTCTTGAACCCTCCTCAGTTCCATGTCAAGGAAGTACTTGTAAATGAGAAGTATTAGGGTTCATTTAGCAATGAATTACTCTCTCTTCGAACTCTGAAGTACACTTGCATTCAAATTTTGGCCTATATTGCTCACAGTAAACCTATCCAGATGTACTAGAGAAGACTGATTGGTGGATAATGTAATTACGTAGAAGAGAAACATGTCTGGCCTGAATATGGTGACATGCGCTAGAACGCTGTACTTTTAGTTATGATTTCAAAGTGAAATCATAATCCCTTGACACTAATCTTGGGCTAAAATTTCATAGCCTCGTTGGTAATAACACTTTTAGTTTTCTTTGGGAAAAAGCGGTGCGTAGTAGGTGCGGTCAACAATATCGCTAATAATCGCTTAATATCGCAATCATGTGAAAGCCAGATTCAATATAAAGTACTAAGCTTGTCTTCTAGATGACAATAGATAATTTTCTGATAAGTCTTTTCATATTTTATTCTTAAACAATGCTCTTTAATTGAAGAAAATATGTTTAAATATATGGAAGATATTCAAAACAATAACAATTTAAAGCATTTTTACTTAATTTAAATATCTCAATATAGATTAAAATAATACAACAGGTTTATGCAGATGAGTTTATCTTTATTAATGTAATCTCAAGTTTGTAGAAGGCAACAGTAGCAGATAGAAACGAATAACGGCGTTTATTATTTTTCGTTTTATTTACTACTGTAAAAGGGCAGAGATGCCCCAAAGCTTGAGATTGCATTATTAAAAAGAAACTCATCTTTTAAATTTAAGCATTATGTTCTCCTTTTAAATTTAAGTATTATTATTTATTTTTGTGAATTATTTATTACTATTTATTAATTTATTTTCCTACAATATACCCAGATGAATCTATTTATTAGAGCTTGATTGTCTTAATTGAATTTTCCTGTATACAAATTTCATATTATACCTTTATGTGATTGGCTTTAAAAATAATAATAACAATGCTTAACACACTGGTACTATCACCGTCATTCCTGCATGTATCTTACATTTCTACTCTGAGAATCTGTATAAGACTGAAAGGTCTTAATAAAGCTTTTTGTTGTTTTGTCGTTGTTGTTGTAATAAATACAACAACAACGACAAAACAACAAAAAGCTTTATTAAGACCTTTTAGTCTTATACAGATTCTCTAAACAGAAATATAGGGTACCTACAGGAAAAACAGCATTAGTACCTTAATGGTAATGCATTTATTACATGATAAAAATTATTTTTAGTATTATAGGTTGACCAGAATGGTGTTTCAGCAATAAATAAAAATGAAGATAAATTTCAAAGAGAGAACATGTTTATTTAAAGTCCCCGTCAGACATCAGGGATGGTCCCAAGAGAGGTCCACCTTCTGTCCAGTCCTGGCGGACTGCTCGCAAGCCTCCGCAATCTTGATGACGGCCACAGTCTCCCAGCCCTTTATATTCAGGTTCTCAGGCTCTGCGACATACCCATGGCTTAGTCACACGAGGATATGTGTCAATTTAAAATACCATGAGGACGCTCGCTGAAATAAACATGATAATAAAGTTAGGTATGAAAACAGTACAAATGTGACATTGTACTGAGATAAGGTTCATAAATTAGGAAAAAGGCATCTCCTTATCGTGTAACTGAAAAGAATGGGTTTTGACCAATTCTGGAATAATTAAAAATCAACGAATAATTGATATTTATTCCGATAAGTGACGCAAGCTACCAGCAACTTTCAGTTGCACGATAAGGAGATGCCTTTTTCTTAAAGTTAGGTATGTAATTGCAGAATATAAGATGAAATCATGCATACAATATTTGGTTGCTTTTGCTTGGAGAAACAGAGAAAAGAACTCTTGGGTGACTTATCCTGGTCTCAATCCGATAGTTAACAAATATATAATTGAATGAATACAATTATGTTTATAAAGCTATACAACCAGTTTAACCGCATAAGTTTCTTTTTTATTTATGAAAAATCATTTTTAATTTCAAAGAGAAATAATTTAATATTTCTAACTTTTGGATGACGTATGAAAAGGTTGAATATATGAAGAGTGATGGTCTATATATGAATGGATGACGTATGGAGGGTGAAAAATATGAAGAGTAATGGCGAACGGAAAAATAAAAGTGTCCAGGAGCGGGAATCGAACCCACAACCTTCTGCTTACCGGTCTTCTCTTTGGTTAATATAAATTCTACAAGACCGCAGTCACCGTTCGGAGGAGATTAATAGAATCGCCGAATGCTGTGGTCCATTTGGATGAGGAAAGCGTATAGGAGCTCCATCTATGTTTCCTTCCTGTGGTGAATCTGTATAAGACCGGTGGTCGTACAGTCCATGAAAATTTGTCTAAGCATTGGCTTGGATTTTTAAATGTCAATTTTTACTAAATAGGTGTGTTATTTCTAATTTCAACATTTTTTTCTTCTCTTTTAATGCGCACGCGCAAATAATTATAGTAAATATTAAATAGTATTGTTGATAAGGTTGTCTCAAAAGTTCGTGTTTTTCTTAAAACATTGTTTTTCTTATTACTTGGCGAATAATATTATTACGGCGAATACATAATACAATTACTTTATACATAATACAAAGACATTATACATAACGGCGAATAATATTGGTATTTCAATTTTTTTGCAAGTGTTTACGAACTTTTGGGACAACCTTGTATAAATTGGATTTAATTAAAGAGATATATAATTCTATATTTAAAAAAAAAGTTGAGTATTTATGTTTAAATAAAATCCCACTTGTCTCAGCGAGCGACTTTTCCGTAAGGAATTAAAAAAAAGGTTGAGAAGTCAACATACGTATATTACGATAGGAGGGGAATCGCCAGATAGCAAAGAAGAGATTAAAGCTGGCAGCGACGAATTTATTTATTGTCTGAAATCTCGCCAAGCTTTTACCTTTTAATAAAGAAACTCGACAGCTTTTATATTTTCTTAGATACGTAGATTCTCCCACTTGGGTCTGTTGTAAGGGAAGGTGAGACTACGTACTGTGGATGTTCTGCAGGAAGTGATCCATCTCGTCGATGTAGGACTCCTCGTATCTACTGGCGAAGGAATAGTAGATGGGGCTGACAGTGCAGCTGCTCTTCACCATCGTGGCGCATCTACCGAGGGAAGCCAGCTCGCCACGGTCTCCCACCACCTGCACCCCGTGTGTAAATATGGTCATTCTACGTGCCGGACACATGTAGTTAACGGTGAGATATTTAACGCTTTTTATGAATACTATGCATTTATTGAAATATTTTGTATACAATGTTGTTCCAGAGAATATCTTTGTAAACATTTCTAGAGGCAATAAGGCATGACGCAGATGTGGCAGCAAAAATAGACTTGCACGCTTTGCCACATCCAGCCTCGGCTCAACAGTCCTACGTCGCCTGTGGGTCCAGCGACTTGACGCTAGCCCACCGGTACTGGTCCTTCACTACGTCAGGCCTCTCATCTGGTAGGCATTTACCATCATCGGGCGGCCCCCTGACCTGCAGGGCTTTGGGCGAGGCCTGGATGACAACACCATCCTGACGTCTGCCAAGACGTGTCTCTATAAGTATCATCTCAAAATTAAACTGAGAGCGGTTCAAATTGATCCTGTCCTTGTCTGGAGGAGGACTCTCTCAAGGTGGAGGAGCCTCCCTCCCTGAGAACAGCTGTATATATTTTATCACCTAATTGAAATAATACCATTTATCTTTGTTTAATTTCTTATTAGTTTTTGTAACAATAAATATATGAATAACAATAAAATATGTTGTCTTTTAAGATAGATAAAGCAGGCCAAATAGGATATTGATTCTTCTCAGCTTTACGCAGTCCTCAACCAGCCATCATGACTGTGGAGATGAAGTTAGCTTTAATAATCCACCATACAGTATTGTTCGACACAAGTTATATCAAGTTTACTGCGAGGGTACAAAGTAACTGAATGTAAATGTCTGTAATTGCCAACCGACTAGCTATGGAAGGAAGGAAGGTAGGTACCTCTAGGCGCTGGACGTAGCCGGAGGGTGAAGATCGGCCCAGCTCGATGGAGGCCCGTGCACCGCTGGGATATGTTAAGGTAATGGACACCTCGTCGTAGTCGTTTAAATCACGTATAGCGTCGTCCAAGCTCTCGCCGTGCGCGTAGCACGTAGTGGGCAGCTCGCGTAGCACGTGGCACGCCAGGTCTATGTCGTGCACCGCACAGTCGTGGAAGATGCCTCCTGGAACACGTTCAAACACATGGTTACATCCTCTGTACACCTGTGTGTGTACTTGAATACATAAATACAGTTATACAAATTTATATAGGATTAATACATCAATAACTTTATTTAGGTGTATTTTACGATCTTTTAGAACAATTTTCTATCGTCCTTTTCAAATAATTGTTCTTAATTTCTTGTAATTTCAATCTATGATCCTTACAACCGAAGTAAGAAAATATTGATATTAATATACTCTGGAAAACTTTGTCCGTATTTTTAATATAGCTTTCCTATTCAAAATAATTTCCATATATCACTATTCCAAGTATAGGTTGTGCATGCCATGATAATCATGGTGGGTAGTCAGCGACTGCTGTAAGTGCACCACATGTCTACACATGTAAGAAAGCGCAGTTCGACTTTTGAACTAACACGAGTTCCAGAGTCCCATTTAGTTACTTGCTGATATATATTTCAGCTTAGCAACTGCTCTATGAACCTTTCATTTTAATATTTTGATTTTTATAATTTTTATTGTTATAATATATATTAAAATTGTTCAATCTCATATTATATAATAAATACAATTAGAGAAATATACTAAGAATATATGTATGTGATTTATTTCTCTTTAATTTTTACTTCTCAATCGCAAAGCTAGAACAGCCGTTTCCAACGTCGACTTGATGTTCCGTCTTTTTTTTTTTTTTTGAAGGAGACAGAGTCAATTTAGTTCACACTTGATTATCTCGTGTGCTTTCAATAAAAGTCACTGTGTCTCAAATATCTTTCAGAGACATTGTCTGTATCCAGATATGCATGCTAAAAGGTACAACTTCCTTGAGTTTTGTCAATGATTGTATATCTCGGTCACCTCTCTTAAGGAATAAACATAAGATTTTCGAGTTTTTGTGTGTTTTCCCGAGTGTAGGACTCTGAAACTAATTCTATAAATCCATATACAGTAAAACCTTCCTGTAAAGGACACCTAATTGCAGAGCCAAAATGTCCTTTAGGGAGAGGTGTTCTCCTACCGGAGAGTTACTAAATAGTAAAAATGGTAATTTTGCAAATGAAAACTGTCCTTTGTAGAGAGGTGTCCTCTAGTGCGGGTGTCCTCTCATGGAGGTTTTACTTGTATTTGTTTCTATATCGTCATATTAGATAATTTTAAAGATTTTTCTACAGTCTATAGAAGTATAATTTTAATACAATATTTGGATTTCAAATGCAATACTTTTTATAAAAGTAAAGTGTTAATTATATAAAATATAAAAACTAAGCTTTTATATTAAAATTATATAAATATTTTACATTTGAAATTTATATCTATATAATCAGAAATCCTTTTATTTCAATAATATAGGTTGATTTTCTCACACTAATATCTTTTCTGAAATATTTCTTGCTTTCTTTTGGAGATCTAGACAGTGAGTGTGGAAGAGAATTTAGGAATATTTTAGTAAGATCTTTAAAAAGCAAAAACCCTATTGAAACTCTTATAAAAAATTGGTATTTTTAACATTTTCAGTTTTCTAAACGAAAGAGAAATGTACTTTTGTGATAGGTTCTATCCTAATCTGTTCAAACTATCAAAATAAGTTTTAAAAATAGTACAAAAGTGAAATTGTACTGGAATCAGGTGTATACATTAAGAACAAGGCATCTATTGATCGTGCAAATAAAAGTTGCTGATGGCTTGCGCCATCTGTCGGAATAAATATGAACTTATCGTTGATTTTTTTTATTCATTCCAGAATTGGTCGAATATGGGTTCCTTATAAAGAATGAATATTTGGCCAATTTTGAAATAATTTTAAAAAATCAACGATTTGTTTATATTTATTCCGATAGATGGCGCAAGCCATCAGAAACTTTTAGCTTCACGATCATGAGATGCCATTTTCATAATTTATCAAAATAGGATCAATCGATTTGCTCAAATTATAATAAGACAAGGATGTATTTTAGTTTACATAACAAAGAACAACCCAGTGTGAGTCCACTGACCAGATATTCAACACTGTGAATTGGATGCTAAGCATATTATAAACCAGCAAATTTTGGTGAAATTTTCACTGACCTGAAATCTTGAGATAGTCCAGGGAGGGTCTAGGGGAGTCCCTACTACAAGTCCTCACCACAGCGACCTTCCCCAGTTCCCCGTCCCACACCCGCTGCCGGACCTCGCTGAAGTCGGGATCGAATCTCCTGAAAACATCCTTTAGTGGTCGCAGCAGCCGACGTTAGACTTGGCGGAGATACCTGTTGAAGGCACAGAACAAGGCGACTCCTTTCTCCTCAGCTAGCTTGTAGCACTGCTCGGTTTCTGCAATGGAGTGGGCCAGAGGTTTCTCGCAGAACACTGCCTTCCCTGAGACATACACACTTGAGTACGCAATAGTCACAAGTATTGTATTTTTTATAATACACCAATACCTCACTTTGCGTCGTTTCGTTTTGCGTTTTTTTTTTTTTCGAAGTTGCGTCGCTGCTTAATTTTTACTGATTTTTACTGTGCGTCGTTAGATTTTCGAAGTTGCGTTGTTTTGGATTCGAGTCTTTAATTTTTTTTTTTTTGAATTTTTTCCCTAAAATATGGCAACACCTTTGTTTTTGATTGCGCCATGCCATCAAAATTTGGGGATTCCCTTTCTAACTAAAAATCAACGCAAATTTAATACAATTTTATTTTCACTTTGTTTTGCTTATTTTAGAGTTCAGTTTAAATACGTAGTGTGAGGTAATGTAGTGTGTTGTGCTTTTTTAAAAAGAGAATAATGAATTTACATATATAAAGTTTTACGTGGTGTTTTTGGTTACAAAAAAAGATACAATATATATATACAAGATGTAAATATTTCCCCAATTTATTTATTGGCAGAGTTATATTCTTTTTTACATAAATTTGTATTTTTTTTTTACCCAAATATGAAGGAAAAGGGCGCTGCTGGTAGAATTGCCAAAAATACTAAAAAAACTATCAGCTTGGAGACAAAATTAGATATTCTGCGACGATTTGATAAGGGAGAAAAGGCTGTGGGGATAGCAAAGGCTGTTGGTTTGGCTGCAACAACTGTCAGAACTATTAGAGATCGAGATGGGGATAAAATAAGAGAGGCTGCAAAATTTGCAACATCACTAGATGCTAAAATGATGACGCGTACAAGGAGTGCTTTGATGATCAAAATGGAGAGAAGGTATGGAGGAGCCGACATAAATAAATTACTAACCTCGCACAACCAAGAATTCTCCAATAAAGAACTATTGCAACTGGAATTACATTTTGCTAATGAAGAAGACGACAGTGACCGTTTAATAGAAATCTCCAAAGAACAAAATATAACCTCCAAACAAATTTCTAAAGCGATGTGTTTGATTGACGAAGCTATGGAGTTTTAAAAAAAAAATGATCCTAACAGCGGAAGGAGTTTAAAAGTGTCCCAGGCGGTAGCTACGAGTATCAATTGCTACAAGGAAATTTATCTTACATTGAAAAAAAAAAAGCTGTTCAACAAACAATGGACCAATTTTTTGTGAAAGAAAGCCGACCTACGACAACAGCCACTATGGACTCATCAGACAGTGATTAATTTTAAATAAATTTTCATAAATTAAATGAATATGTAGTTTATTTTGTTTAATTGAATAAGTTTTTTGTATATTATTTTTGTTTGAAAAAATTTTACTTTTTTCAATTTTATTTTTAAAAGGTAGTATTTTCGTAAGCCTGGAAACTATCTTCAATCATTAAATAGTTTTCTATAGAAAATTTATTTTCACTTTGCGTCGTTTCAATTTGCGTCGTGTTTTTTTGGAACGTAACCCCGACGCAAAGCGAGGTATGAGTGTACAAGGTTGTCCCAAATGTTGTAAAATCATACTGTTGTAATATTGCATTTTTCGATTTTCCTTTTATACTGATACTGATGCTAGACTCTTGGAATGGGTATTTTAAATGAACTATGGACATAAAGCTTTGAAAGAACAGTAGAAATACAAATAATAAAAATTATATAATATGCTTCGAGCATTGCTCTTCCGCAATTTTCAAGTAAAAGGTTTTTTAAACACATTATTAATATGATGCACTAGCATTATAGCGTTATAGTCTGTTATAAGAAATTTGAACTATTTTGACGCGTATGATTCTTTAACTTGCTATAACAGATGGCGCGCTAATGCATGGTATAAAGATCATAATGTATCGTGTTAAAATATTTTGAGTTTTACTCTTAAATATATCTAGGGCATAGAACCACCACCATGACATACCGGCTGCTAGAGAAGAAAGGACCAGTTCCTGGTGGGTGAAGGTAGGCGAGCAGATCACTACAGCATCGACTCTGGAAATAAACAAAAAATCAGTTCCCTAGCTTCAACGTCACGTATATCTCATTCTCAAGTTAAAAAAGGGACGGTTTGATAGGTTACATTTTTACAATTGAAAAAGAATGTATGGTAGCCTCCAGAATGAACCTATATTTCAACCTTCTACCAAGATTATAAATTTAATCCATGAAATCAATCTCCGTGACCTCGTATAATTATACATTGAGATAATAAACAAAAACATTTGTAAAAGAGGCACTAGTATATACCTTTTTATTTATTACCAGTTTCAAATAAAACACGCTATATCCGATCTGGATAATTGCGCGTGAAACTATTTACAATAATTCATATTGTAGTAAAATGGGTAATAGAATTGTCAAAAAGAAAATGCACAATTAAGAAAAAGAGCATTAAGTAAACTTATACAAGGTATGTCCAATAAATAATGAGACCGGTCAAAAACAAATAAAAAATGAAATGATATATATATTTTTAAAGTCTATTAAAAAATAGAAAGCTTCAGCTACACTGCGGTATATCACCTCACGTGATTTCGCGCGCAGTCGATAAATTATAAGCTTGTAAAAAGAACGCCTTGCATAACAACTTCTAATTTGTAATGGATAGAAAATTCGAACAACGAATTTGTATTCAATTTTGCTACAAAATTGGAAAATCGGCTTCAAAAACTTTAGATTTGCTGAAATTGGCATTTTAAAATGAAAATGTAAATAAGCCCACCACATTTAGATGGTTTTCACGATTTAAAAATGGAATGGAATCGGTGAAAGATGAGAAGCGTGTTGGACGTCCAATTCTGCACAGGAACCCTGAAAAGGTGAGCCAAATTTTAAATTTGATAAAGGAAAATCCACGAATAGGGTTACGGGACATTGAGGAAGAAACAAGGATATCAAAATCATTAGTTGGATCAATAATTAAAGAAGACACCTTCAAAATTTGTCCCTAAAATGCTCACAATCCAACAAAAGGAGAATCGCGTTGAAGTTGCCAAAAAAAAAAAATGCTTGAAATGGTGGAAGAAAACCCTAATTGGAAGGAAAAAGTAATAACTGGAGACGAGACATGGGTTTACGGGTACGACCCTTAAACAAAGCGCCAATCCATGGAGTGGAAAGGAAAAGATGAACCAAGAACGAAGAAATCCCGACTTTGCAAGTCAAAAAAACACAGTCTTATTGGTCACGTTCTTTGACATAAAGGGAATTGTGCATTATGAATATCTAGAGCAAAGTCAAACAATCAATAAGGAGTCTTATTTAAACATTATGAGAGTGTACGTGAATCAATTCGTCTGAAAAGAAGTGAAATGTGGAGTTCCAAAAATTGGATTATCCATCATGAAAATGCATCACCACACACCGCTACATCTGTACTGACTTATTTGGCTAAACACGGCATCCAAATACTTCAACAACCTCCCTATTCCCCAGACCTAGCTCCAAATGATTTTTTTCTCTTTCCTAAAACTCTAAATGGCTCTAAAATGAAGGAGATTTGACACTAGAGAGTCCATCATAGCGGATTCGAAAAAAGTCTTGAAGAACATCCCGAAAGATGCCTTTTCTAAATGTTTTAAATCATGGGAGAAGAGATGGAAATTATGTATAGATGCGGGAGGGGACTATTTTGAAAAATACTAATATATATATTTTTAATCATTCTATTTTTCTTTATTTTTGACCAGTCTCATTATTTATTGGACACACCTTGTACATTAAACAAATGAGAAACAACATTAGCAGATAGACGAAACCACAAGGTAGTTATTTACAGTATGTTAAGCAATGATGGAAGTTGATTTAATTAACTTATCTGTGATAATTAGTATCTTGGAGAGAGAAAGTTGATCAAGTTGAGCTATTTACAATGAGTTATATTCTAAAGTAACTTATTAATTATTTACATTTATGGACAAAACTTAAGTGAAAAGTCTTTAATGTCTGTTTTTTTTAAGGAGACAGAGGCAATTTTGGTCACACTTGGTTATCTTGTGTCTTCAATAAATGTCGCTATAATATTTTTCAGAGTTATTGTCTGAATACCGATATACATGCTAAAAGGTACAACTTCCTTAAGTTTTATCCATGAATGTATTTACAGTAAGTTTAGCTAAATAATCAATATTATTAGTTGAAAGATAATTTCATCAATTTTGTTCCAATTTTTTAAAAAGAGTATAATTTTTATATACCATATAGTCATATTAAAATATATATATATAATATGCATATAAAATACGCACTAGTAAATATTTGAAGTAAGTTCAGTTACTTTAATAATTTCAACCACTTTGTGTTCTAATTTTAAAATATATTTTTATAATAATCTCTATTTTGAAAGAGAGAGAATAATTTTTACATATATTATATAGTTATATTTAATAAAATAATTTCTAGAATGTTTTTGTATCAAGATAAATACATATCAATTTAGTTTCTTTTATTAATTTTTATATTTTCACCAGGGACTACACATCCACACATTTTTCTGATCACACAAGGAAGTAAGAAATTTCTATAATGATACATCTCTCTCTATAGCTCATCTTTTTACTCTTCCTTTTATCTTATGTTTTAGAATTCCATTCGAGCTGACTTCACGATTCCTCCAAAAGATATTGTTGCACCAGGTTGCGGCTTGGCAGACTCTTCAAACTTGGTCCTCTCCTGTGCTGGGTCTTGCATCTTACCAGAGCGTGTTTCAACCATCCTACAAATTTATATAAGCAAAAATGAGATAACTCTACTTTAAGTAGCCTTCAGAATAATTTTTTAATTTTTCACATCAAAGAGAGCAGTGAAGTCACATGTGTATCTAAATACAAATGATGATTCTATAATACATATATTCTGTTTAATAAAATAAATAAATAAATATAATTTTTAATTTAAAATATATGAAAAATAATATTACAAATTAAAATAAAATAGGTTCATTAGCTATGATGCAACAATATTTTGTTTATTTTCTCTTTATTTCTAAAAAAAAAAACTAACTAAAACGTTAACTTTATATACGATCCCGTAATCCGTTTTTTATGTTTGAAATCACCGAATAGGATCAATATCTAGTCAACTTTTCATAAACAATGTAATGTAAAACTGATTGTTTGAAAATAACACTCAGTGTCCTCTATCTCTGTGTTTAATACTAATCATTTTTTTTATTTCCTAGTACACGTGGTACAGGCTTTTATAACCATGGTGGGTAGAAGTAGGCAACTGCTTTTACTGTAAGTGCACCACATGTCTACACATGTGAAAAGCAGTTTGACTTTGGCACTTACAAATATGCCAAGGCCCCATTTGGTTACTTGCACTCGCTGGTGGGGTTGGACTTTTGCAAGAATCGGGGCCATTAGAGCATTTTTTTTATCAGAGAAAAGTTCCCAATGCGGGATTCGATCCCGGGTCGTAGCGATCGAAAACCAACGGTTTAGACCATCCTTTCACCGACCCCCTTATTCTAATCCTACTTGACAATAATACTTTCACACATTGTCATATATCAAACTGAAACATCTGTCCTCATGTGGAGAAATACTCCTGTTGATATTATCACTGAATAATTATTGTAAATGTTGTAAGTTTATCAAATAAAATATTTGGCTACGTCACGTACCATTCTTGTAGGTTAATCACTTGTAAAATTATTATCACGTTTTGCATTCTATAAATTTTGTTAATAAATTATTTTCAGCTTAAACTTTTGGAATACTTATCTGCCCCGTGACAATATTATATCTATACTAAAATGGGATTGTAAAATAAGTAAGGCCCTGTATGACATTTAAATTTTTAAAAAAATTCACTTTTTATATTAGCGACAAACTTTGCTTAAAGCTACTCGCCATCTTGAAAAGTGCTACAATTTGTCGTACTTTATATAAAGTAACTAGCCGAATGACCCGGGCAACGCCCGTGTTTTACCCGATTGAATGTTTTGATTCATATACTATTTGTTGCAATTCTACCGCCTACCACCCGCCATGCGCGCGCACAGGGAAGTCACGTGCTCGCCTGCAGCCAACGGGCGCGCGCCGCCGGCAGGGGAGGGGGGGGGGGGGGGGGGGGCAAGGTGGCGTGACCGTAGCCAACCAATAAAAGCAAACGGTGACAGAGTCGGCCGGTTGATTGATTAGGAAAGACGCTCGTAACTGTATATAGAATAGCGTGCCATCTATATATAGGAAACGAAAACATTAAGACACGAATGTTTCTTTTATACATAAAATAAACTTATGCTATTCTTACTGCGATGAAAATAGGCAATTTTACTCTCCTAAAGCTTATGTTCATAGTTTTATTGGAACCCAATTCTGAAATTCCACCCTTCAGTACAGCATATATAAGCAGAATCCTCCAATACAGTATTAGATATCTAAGAAGCGGTCTGATAGATTATATTGTAGAAACCGCTGGGGCAAGCCCTTCCGATATATTTTTTTCATCGAAGTAAGGACAGTAGAAGTTTGTTTTATGTTTAAAATAAACATTCGTGTATTCGTGTCTACGTTGCCAATAATAAACGTATTTGAAGGTTGATGAGTGAAAATCTTGAATTTCTCCAACCTAAACATTGTGGTATTTTTTACATTGCATGCACTTCTCTACGGACATTCAAATCTAAGCAAGGAATTATAGAAAGCTGTTCAGGGCAATATGTTATAATTATGGAAATAATTTAGCTAATTCTGTGAAAAAATAGCACAAATGTGATAGTGTACTGGGATAAGGCGCATAAATTATGAAAAAAAGGCATCTCCTCATCGTGCAAATGAAAGTTGCTGATGGCTTGCACCATCTTTCGCAATAAACATAAACTATTCGTTGAATTTTAATTATTCAGAATTGGCCAAAAATTGGCCACGTACGCGTTTCGGGCTGTTGACCCTCATCAGCGTGGTGCAAGCTGTACCTCAACGACCAAAAAACTGGTCATTCAGGCATCCTGAAAAATCATGAAACGGGTAGTTATGACCAGAAGTGCGTGAGATCGCTAAATTATACTGGGATAAGGTGCATAAATGAAGAAAGAAAAATACATCTCCTTATCGTACAACTAGTGTTATACACTAGTATTATTAGTATTACACTTGTATAGTGCAACTGACGCGATGGCTATAAGAAGATGCCTTTTTTTATTAGCCATTTTTGAAATTAAAAATATGTGAGAAGTTATAATCTGATAATTATCAGACATGTATAGCATTTCCTATAGAAGTTTATAAAAATATCAACGATTTTTTTAATTTTTATGTAGTTAATTTATAAAATATAAAGTAAAATATTTTTAACATTTAAAATAGTTTGTTTACTTTGGAATCCCAAATTATATAAAAACATTAATACGTTGTACCAAATAGTATTTAAATATAAGTGATTTATAAAAGTGATTTACGAAACATTAATTATCCTTTTAAAATCTGTACACACTTGTTCTCAGAAATTCTTGTTTCGAAAGTGTTTCCTTCTCTTACATTCGACTAATTTGTTCCAGTACAAGCGTAGCTTTAAATCTTATTTCTCTCTCTCTCTCGTAGATTTCAAAATTTAAGACTTCAGGAATTTATGGCTAGAGTTTTGCGAACACCTATTTTACAAGTAGCTTTGTATCAATGAGTTATGTGAAGTACACAGGCTGAGGTCTCCTCAGCAAGAAAAAAGTTTAAAAAGTTAACTTCTTACAATAGACATCATCAAAAATATGACAAAGTCAGTGACATCAATGACTTGGGAAACTCTGTCAATATTTTCCTTGTTGTATAAATTATTCGACCTTGACAGTCTCCTTTATTTGATAAAGTTCATTGTTCTATAAAATAATCTCTTGAATCAATATTAAAATAAAAAATTAAGCCTCCAGGGAAAATAATCTTTTAGAAAAAATTGTATTTATTATAAATTTTTTAAAGTGATAATCCTGTTGAAGGACTGACAAGTCCGAAAGCTGGAAAATAAAAAGTTGCACAAGAAATGTAACCCTGGAAGCTTTAGTTATTTTATAAAAACAATGGTTGCCTGTAAAGTCGGTTTTACGGGCGAAGAATTTACGTGACAACGGTAGAATATTTATTGATATGAATATAATTAAATTGCACAATAGGAACAAGGAATTGTAAATGATGAAGTTGAAAATTAAAACATTTACTTATATTAGATGTTAAAATTCTTGCTCAACACAGTTTAAATAAAGTTTTCTTATATCTGCCACTTTTTCTTAATATTTGTAATTTTAAATAATCAATTCGAAAATCAAAACATTTATTCAGATCGAAGGTTCAAATTTTTGCTAAATATATTTGAAACTATTTAAAATTTGTAAAATAATAATTAATTAATTAATTAAATTTAAACTAATAATTTACTTAACACTATCAACATTTATCAATAGTATGACATAACCTATAAACTCAGTTTCTCAACTTTTGTGTCAATCTAACAATTAATCAATCAATCATAGTTTACGATAATGAAATATCAGTGTACAATTATTTACCTTTATTGTTGTAGTTGTTGTAAATGACGAATCTAAGCACTCCACATTTTCACTACAGACACAGCTGACGATACTTTAACCACACGTGTGAACTTGTATTATGACGCTTTCTTGTTTTTCCAACGCCAAGAACGTTCGAGAAAGACAAAGACCGAGACAAGCATGCGCCGATTCAATGCGCCTAATTCTCTAGCGCTGCGCGCGCAGCACTCTCGTTCGGTGACTCATCGTAACGTTACCGGGCGTTACACTTTTTCACAAGTGACTCCCAGCCGCAACCTAATTTAAGACGTTGTCACGTCAATATTTTTTATTTAATATATTTTACATCATTAATACACCAATAAAATAAGATTTAAAATTAAATAAAGTCCTTTAGTTGTTAACATTTGTTTCAAGGCATAATCAACGCGGGCTTCTGTTGCGCGTGCTTCACTTGGGGGTTATTATATTAGTGATTATGTTGATTATGCCTTGAAATATAAATGTAAACAACCAAAGGACTTTATTTAATTTTAAATCTTATTTTATGGCGTATTAATGATGTAAAATATTTTCTCCCGTAGAAAGGCTTTCTTGCCCGAAAGCTCGAGAAATTTTTAAATAAAGAATATTTTTAAAAGAATCTTTCCCTGGAGGCTTAATGTTTTTATTTTTAGTTCATTGTATTTCTTATTATATCGTCACAGAGTCATTTTTTTTTTTCTGGTCAAATACAAGGTTGTCCCAAAAGTTATTAAACACTTGCAAAAAATTGAAATACCAATATTATTCGCCGTTATGTATAATATATTTGTATTATGTATAAAGTAATTGTATTATGTATTATTATCGTAAAGATAGAGGCTGCCTGGCCGGTATTCATAGTTCTTCAAATTGAAGACTTCTCCAGGCCAGTAAATCTTTTTTATCGTCTCGACGTTTCGACAAAAATCTTTTGTCCTCGTTAGTAGCGAACAAAAGATTTTTGTCGAAACGTCGAGACAATAAAAAAGATTTACTGGCCGAAGTGTCTTTAATTTAAAGAACTATGTATTATTTTGTATTCGCCGTAATAATATTATTCGCCAAGTAATAAGAAAAACAACGTTTTAAGAAAAACACGAACTTTTGGGACAACCTTAAATATTGTAACAAAGTATTTATTATTTTATTAGCAGAGTATTATTTTTTATGTTTATATTTTGCTATACTCTGTACACTTCCCTCTTTGCTTATATTTTGTTTATCACTCATAGTTTGCTTTTTTTGCCAAAAATAAATTGATGTCTCATCCCGAAGTTGGTCTTCCCTAATTTTCCACGTGGCATTTTGGTGGAGATGCTGGGTAAATTAGGGGAGACAAACTGAAGATCGCCGAAAAGACCTGGATGCCATGGGTGCTGTGATCTACATTTTGGGAGACTGGCATCAAGATTCCACCGCCATGTCAAAGCCAAGACTTCCCTCCAAAATGACGATGTCCCTATAGACGATATGACGACAAAGCCGCTCTTCACGCCGCAAGAAAAAGGACGCAAAGGTACTAGGGACAAAGTTCCAAGACTTCGATGGAAGACTTGGCAGAAGCACTTCAGATCCTTGTCAGTAACTACAATAATTGATAGCTGTGGGTCACAGCTCCCATAGGGAAGAAGCTATGTAACAAAGTATTTATTATTTTATTAGCAGAGTATTATTTTTTATGTTTATATTTTGCTATACTCTGTACACTTCCCTCTTTTGCTTATCTTTTGTTTATCACTCATAGTTTGTTTTTTTGCCAAAAATAAATTGTTGTCTCATCCCGAAGTTGGTCTTCCCTAATTTTCCACGTGGCAATATCTTGTAGCACCTCCGATACGCATACAAAATATTTTTATCATTTGGTTCATTATGTTCAGATTTTTTCGTACAGTTTTTAGGAACAGTATTTTGGTTTTAACGGCATCTCAACTCTTTCATAGTTCTTTCACCCCCTGAGCTTATGTTCATAGTTCCTTAAAATAATTTTGTCAAGAAATCTCCCTCGAGTGCTGAGTATATAATAGGATAAACCTAATACACTATTATAGAGCGATATTAAAGCTTAAACTGGCGAAACCTTTGGAAGGGTTCACTATTGATGAGCCAGGCCCTCCAAATATTTTTCCATCGTAAAATAAGCAAAAAATATTGTTTTATATATGAAAATAAGAATTCGTGATAAAATTAGTTTCAATATTCATATACAGAAGGTACGCAAACTAATCATATCAGTCAATAAATGTCATTAGCACCAATTAGAATCATTTAGAAAAGGAGATCCTGTATGGAATGGCTTGTAACTAACTCCCACATTATTACAGTGGCGTCCATTTTATTCATTCCATGCTACAGTAGAAGCAATGAAATCAATTAATCTTCAAAGGTATAGACCTAAACTTCCAGAATATATTAAGAAAACAAAAAACATCTCCTTATCGTGCAACTGAAAGTTTCTGATGGCTTGCGCCATCTACCGGAATAAATATAAACTATTCGTTAATTTTTAATTATTCCAGAATTGGCCAAATACCCATTCTTGATTAATTAAGAAAAGCTAACCAATTCTAGAATAATTAAAAATCAACGAATAGTTGATATTTATTCCGGTAGATGGCGCAAGCCATCAGAATCTTTCAGTTGCATGATAAGGAGATGCCCTTTTTATTTTATTTATTTATGCACCTTTTCCCAGTAAGATATCATATTTATACTATTGTTTCACATTGTTTCGCGTCCTCACGCAATTCTGACCTTAACTACCCGTTTCGTGATTCTTCAGGATGCCTGAAAGCCCAGTTGAGGTATAGAACCCAGATGAACTTCGGTGGTTCGGGGTGCAGGCTTCAAACCTGTAGCCGTTTAAAAGCGGAGTGGGGTTCGATTCCACCTTCTGGGCGCCTTATTTTGGGCTTAAAAATCATACACTTTGGTTAGTAGCCCGTAAAACCATACGCTCTCTCTCTCGTTGAGGTAAACAAGATAGAAGTCGGTGGACGAGTGGTTAAAACTCTCGATTCCCGACAGCCATGAACTGGGATACCTTGAAAAATATTCCAGAGTATATCTCAACAAGGGTATTCCCAATGCGGCCGAGCCATGCTGCACCCGACAATATCGTATAGACTTCTAACATACTTTAAGATTGGTTTGTAACGTAGGCTACTCCTCTCACCTGCTGTTGAGGTTTTACCGAATGGACAAAGGTACCTACCTCTTGTCTGCCAGGACTTGCTCCAGGTCATCCGTGCTGTGAACCTGGACGGATGGAGGAAGCAGCCTCCGTCTGACATCCTCTAGCCGAGTTGGGTCGGTGTCCAGACAATAGAGCAGGTTGGCCTTCGGCGTCTTTAGCAGGTTGAGAAGGTGGATGATCCCAATTCTGCCAAGGCCAATGAGTGCTATGCCGACTTTGCTGTCCCAGCCTAGGCTAGCTTCGCCGCTTAGCAGCTGCAAGTACCTGCACAACGTCTCTTAAATACAAGCGTTGTTTTGACAAAAGTATTAAATTAAGAAAAAGGCATCTACTTATCGTGCAACTAAAAGTTGCTGATGGCTTGCGCCATCTATCGGAATAAATATCAAATATTCTCGTTGATTTTTAATTATTCTAGAATTGGTCAAATATTCTGAAATAATTAAAAATCAACGAAAAGAGTTGATATTTATTCCGATAGATGGCGCAAGCCATCAGCAACTTTCAACTGCACGATGAGGAGATGCCTTTTTTTAATTTATGAACCTTATCCCAGTACAATGTCACATTTGTACTATTTTTTCAAAAAGTATTAAAGTCATACACTCACGGATATTCAGGCACAAAGAAGGCAACATCGAAATTCATTTATTTATTACTAGAGAGGTCTGTTGTGGAAGACGGGTCTACATTACTTGAACGGGTGTTTTCCAATACGGAATATATTGTAACGTAGAAAATTAGGAAAGACCAACTTCAGGATTCACGGCAATTTATTTTAGGCTACAAACAAAATCAACATCTATAAGATACAAGTTAAGTAATGAAGGAAGTTTCCAGAGTAGCAAAATATAAATAATATAAATATCAAACAATTAACAATCTGTACATAAAATCTAATAAATACTTTGCTACAATATTGTGGCATTGCGGCAACTAATGTGTCAGCTGGGCGCACACGTGTGGAACAGGTCCGAAGAACGGGTAGGCGACCTGAAGTCTAAACATCACGTATGATTCTTGCAGTAAGTGACTGGGCATTATATTGCTGGGAAATCGCCTTGGGAATCCTAAAGATGAAGAGGAGAAAACGAAGTAATTGAAGGTCATCCATATTTATTCCGATAGATGGCGCAAGCCATCAGCAACTTTCAGTTGTACGATAAGGAGATGCCTTTTTTTTTATTATAAACGCGCATGATTCTTTTAAAAATTAAACAATTTCCATTTCCATTGCAGAGTAAGGGCAGTAGAAATTGTTTATATTTTAAAAGAATCATACGCGTCTATAATAGTTTCGAATTTTCATAATTGATTGTATGTATAATACAATATCTAATATGCTATAGTTTTCTTTATTTTGATTTGAGTTCAAATTAAAATTTGTATGCTTATTATTCTCTATATATACAACAACAACAGAAAGTTTTATTAAGACCTTTCTGTCTTATACAGATTCTCCGAGTAGAAATGTAGGATACATGCAGGAGAGTAACAGTAATAGTACCAGTAATAAAAATTGCTATTATTATTTTTAAAGCTAATCACATAAAGGTAATATGAAATTTATATACAGGAAAGCTTAATTAAGACAATCAAGCTAATAAATATGTTTAAAAATCTGGGTAAAAATCCGAGGAAAAGAGAAAAGATATAATATATAAAATATAAATAAAAAAAATATATTGGAATTTATATATGATACATAAGCCTTTAGTAAGATTTTTTTGTCCTAATAAAGATTCCTCAGCTAACGAATGAAGGTTATAAGAATTTGAGGTTAACCTTTTACAGTACTTCCAGAAAGCGAAATATGTGAGAAATTAAGGCAAGGATAGAAGAAATATTTCAAGCATGTTAGGTCTTGTTGAATTATTTTGGTAACAGCTCTGAGACAATCGAACAATCTCCTTGTACCATCGCCGAGACCGACAGATGTCAGATAACAGTTGTAGGATTTTCCAAGAGAATTTCCCTTCTGTAAAAGACTGACAGTCGAGATAATGAGACAATTCTGTAAGGACGTTTTGTTTATGCACAAACTCCGCCTTTGCCGGTCCCAAGCCTTGATGAAAAAGGAGGAGGGGAGCAGTAACAAGCTTGCTAAAAAACCTGGGTTCAGCTGGCCCGGCTGATAGTACCCTGTAAGGGCTCCTAATCTAGGGATACAGGATGTGCATCGTTTCTACTCCATGTTAGGAGCGGCTGCACATGGCGTCTGTTCCTCATGTCAGAGACGGCCATTTCTTTTGGAGCTAAGTCGGCCTGCCACTAAGTAGTGCTCCCAGTCTTAATGACAAAGGCAGACGCATTCTACTTCATCCAGTAATTTTGGTTGTCAAACAGACACCATCAAGGGTCACAATACCCTAATATGATTGAGTGGAGATAAGAAATAATAAGAAGAAGTTTATACACAGATGGAAAGATGGGAAAATTTGGCTTGTCAGAGACAAAGCCGGGAACGATATAGGCTAACAAGCCCTTGCGTCCCCTGTACTCTGCTTCTAGATTTTCAATATTTATTTTTTTGATTAAAATCAGCGCGAAAAGAAAACCCCTAGATCAAGCCCCGCAAAGAAACAACGAAGTGTAGATAAGGTTTGCCCCAGAGACGGTTTCTTTAGTCTTTCCAAATATGATACAATGAATTATATAATTAATATTTACATTCAATAAGAAACTATATATAGTTTAAGAAAGAAGAAAAGAAAATAAAAGAAAAAAAAGAACAGAAAAAAAACAAAAAAAAAAAAACAAGAACAAAATAGATGAATAAATAAAGAAAAAGAAGAAAAGGAAATTTAACTATTAGTATTTTTTTTTTCCAAATATTTAACTAAATCTATATACAACAAAGAAAATAAATCTTATAGAGAATAAATATGAGAGATTTAATATATAAATAATAAAGATTAATAGTTATAAGAAAGAATTAATAAAAAAAAATAATAATTAGACATATATATAACATAAATATTACTGATTAAATATTTTTTATAGAATCATAAATCATTTGGCAAAATAACTCCAGTTCTGATTTATAAGTATAAATAATATGGGGAAGATTAGGATGTAAAGTTTTTAAAAAATTGGGGCGTGTATTATTAAAAAATGTACAAGAAAATATTAAATGAACATGATCTGGTGACGACAGTGAACAAAGACAGGGGGAGGGAATTTTAATATTGAACCTATTATAGTAGGAAAGGGACCATGACCTGTAAGAAAATAATTTAAATAACCATTACCTAATATTTTTTTATTATTTACAAATCTCAACCATTTATAAAGATACCTACCATTAATTGATTGATCCCAAACAATCTGCCATAAACCAAGAATTTCTTTTTTATAAAATATTTTCATATAAGATTTAGGTATTGGAATGGGTTGGTACGGGGCTGGATATAGATATGCTTCTTTGGCCAGCTTGTCGGCTTGTTCATTTCCTAAAGTACCTATATGGGATTTAATCCAATAAAACTTGATTGATTTATTTTTTTTGCCTAATAATAGTAATTAAGAATTTAGTTCTCATTGTTGTCCAAGTCTTAGATGATGGGCTATTGAGGGCTAAAAGAGATGATAAACTATCGGAAGCAATATTTACAGAATTAAATTTATTATTATCGTCGAACCATTCTAGAGCCTTAAAAATTGCAATATTTTCTGCTTGGAAAACACTATTATAATAGAATAATATATAAGATTTTTCATATATAAAAATATTTTCATAGAATGCACACCATCCCGCACCAACACCATTTTCAGATTTAGAACCGTCCGTATAAATTATCAAATCATTAGTAGATGGAAGTTCCTTTGTAAAATTAATAATTCCATAGTCAGCAGGATCACAAAAATAGTTTAGGGAGGGGATATCTATAACATTACTATTAGGTCCTATTTTTAAAATATTCATTGGCCTATTAAGAGAAGTTATTTTCGATTCAAAATTTAAAACCAATTCTATCGGTATCAATCCCGAAAGAAATAATGCTGCATCAGTGCTTAAAGTATTGTATCCCCAACAAATAGCCAAAGCAAAAGGTCTCTGAGTAGATCTTAAAATTTTGATTAAAGATTTATTATTATTCCTATTCCCCCACCAAACCTTTGCACCATAAACAATAGCCCTTTCAAAACCTGCTAAATAGATTCTTTTGATAACAGCTGGGGATAAACCCCAGTTTAATGTTGATATTTTCCGTATTTCCCTACCCTTTTTACCCATCTTATTCTTAACATACTTATACACTCTTATACACAGATAACATACATCATAATTGGGTCCCACCTCCTGGCATACGTCATAATTGGGTTCCATCTCCTGGCATAGGTCATAATTGGGTCCCACCTCCTTGCATACGTCATAATTGGGTCCCACCTCCTGGCATACGTCATAATTGGGTCCCACCTCCTGGCATACGTCATAATTGGGTCCCACCTCCTGGCATACGTCATAATTGGGTCCCACTTCCTGGCATACGTCATAATTGGGTCCCACCTCCTGGCATACGTCATAATTGGGTCCCAACTCCTGGCATACGTCATAATTGGGTCCCAACTCCTGGCATACGTCATAATTGGGTCCCACCTCTTGGCATACGTCATAATTGGGTCCCACCTCCTGGCATACGTCATAATTGGGTCCCACCTCCTGGCATACGTCATAATTGGGTCCCGCCTCCTGGCATACGTCATAATTGGGTCCCACCTCCTGGCATACGTCATAATTGGGTCCCACCTCCTGGCATACGTCATAATTGGGTCCCGCCCCCTGGCATACGTCATAATTGGGTCCCACCTCCTGGCATACGTCATAATTGGGTCCCACCTCCTGGCATACGTCATAATTGGGTCCCGCCCCCTGGCATACGTCATAATTGGGTCCCGCCTCCTGGCATACGTCATAATTGGGTCCCACCTCCTGGCATACGTCATAATTGGGTCCCACCTCCTGGCATACGTCATAATTGGGTCCCGCCCCCTGGCATACGTCATAATTGGGTCCCGCCTCCTGGCATACGTCATAATTGGGTCCCGCCTTGCAAATATGTATAGAGCTTGTCGTACTTCTATCTACGGATTACCTAACACTTTATTTCCTGACGTTCCGACCAGATGGTCTCTTGCTATTTTTGGGGAGTGATATATTATGTCAGCTGACTGCCCTGACATATGCGTGTCGGGGAATCGTGTTTGCAAGTATATGACGTAATGTCAGGGTTGTATATATAGTTCGATATTTTCTCATATTGCAGTCAGACCATGGACGAATTCAATAGTATTACTTCTTATCCACCTCTCATAAAATTTGATGAGCAGGAATTAGGTAAACTGATCGAACTCAAACTAGTTGAAACCCGTTTCGATATTTTCTCATATTGCAGTCAGATCATGGATGAATTCAATAGTATTACTTCTTATCCACCTCTCATAAAATTTGATGAGCTGGAATTAGGTAAACTGATCGAACTCAAACCAGTTGAAACCCGTTTCGGTCCATCAGTCAAGGCTGTTATAGAAATAAAAGATTCTCAGAGAACACTATTTCTTTCAAAAAGATATTCAAAGCTAAAGCAATTACAATTAGACGAAATCATTAAAGAAGAATGCTGCTTAATTTTCAAGGAACGCATCGGGAGTGCGGTAAACTTAGAAATCCAACGTTTGTAAATATTCTGCTTTTGTGTGCACACTTTTTTTCTCTTTGAGTCTAAAAGTTCATGTTTAAAATAAAAAGAGTGTATGTGTTGATTTTTTAAAAATCTGTCATATCTTTTATTAACTAATATAATATTTATGGAAATACGTGTCAAAAATATGAAGATATGACAGATTTTTAAAAAAATCAACACACAGACACTTTTTTTTTTTCAACATGAACTTTTAGACTCAAAGAGAAAAAAAGTGTGCACACAAAAGGATCATACTTACAAACGTTGGATTTCTAAGTTTACCGTACTCCCGATGCGTTCCTTGAAAATTAAGCAGCATTCTTCTTTAATGATTTCGTCTAATTGTAATTGCTTTAGCTTTGAATATCTTTTTGAAAGAAATAGTGTTCTCTGAGAATCTTTTATTTCTATAACAGCCTTGACTGATGGACCGAAACGGGTTTCAACTAGTTTGAGTTCGATCAGTTTACCTAATTCCAGCTCATCAAATTTTATGAGAGGTGGATAAGAAGTAATACTATTGAATTCGTCCATGATCTGACTGCAATATGAGAAAATATCGAACTATATATACCCCTGACATTACGTCATGTACTTGCAAACACGATTCCACGACACGACACGCATATGTCAGGGCAGTCAGCTGACATAATATTTCACTCCCCAGAAATAGCAAGAGACCATCTGGTCGGAACGTCAGGAAATAAAGTGTTAGGTAATCCGTACATAGAAGTACGACAAGCTCTATACATATTTGCAAGGCGGGACCCAATTATGACGTATGCCAGGAGGTGGGACCCAATTATGACGTATGCCAGGAGGTGGGACCCAATTATGACGTATGCCAGGAGGTGGGACTCAATTATGACGTATGCCAGGAGGTGGGACCCAATTATGACGTATGCCAGGAGGTGGGACTCAATTATGACGTATGCCAGGAGGTGGGACCCAATTATGACGTATGCCAGGGGGTGGAACCCAATTATGACGTATGCCAGGAGGTGGGACCCAATTATGACGTATGCCAGGGGGCGGGACCCAATTATGACGTATGCCAGGGGGCGGGACCCAATTATGACGTATGCCAGGGCAATTAAAGTGAATTGGGAATCGACTTTTGTACACTACTAATGATAATGAGACAATTCTGTTAGGACGTTTTGTTTATACACAAACTCCGCCTTTGCCGGTCCCAAGCCCGGATGAAAAAGGAGGAGGGGGAGCAGTAACAAACTCACTAAAAAACCTGGGCTCAGCTGGCCCGGCTGATAGTACCCTGTAAGGGCTCCTAATCTAGGGATACAGGATGAGCAGCGTTTGTACTCCATGTTAGGAGCGGCTGCACATGGCATCTGTTCCTCATGTCAGAGACAGTCATTTCTTTTGGAGCTAAGTCGGCCTGCCACTAAGTAGTGCTCCCAGTCTTAATTACAACGGCAGACGCATTCTACTTCATCCAGTAATTTTGATTGTCAAACAGACACCATCAGGGTCACAATACCCTAATATGATTGAGTGGAGATAAGAAAGAAGAAGAAGCTTATACACAGATAACATTCCACAACAACTTTTCTGAAAGAGACATGTAAATTCTGTGAAAATTCATAATATCCTCCATATATACAATGGTTCAAATTCACATAAATAGGTACCGCTCAGCAAGAGCAACCTAGTTCATGATAATTGAACAATGAATAATATGTGAAAATTATACACATATTAAACAATTCTTAACGCGGGATTTAATCCCGGTTCATAACTGTCGGGAATCGAGCGTGTTGCCCTCTCATCCACCGACTTATTGTCGGGAATCGAGCGTGTTACCCTTGTTTAGTTTTATTCTGAACATAGGTGGCAGAAGGCGGCGCGGCGGTGAAGGGTAGAGCTACGTCATCGCTGACCAATGGGAGTGCACCGCCAGAGGGAGCTCGCCACCTTCTAGAACATTCTTACCACGTCGCCACTAGAGAACAATGCCTTTCAGCTGCGGCAATAATTCGTTTGTAAATTCTTTAAATATTCATTGTAAAGAGAGTTAAAATAAATTCATTTGTAAAGCTTGGGATAATTGCCTGACCAAAGATAAGTACATTTGTTTCTTTAAGCTATTATAAACCACTAGACGAAAGGCCCGGGCAACGCCCGGGGTTTACCCGAGTGCGAATATATTTTAAAAACGTTGTCTTGGGTGGTCGCTATTGACAGGGTGGTCTGTATAGACAGGTGGATGTATCACACAGCTGATAACAGGGTTGTCTAGAGTGGTCGCTAAAGACAGGGTGGTCTGTATAGACAGGTGGATGTATCACACTGCTGATAACAGGGTTGCCTAAGGTGACCGCTATAGACAGGGTGGTCTGTATAGACAGGTGAATGTAACACACTGATGATAACAGGGTTGCCTAAGGTGACCGCTATAGACAGGGTGGTCTGTATAGACAGGCAGCTGATAACAGGGTTGTCTAGAGTGGTCGCTATAGTCAGGGTGGTCTGTATAGACAGGTGTATGTATCACACAGCCGATAACAGGGTTGTCTAGAGTGGCCGCTATAGACAGGGTGGTCTGTATAGACAGGTGTATGTATCACAAAGCCGATAGCAGGGTTGTCTAGAGTGGCCCCTATAGACAGGGTGGTCTGTATTGACAGGCAGCTGATAACAGGGTTGTCTAGAGTGGTCGCTATAGACAGGGTGGTCTGTATAGACAGGTGTATGTATCACACTGCTGTTAACAGGGTTGCCTAGAGTGACCGCTATAGACAGGGTGGTCTGTATAGATAGGTGAATGTAACACACTGATGATAACAGGGTTGCCTAAGGTGACCTCTATAGACAGGGTGGTCTGTATAGACAGGCAGCTGATAACAGGGTTGTCTAGAGTGGTCGCTATAGTCAGGGTGGTCTGTATAGACAGGTGGATATATCACACTGCGGTTAACAGGGTTGCCTAGAGTGACCGCTATAGACAGGGTGGTCTGTATAGACAGGTGAATGTAACACACTGCTGATAACAGGGTTGTCTAGAGGGGGGCAGGGAGGCCACGTGTTCGCTGGCAGCCAATGGGTGCGCATTCTATCCGTGAGCTTCAGACATACAGACAAACAGACAGAATAAGGCAAATATATAAGTAGATTCTATTCAATTAAGGCCTAACGAAAACAAATTGTTTTGTAAACAATCATTCTGCTTTTCCTCCTTGCGTATTTGCCAAGTGGGAAACAAAACATTGGTGCCGAAACCCGGGAATAAATCTATTAAATAATTATTTAAATATAAATAATTATAATTCATTTTGAAATATATTATTAAAATTAATAATAGCAAAAATTAAAAATGGCTGCCAAATTTAAAGCTACTTTAAACATTCTTGAATTTCATTTCAAACAAGTGGATTATTTTGAACAAATTTCGCTCAAGATGATTGAATCGAAGGATGATGCAAATTTACAGACATTTAAAAAAGATATTTTAGATATAAAATCTAACATTGAAAAAACTTATTGTAGTCTTTTAACATTTTCTGAATTTGATGATGAAGTTTACTTTTCTAGAGTTATGCAATACAAGGATAATCTTAGAAATTTAGTGGCGAATATCAATAAAGTATCTTGTACAGCCATTTTAAGCAAAATTGATGATCTAAATCAATCAACCACAAGTAAAATAGAACTTCCTAAATTTAATTTACCTTCCTTTTCTGGTGATGTTAACGAATGGCTTAGTTTCAAGCAATTGTTTTCTCTGTCTATTGATTCCAATACCGCTCTAACTGATTCACAAAAGCTGCAATATTTACAATCAGCTGTTACTGGAGACGCTGAACGACTTATTAGGGGATTTCCTGTTATTGATGAAAACTATGCCCATGCTTGGGCCACATTGGTCTCCAGATATGATAACAAAAAAGAACTTGCCTTTTCACAATGTACAAAATTATTCACTTTAAAACCTTTAAAACTAATAAATTCCAAGGCCATTTTCGAACTACTAGATATATGTAATGAAGCCATGAGAAATTTGAAATCACTGGGTTTGGAAAGAAATACACTTGTTGATATCTTTCTAATACATTTCCTACAAAGGAAGATAGGTGATGATTTGAAAAGGCAATGGGAATTGACGTTGATAGATGATGGCTTTCCATCCTACGAAAATTTTATTATGTTTCTTGAAAAACAAGCAAAAAGTTTGCAATCGATAAAAGGTTATGCTAAAGAGGATAAATCTGTAGTGAAACAAACACATGTATTAATTCTATTTCAAAAGGTGATGATAAATGCCTATTATGCAAAAATTCACATCCTATATTCAAATGTGACAAGTTCCATAAAAGTTCTCTCCTTGAAAGATGGAACATAGTAAAAACCAATAACCTTTGTTTCAATTGTTTGCGATCCAACCACAGAGTAACGTCATGTAAAATCACTATGCATTGAAAATCATGCAACAAAAAACATCACACTCTTTTGCATTCCTTCCAACCCGAACCTTTGAATACCACTTCAATTGAAGCCCCAATTGCCCAATCTAGCGTTTCATGTTTTCTCAGTGATACAACAAAGCCCAATGAGACAATCTTATTATCTACTGCTATCGTGAGAGTGAGAGCAGAAAATGAATCGTTTCATCCATGCAGAGCTTTGATTGATACTGGTTCTCAAAGAAGTCTAATAACAGAAAATTGTCGTGAAAAGTTAAATCTTCCTGTTAAAAAGAGCCAACTCACAGTTTTTGGAATTGGTAACCAACCAATACAGCAGTCTGCTAGTGAGACTTTTCTTCAATTTAAGCCTCATTTTTCTGATAGAATATTCAAAATTTCATCCATAATACTCGATCAAATCACTGTTGATTTACCTAATTTTCTGATAAATAGAGATAATTGGCCTCATCTTAAGAATACTTTATTAGCAGATCCCAATTTTGATAAAACGAGTCCCATTGATTTAGTAATTGGTGCAGACCTAGCCCCATTTTTATATACAGGAAAACTACGATTCCAAAATCATCCAGGACCCTCTGCCTGTAGTTCCAAGTTAGGATGGATACTTTCAGGAAATGTTTCCAGTTCTGAGACTGGAAACAGCTATATCTCATTATGCTCAACATCCCAAGGAGATGATAATCTGCGAAATTTTTTTGAATTGGAATCGGTTCCTGCCGCTCTTCCATTGACTAAAGAGGACGAACGTGACAAACCATCAGATAAATGCTATTATATACCTCACCATTGCGTTCTGCGTGAGCAGAGCAGCACTACTAAATTAAGAGTAGTGTTTGATGCATCGTGCAAAACGAGCAACAATTACTCCTTAAATGAATTTCTTCATACTGGACCAAAATTGCAGCATGATATTTTCAATATTCTTGTGAAGTTTCGTACTAATCCTATAGCTTTTACGGGAGATATTGAGAAAATGTACAGACAGATAAAAGTGAACTCTTCTGATCTCGACTTTCAGAGAATCTTCTGGAGAAATAGTCTATTAGAATCTTTATTGGAGTATAGATTGCTCACAGTAACTTATGGAATGTCGTGTGCACCATATCTTGCAATCCGTACCTTGATGCAACTTGCCACCGACAAAGAACTCCTGTTCCCAGAGGCATCTAAAATCATAAAAACTGATTTTTATGTAGACGACCTACTTTCTGGCGCAACAACAATCGAAGAAGCAAAAGTTCTCATTGATGATATCCGGAAAATCCTTTTTTCTGGTGGCTTTTGCATAAGAAAATGGATGTCAAATGTCCCTGAGGTTCTTTCAGGGGTACCAGAAGCGCTGAAAGCACATGATTCATATGAAATCGGAGATAATTCATCTGTTAAGATTCTTGGGATAAATTGGAATCCATCCACGGATAATTTCACAATTACAGTCAATTCACTAAAAGACGTATATTCTAAAAGACAATTGTTATCGGACATTTCTCGAATTTATGACCCTTTGGGATGGTTATCACCGGTGATCATTAGCTTCAAGATTCTGTTCCAAACTTTGTGGAAACAGGATTTGGATTGGGATGATCCTGTTGTGATATGTGATGTATTATCATATACTATGAATTTTGTCTATTTGATATGTTGTAACTATTTTCATGTAAATATCATTTTATCTTTCAACGCTATGCAAATCCATGGCAATCTTTCAATATGTAAAACTCCTCGCTGTATAAAAGAGAACTATTTGATGGTGAAATAAATTCTTTCAACCGGACAATGAGTGGTTGTCGCCTCTAGTCTTTTTAGCATAATTCTTAACATGGCGCAGCCGACAGCCGATATGTTGTTTTTAAGCTTTGTCTAGGTCTCTAAAAGAAAAGAGCAGAATTACAAAACATGGAAAATATAAAGCCACCTGCCGAATTTGTGCCATATAATGGTGAGAAGAAATGGGAAACTTGGCGTGAAGCATTTGAAATTTTTTCTATAGCTGCAGACTTGGAGAGCATGCCATTGGTACGTCAACGAGCCATTTTGAAACATATTCTTGGTGAAAAAACGGTGTCGATATATAAAACATTCAGAGTAACAGAGAATGAAGCTTACCCAAGTATTAAAGAGATGCTCGACATGTTCTCAAAACATTTCAAACCCTTTAAAAATATAATACAAATTAGAAACAAATTTTTCACAAGCGTACAAAAGGAAGGTCAAGGTATAACTGAATTCGTTACGGAATTAAAACAACTCGCCCAGGAATGTGAATTCGAGGAATTGGCTGAATCTCTCATCAGGGATCGTTTCATAATTGGAATGATAGATCAGGAAGTAAAAAAGAAGTTGTTGGAAGATCCCCAGTTGACCCTACCAAAAGCTATTTCTGTAGCTACGATTGCCGAGTCTGTCTGCGTACAAATAGCGTCATGGGAAGAAAAACAGGCCATGATTGAGAAGATTAACAAAAATACCTGGGAGAAAAATAGAAGTCGAGTAGAAAAAGCTAAAGCAGGACCCAGTATTGCAAACACTAAAAATGAATGCAAGTGGTGTGGACAGCAACACACATATGGTAATTGCCCAGCATACAGAAAGACATGTAACGTATGCGGGAAATTAAACCATTTCGCAGCAGTTTGTAGGACCAGACGCATAAGAAACCTTATAGCGGAAAATGAAGGCGAAGAATCCTTCGAAGGAGGTATCAATGTAAATAAGGTTCTTGTTAAGACCGTTCGGTCGGACAAATGGTCCGCTGTGATAAGTATAAATGGAAACAAGACGTCTGTACATTTGGATACTGGTGCGCAGATTAATGTGCTTCCTCAGAAAGTGATAAGCTTGTGGCCAGCAAAGCCAATAATCAAGCCCACGTCGTTAAAGGCATATGCATATGGACATTCGGAATTACCTATCGTGGGGAAATGTGAAGTGTTATGCCAATATGGTGAAAAGAAAAGCTTGTGTGAATTTATTATTGCTGATGTCGATGCGCAGACACTCATCACAGGCGACACTTGCGAGAAGCTTGAGATTTTGAAACGAATCAATCAAATAAACTCGCATGAAATGATTTTACATGATCAAACGAAAAAAATACTCGAACAATTTCATGAGGTGTTTCAGGGAGTTGGAGTGATAAACTCTGAATGTAAAATGTATACAAAACCTGAGTATCCGCCTGTACGTGCCCTTCCAAGACGCATCCCGGCAAGCCTAGGAAATGAAGTTCAGTCTGAATTGGAAAAGATGGTAAAACAAGGAATAATTACGAAGATTTATCATGAAACAGAGTGGTCTCACCCTATGGTCGTAGTGAAGAAAAAATCGGGCCAAATTAGAATATGTTTGGATCCACGCAAATTGAATCAGGCCCTGGTGAGAAGACACTTCCAGACTCCGGCTCCATCTGAATTATTACATCAGATTCCCAAGGCTGATTATTATACCGTGTTAGATGTAAAATCGGCCTATTGGCATGTTCCGGTTGCCAACGAATGCAGAGATCTGTTGGTGATGGCTACACCATTCGGAAAGTTCAGATATAACCGATTACCATTTGGTTTGAATATATCGGCGCAAATATTCGTGGAAATGATGACAAATATTTTTAAGAACAGTTTTCGGAACGTCACATATGTAGATGACTTGCTGATATACGCAGATAGCATTGAAGAACATAATGAAAAATTGAAAGGTATACTAGAAATAGCAAGGAGAAACAATATCAAATTCGACTTGACTAAGGCTCAAATATGCAAAAAGGAGGTTAGTTTTTTGGGCCACATGATTTCGAAAAATGGAATTGATCCAGAGCCAAATAAGGTCGACAAAGTGATCAACCTCAAAAAGCCAGAAGATAAAAAGTCGCTTCAGAGAGTCATGGGTCTTTACAACTATTTAGGAAAATTTATTCCGAATCTAGCCGCGTCAACGTCCAACATAAGAGGAATATTAAAAAAGAATGTGGTCTGGCACTGGGGCCCTAGACAAGACATCGAATTCCATCACATTAAGGAATGCGTTCGAAACGCTCCTTCGTTGGGCCATTACGACAAAACTAAGACGTTAGTTCTACAATGTGATGCCAGCAAGGATGCTATGGGAGCTGCTCTGCTGCAAGAGAATCGACCGCTGGCGTTTGCATCCGCATCATTCAACGATTCTCAGAAACAGTACTCACAGATTGAAAAAGAATTATTGAGCATTTATTATGGATGCAAAAAGTTCGAATATTTATTATTAGGACACACGTTCATAATCCAGACGGATCATCAGCCTTTATTACCACTTATCCAAAAACCGTTAACTGATATATCGCCTCGACTGCAGAGAATAGTTATGAAACTCTTTGTTTTTGATTTTAAATTGCAATATCGGCCTGGAAAATTTTTAATTCTCGCAGATACCCTATCCAGGGATACTCAGCCCATAGACTAACTCCCAACTCCCTTTCTCGAGGACAGAAGAATGGTCAAATTAATATCTGCCAACTCCCTTTCTCGAGGACAGAAGAATGGTCAAATTAATATCTGCCAATATCTCGGACGAAAAACTGATTACTCTACAGAAGGATACCCGAGAAGATACAACGCTGTTAAAAATAATCCACTACGTTATTGAAGGGTGGCCAATAAGCAAAAAAGATGTAGATGAAGATGTAAAACCCTATTATGATTTTAGACACCGTATTTACCTATGGAATGAGTTATTATGTGTCGGATCGGCAATAGTGGTTCCTGGAACACAAATAAACTACATGCTCGAATTATTACATAAATCTCATCAAGGGATATCAGCAATTCAGGGTTTGGCACGTGAATCTCTTTTCTGGCCAGGAATGTCCATGGACATAGCTGAGAGAGTTAAAAGTTGTGACATTTGTCAAAAATACCAGAAATCTAAAACACGGGAGACGTTAAGATCATTTCCAATTCCGGATTATCCTTGGCAGACAGTCTCTATGGACATATTTTATATTGAAAGAAAGCCTCATTTATTAATTGTGGACAGATTTAGTGGTTATCCGGAGGTTTATGCATTAAACCCGCCTACTGCGACCAATGTCAGAAACAAATTAAGAGAGACATTTGCACGATTTGGAATCCCGGAAACTATTATGTCCGACAATGGACCCCCGTTCCACTCAGAGATAATGACTGACTTTTGTACAAAATGGGGCATAAGGCAAATTTTCTCAAGTCCACACCTTCATAGATCCAATGGACTGGCAGAAAGGAATATCCAAACAATAAAGACTTTTTATGTGAGCAATAGTTACCGAGAAATTATTTGAAAAAGTAAAAATTGAATCAGGTAAAAAGTTTCTTTTTATTTATATTTGCTAGCTTTCGAGCAAATTAACTGCTCTTCAACGGGCTGATATTCTTTGTAGAAACTCAAAATAATATTTATACACAGTAAAATTGAAAAATATTTGTTATTAGCATGTGCTCTCGCGGGCGTGCATCAGATTGTTTCCAGCTAAAGTAATACATATTATATTGGGATTAAATATATTTACATTCTAATAATTATTAATATTTAGATTATTTGTCAGGGATATTTTTATATTGGGTTGGGAGGTCAATTTTTCTATTGATGCTATTTATTTTTGATGATACCAGTGCTTCTAGGAATAATCGTTGTTGTTTTCTTTCTATGTCTTGATAATGGGCTATTGCTTGTTTGAGATTGAATGTGTGTCCAGTGGTGCTGGTGTGTTGATATATTAAGGATCTATTGTCTTTGTATCTTATGTTTCTCTCGTGTTCTTTAAGTCTGGTGTCTATTGTCCTACTGGTTTCTCCTACATATGTGGCATTACATTGGTTACATTTAACAGAGTATATTGCATTAGATTTAGATAGGGGATCGGAACTAATATTTTTGGTAATTGGGTTTCTCAGCAAAGAACCGAGATTGGCATGGGTGCTAAAATAAGTGGCTATACCATATTTATTTAACTTATGAGCTATTGTAGTATTGACTTTAGAATAAGGAATGGTACAATGTGTTCGGTATGTTTTGGGTTGGCGGGAGAAATTTGGATTGAAGGAATGTCTATGGATGAATGAAATCGGGTAACCTAACGCTGTTAAATGGTTGGTGATGTTGGTCTGTTCTATCGTTTTAAAACATGGTAGTGAGCAATGGGTGAAAATACGTTTGGTGAGTGTTTTTACTACAGTGATTTTATGGCTAATGGGGCAAAATGAGGTATAGTGGGTATAGGAGGGGTTCATGTGCTTTTTGTAAAAAACTGTCGTATGAAACTTGGTTGGTGTTCTGATTATTAGAATATCTAGGAAGGGTAAGACATTATTGTTTTCACTTTCTAAGGTAAAAGATATTTCAGGGTTGTAACTATTGAGCGTGTCGAGAATGCTTTTAATCTTATCCTTCGAGCAAATGCAAAATATATCGTCAATGTACCTCCTTTTCTCCCGCCAACCCAAAACATACCGAACACATTGTACCATTCCTTATTCTAAAGTCAATACTACAATAGCTCATAAGTTAAATAAATATGGTATAGCCACTTATTTTAGCACCCATGCCAATCTCGGTTCTTTGCTGAGAAACCCAATTACCAAAAATATTAGTTCCGATCCCCTATCTAAATCTAATGCAATATACTCTGTTAAATGTAACCAATGTAATGCCACATATGTAGGAGAAACCAGTAGGACAATAGACACCAGACTTAAAGAACACGAGAGAAACATAAGATACAAAGACAATAGATCCTTAATATATCAACACACCAGCACCACTGGACACACATTCAATCTCAAACAAGCAATAGCCCATTATCAAGACATAGAAAGAAAACAACAACGATTATTCCTAGAAGCACTGGTATCATCAAAAATAAATAGCATCAATAGAAATATTGACCTCCCAACCCAATATAAAAATATCCCTGACAAATAATCTAAATATTAATAATTATTAGAATGTAAATATATTTAATCCCAATATAATATGTATTACTTTAGCTGGAAACAATCTGATGCACGCCCGCGAGAGCACATGCTAATAACAAATATTTTTCAATTTTACTGTGTATAAATATTATTTTGAGTTTCTACAAAGAATATCAGCCCGTTGAAGAGCAGTTAATTTGCTCGAAAGCTAGCAAATATAAATAAAAAGAAACTTTTTACCTGATTCAATTTTTACTTTTTCAAATACTTTATTGAACAAATGTAAAGATCAAGGATCCGACGCATATCTGGCCCTGCTGACCTACAGAAATACTCCAAAGAATGACCTACTGTCCCCGGCACAACTATGTTTGTCTAGAAATCTCCGCTGCCTCATCCCAAGAATCACCCCGCTATATGGCCCGTGCAAAACCAATCAAAGACATATAGAGAATGCAAAGAAAAGAAGACAAAATTCGATGAAAAGGTATTACGACAGAAGCAGTAAAATCTACCCTAAAGTCAGCGTGGGAGAGGAGGCCTGGTGCCAACTGTCTCCAAAACAGGCATGGACACCAGTGAAGATTACAGCTCACGGGAATTCGCCTCAAAGTTTCAAAGTCGAAACACCATCTGGAAGGGAATTCCTCAGAAATCAACAATTTCTAAGACCAAAAAATGGACCATCCGGAAAAGGGGAATCGCCCTCCTTGGGGACCTCGTTCTCAGGTGAATCGTCTCCAGTAGCGGCAGACTCCAGCAGTTGGCAGAGAACTACTGAAGAGGAGCCAGTAACAGGACCATCTACAACTCCAATACAACGACAACCAAGTGATGGGATGGCTGTGCCCTCTGAGAACTCATCTGTAATGCCCCGGTTCTCTAGGTTCGGTAGAGAGCTGAAGAAACCACAAAGGCTTGGGTTTTGAGGAAGGGGAAACGTGTTGTGATATGTGATGTATTATCATATACTATGAATTTTGTCTATTTGATATGTTGTAACTATTTTCATGTAAATATCATTTTATCTTTCAACGCTATGCAAATCCATGGCGATCTTTCAATATGTAAAACTCCTCGCTGTATAAAAGAGAACTATTTGATGGTGAAATAAATTCTTTCAACCGGACAATGAGTGGTTGTCGCCTCTAGTCTTTTTAGCATAATTCTTAACAGATCCCTTGTCTGAATCGTTGTGTTCTCATTGGAGGAGAGTGAAAATGGATTTGGCCATGCTAAATCATATTAAAATTCCTAGATATATTTTCTGCAAGGGACTTATACATTCTTTAGAACTCCATGGATTTTGTGATGCTTCCGAATCTGCATATTCATCAGTTGTTTATATGAAATCTCGTTTTAAATCTGGTCATGTTCAAGTCACATTGATTGCTGCCAAGACAAAAGTCGCTCCCTTGAAGGCAACATCAATACCTCGTCTGGAGCTTTGTGCTGCTCTTCTCCTTTCAAATTTATATGATTCCATTTGCAGCTCATTGCTGTTGCAGATTGACCGAGTAATTTTGTGGACAGATTCCCAGATTGTTTTATGTTGGATAAAATCTGAATCAAAACATTGGAAACCTTTTGTTGGTAACCGGATTGCAGAAATTCAGCGACTAACTCTGCAATCTTCTTGGTACTATGTGTCTACCAAGGATAATCCTGCAGATTGCGCCTCCAGAGGTATAACTTCTTCAGAACTAGGAAACCATTCACTTTGGTGGAATGGTCCTGATTGGCTATCAAACTCAAGTTTACAAGATCCGCTACCAATCACATATGAACTTCCAAAAGAAGTTTGTCATGAAAAAAGAAAGACTGTTCCGATTGTTCATTTCACTACTTGTCCTATTATAGACTTTATTTTTAAATTCTCAACATTCAGGAAGCTGAGCAGAGTTACGGCATGGCTCCTAAGATTTATCCACAATGCTAGACACAGCAGCGACAAAATAAAACACACAGAATTGTCCTCTAATGAGCTCGATAATTCAATTCGAACTCTTATTCAAATCATTCAAAGTTCAGAATTTAAAACTGAAATTCAATGTTGTAATCAAAGCAAAGTACTACCATCAAACTCAAAACTTTTATCCTTAAACCCATTTATTGATTCATCAGGAATTCTACGTGTAGGAGGTCGACTGCGCAAATCCAACCTGCAATTCAATGAGAAGCATCCAATAATTCTTCTTCACAACCATTTTGTTACAGAATTGATTGTTCAACAATTCCACGTAGAGCATCTTCATTCTGGTCTCCAATTAACTCTGTGTGCCATCCGACAAAAGTACTGGATTCCATCCGGTAGAATTCTAGTAAAAAAGCTCATTAATCGTTGCATGACATGTTTCAAGACGAAACGCCAAGTGTCAAAACAAATCATGTGAGATCTGCCTATCCATAGAATCATACCCTCAAGCCCTTTTAGCAAAACAGGAATAGACTTCGCAGGACCATTTATAACTAAACCTAATGTCATAAGAACAAAAGTAACATTAAAATCATATATAGCATTATTCATTTGTTTCTCAACGAAGGCTATTCACCTAGAGATAGTTTCAGATCTGTCAACCCCTGCCTTCCTCGCTGCTTTTAGAAGATTCATCTCTCGTCGAGGAAAACCCTCTGATATTTTCACCGACAACGCTACTAACTTTAAAGGAGCTAAGAATATTTTGAATAATATACATCAACTTGTAAAGGATTCTTCAATTCAAAGTTATGTAGCTAATGAACACATCACTTGGCATTTTATACCTCCATCTGCTCCAAACTTTGGCGGCATTTGGGAAGCAGGAATTAAATCATTGAAGTATCATCTCCTAAGGTGTTTAAAATCTGCAGTTTTAAATTTTGAAGAACTCAATACTCTGACAAGTCAAATTGAAGCGTGCTTAAATTCTCGCCCGTTGTATCCGATGAGTTCGGATCCAAATGATTTCAACCCTCTCACTCCAGGACATTTTTTGATTGGAAGACCATTAACAACACTCCCAGAGCCCAGTTATCACCCTAATGACAACTACTTAACTAGATGGAAATTAATTCAAAAGGCCAGAGATGTTTTCTGGCAAAGATGGTCCAGGGAATATCTAAACAATCTGCAACAACGGTCCAAATGGATCAAACCCTCTTCCAACCTGAAGGTTGGAGATTTGGTGTTGGTAAAAGACTTTCCTATGCCTTCATTGCAGTGGAGCCTTGGCCGCATCACCAAGGTGTCACCTGGAGCGGATGGCAATGTCCGAGGTGTGGAACTTCAAACAGAGAAACAACATCATCTAATAAGACCCATCTCGAAGATTGCACTTCTGCCATTCTAATTCTTCTTCTTCTTCTTCTTCTTAAAAAAAAATAAAACTCTCTACACTATGTGATCCTTTTCTTTTGCCTTGTGTGTGGACTACGTCCACAGGAGGGGAGTATGTTTAGTTTTATTCTGAACATAGGTGGCAGAAGGCGACGCGGCGGTGAAGGGTAGAGCTACGTCATCGCTGACCAATGGGAGTGCACCGCCAGATGGAGCTCGCCACCTTCTAGAACATTCTTACCACGTCGCCACTAGAGAACAATGCCTTTCAGCTGCGGCTATAATTCGTTTGTAAATTCTTTAAATATTCATTGTAAAGAGAGTTAAAATAAATTCATTTGTAAAGCTTGGGATAATTGCCTGACCAAAGATAAGTACATTTGTTTCTTTAAGCTATTATAAACCATTCTATTCAATTAAGGCCTAACGAAAACAAATTGTTTTGTAAACAATCATTCTGCTTTTCCTCCTTGCGTATTTGCCAAGTGGGAAACAAAACAACCCTCTCATCCACCGACTATTATACTATATATACAAGGTGGCTGAAAAGTATGGTCCTCTTTTTTTATGAACTTAAGAACAGTATTTAAAGTGCGTGGGCATGTAAATTCGTGGTGTTTCGAAAGGCTAATGTTAATAAACTGCATGCCTAGAAAGCAAAGATTCCAACCTTGGTAATATTGGTAACCTTGGTATTATTATAAGATTATTCTTATAGAAGAATTATTTAATCTTTGATGTTTTCTATTTCAAGGGTGGCCAATCAGCAGGTGGGCCAGGTTTAAGGATTACAAGGTTGTCCCAAAATATAAATCATAATATGTTTATGAACCTTTGGGACAACCTTATATGATGGCCTGCACCATGTGTACTTGGGATAAGTATAAACAAGAGGTTCTCTAGTAATCACCTTATAGTGTGAAGATAAACAGGAAACCTGCGATAAATCCATGGGATCCCATAATTGCGATCAGCCCTCTGTTAAACCTGCCACGGCATTGATGTTCTACTAAATATTGATTCCTATAAGTATTATTTCGCGCTATCAACAACCTAGTGAGAATATGAAAAAGGCATCTCCATATCGTGCAACTGATAGATATGTTGATATTTATTCCGATAGATGGTGCAAGCCATCAGCAACTTTCAGTTGCACGATAAGGAGATGCCTTTTTTATTTTTTATAATGCACCTTATCCCAGTACAATTATCACATGTTTAATATTTTTTCACTAGTGATAATAGTTGTGTATTGCTTGAAATAATCTCTCATTATAATTAGGTAATAATCAAAGTTGGTTCCTAAAAGGGAAAAAAAATGGTTTCGGTTCTTTCAAAATTCCAACTCCCACCAGTGAGATTGTGAGTAACCAAAACATGACTCTAACACACTTGTAAGAGAAAAAATATAAATGATTTATACATGTGGCATACTTACAACAAAATCAGCATCTAACTATCCACTATGATTATCATGGCTTGCACGACATGTTCTTGGAATTATTTTTTAAGAAATCTAAAATAACTTTAAATAAAAAAGTAAAAAACAAACTTTGTTATAACAATAGCATTTAGGGTTATTTTTTATCCCTAGTACACGCGTGGCCATGATAATTAAACATGGTATAGTTGACGACCGATTTTACAGTAAGCGCACCACATGTGTACACATGTGAGGAGCAGTTCGACTTTTTTATTTAAAAAAGTATCAGAGCCCCCTTTGGTTACTTGTACTCATTGGTGGTCTTGAGATATGGCAAGAATCAGGGGTAATTAAAGAATTTTTTTTTAATAATAAAAAAGTGCCCAATGCACACAGGATTCTATCCCGGGTTGGAGCTGTTGAGAACCGACGGTTTAAACCTCTGTTGTTATAGCCAGTCAAAACAACAAACTTTGGACTTACAATGTTATATCCAAGTTGGAACTGTTGAGAACCGACGGTTTAAACCTCTGTTGTTATAGCCAGTCAAAATAACAAACTTTGGACTTACAATGTTATATCCAAGTTGGAGCTGTCGAGAACCGACGGTTTAAACCTCTGTTGTTATAGCCAGTCAAAATAACAAACTTTGTACTTACAATGTTATATCCAAGTTGGAGTTAGCAACTTATAAGTAACGAACGAAGACGCGAATGTTTCTTTTCACAAATAAATAAAACTTCTACTGTCCTTATTGCGATGAAAAAATATTAAGAGTGCTAAGATTCCACCCTTCAGTGTTGCATATAAAAGCAGAATGATCGAATACAGTATTAGAGCTCTAAAGAAGCGGTCTGGTAGATTAAATTGGCGAAACCGCTGAGAGGGTTCACCACTGATGAGCTAAGCCCTCTCAATATTTTTTCATCGCAGTAAGGACGTTAGAAGTTTGATTTATTTGTGAAAAGAAACATTCGCGTCTAAATATCTTCATTTGTTATATAAAGATGACACGTTATTGCTTTGTATCAACATATAAGAGTTAAGTATAGCCCAGGTATAATAAGAGCATATTAAATAGAAATTTATCTTTCTCTTGTTTTTCTACTTCATTGAACACCAGTATCCTAGCGGGACATCGCATTTGTTATTATAATTAAAAGTAGATTAATTTAAAACTAGTCTATGGTGTGGTATTTCTATGGTCAAAGTAGAAAATTCTTACCTCTGGTATTTGTAGTCGTTCTGTGCAGATTCCATGGCAGACTGAGGTTTGTTATCTTGTGACCGGATAATATGCTATCTAGACGCCGTTACGTCCGCTATGCTATCACAGCCCTAATAACAATGAAACACCTGTTATGTAATTTCCTCCGCATCTGTGCTCATTACATCACATTTAATATAATATTTATAACACACACACACACATATATATATGTGATGATTCAAGACCATGGAATTGTTGTAAATAGTCCAGATATCTACTACCACATGTTCCACCACGTGACTGTATATAACTTCTTATTTACTGCAAATAGAAAGCTTCAACTAACATCAATCTGTACCGCGTAAGAATCTAATAAAGTATAGCAACTGTACAGATAGAAGGAATGGAGACTAACAGGAGAAAATTAAGGTTAAAACTAATCAGGCTTAGGTGAAAATAAGAGAGAAGGCCTAGCAAACCCAGTCCAACTTTTACGAGGTCGTGGCACTCCTGGATAATAAAACGACGCTCCGATAAAAGGTAAACCCTTTCCTGCCAGAATTCTCCTCGTCCCATTCCTTCTTGACGTCAGACGCTTCTTAGTGGAATCTCTGTTTGCTTATTTCACCTTTGGCCCAGCTGTGTCGCCTTCCACCACGACTGCACGGTAGAGTTGACATCGAGGTTCGTCTAGCATCAGGTAACACTGGTCCCAGAGGTCCCAAGATATCACATAAATATATATATTAAAATAAAAAAAGGCATATCCTGACCACGTTCACATGAACTTTCAGATGGCAGAGCGCCATCTAGTGGAACAGAAATTAACTAAAAGTTGATTTAACCTGTTCCCTGATAATTGGCCAACCCATTTTCTTGATAGATCAAGAAAAGTCAACCACGAACGCGTTTCGGGCTGTTGGCCCTCGTCAGCGTGGTCCATGCTGTACCTCTACGACCAAAAATATTTTGTTGTTTTGAAAGGTTTGTTGTTGTTGTAATATTTAACGCCTTTATCTTTGTCACAGAAAATTTCTGAAGAGCCTGAATTGAGTGTTTTAAACATGAATGTATGGACCTGTAAAGACAAAAGCTTTTTTAATTAATTAAACATCTTTATTATAAAAGAAAATTGAATTTGAATTGAGTGTTTTTCACATTTTGAACCTATGGACCTGTTCGTACAAAAGTTTTTCATTGAATAGACATCTTTATTATGCAAAAAAAACATTGAATAGAGTGTTTTTCACATTTTGAACCTATGGACCTATGCAGACAAAGGCTATTTTTTTATTAATTAAACATCTTTTCTATACAAAAATAAATCATTGAATAGAGTGTTTTTCTCATTAAGGACCTGTGCAGACAAAAGCTATGCTTTATAAAACATATTTTTTATACAAAAAGAATTTTCGATCGTATAAACGAGCATTGTTAGTTAATTCCATCTGTCGGAATAAATTCATCTATCAACTAATCATTGATTTAAAAATAATTCCAAACTGATGGTATAATACTCTGATAAATTCATGAACATTCATTTTCAAGTGATGTTCAAAAATTGATCAACTTTGCGCGCTTAATTAGTATTTCAAAGAGAGAAATAAGGATAACCCAGGCCCCTGGAGCGCAAGAAACGCCAACTGCCCGGGTAGTATTTCAAAGTGTCATTCTGCTACATATATATGCTACACTGAAGGATGGAATCTTAGAAATGTTATTTAAGAAAACTATGGACATAAGCTTTTAGGACAGTAGAATTACATTTAAATATTTTCATTGAGCAATGCTCATCCACAAAAAATAAGGACAAGGCCAGTTAGACATAATTAATTAAGACAATACCACGTCATCTATACAAAAGAAATAAAAGCATTTAGACACAAATGTTTCTTTCACACATAAAACAAACTTCTGCTGTCCTTACTGCGATGCTATTTTTCCTCCTAATGTTTTTCATTGCAGTAAGGACAGTAGAAGTTTGTTTTATGTGTAAAAGAAACATCGTGTTTTGATGTTTTCATTTCTTATATATTGTAGCAAAGTGTTTATTATATTTTATGTACAGATTATTAATTCCGATGTTTATATATTTTATTACTCTACAGAAACTTCCCTCATTGCTTCTCTTGTATTTTATCAATTTTAATACAATATGGGGTCGGTGGAAGGATGGTCTAAACCGTTGGTTTTCGACTGCTACCACCCGGGTTCGATTCCCGTATTGAGCACTTTTTTATGATTAAATAAAAAATGCTCCAATGCCCCCCGATTCTTACAAAATTCCAACCCCACCAGTGAGTGTAAGTAACCAAACGGGACTCTGGTACATTTGTAAGTGCAAAGTCGAACTGCTTTTCACAAGTGTAGACATGTGGTGCACTTACAATAAAAGTAGTCGCTTACCTCTACCAACCATTATTATCATAACCTGTACCACGTGTACTAGAGATAAACAAAAAAAAAACAATTTTAATTTGTGCTTGCAATAAAAAAATTGCCGCGTCATCCTGAAGTTTGTTTTTCCTAATTTTCCATGTTACAATATATATGGCGCATTATTGTCTTAATTAATTTATATATTTGTTAAAATCCGATTAATATTTTCCTGATATTTGTATCCATTCACGGGGCATTAGTTTTTCATTGACGTTGTGGTAAAAAGGTGATTGTTGCTGTGGGATTAAATTGTTTCGTCAAAATTCAAGTGTGGCATTCATAGAGTATTCACAGAAATAAAAATGAGGGTATAGTATGGCAGATGTCATTATATTGTCACATGGAAAATTAGGAAAGAAAAACTTCAGGACGAAAAAGCAATTTATTTAAGGCAAAAACAAAATCAACATTTATAAGATAAGCAATACACCATATATCTCTTTACTCGACTAACTGGCCATTATAGAATGGTCGTCTAGTCCTACCAACGGGCTGTACCAAGCAGAACGATCAAAATGCACTGTGGCAATGAACCAAGGAAGCAGCAAGCCAACAGAGCTGCAACACAAGTAAGTATCCCCGGGTCAGGGATGGAGAGAAAGAAAGTGTAAAAAAATTGCCAGAAGAAAGAGAAATTTAAGGGGAAAAATACTTTTTTTTAATAAATAAAAAGGATATAGAAAACATCGCATCAATATCGCAAATAAGCAATACACCATCAAAAGTCTCAAGCTCTACAAGCTTGATACCCTAATATGATTGAGTGGAGATAATAAAGAAAGAAGAAGATAAGCAATGAGGGAAGTTTCCAGATAGTAACAAAATATAAATAATATAAATATCAAAATTAATAATCTGTACACAAAATATAATAAATACTTTGCTACAATATATATTAAGAGAATATATGAAAGAATTATATGAAACATTAAATTTTGATACTCAGTTTTTTCAATTATATTTGCATTAGGTGTCGATTCAAAAGCTATTAGTGAAACATATATATAGTCACAAACATATCTTATTTTTTAAATTTCAATAAAGTGAAGCTTTAATAAGGCTTAGAACTAGCTGTCTATCTAGACCTTTTCTTAGAACATTCTAAGATTCTAGTTGTGACATGCTTTGTATTTATTTATGGGAAATATTTAATTATTCTTTGATTTTTCTTCATAGTTAGCCAGTCGGCAACACGGTATTTTCTTTATTTCTCTAATTTTGCATAAGTTATTTTTTTTTGTTTATATATTATGGTTACCATTGTCGTAATAATTAAGTTTAATATTAAAACACAAAAAAAGGTTTAAATAAAAAAGACATATATTGGATCAAAATATCATTTATTTTACCAATATTTCAGTTGACTGAACGCCAACCTTTATCAAGGTATTATAACATTTTAAAGTGTGTCCATTTAGTAAATTACATTGTTTTTGTTTTCTAATTTGCTAATTTGTTTGGTGTCTGGGTGGCGTAGGAATTTTTTGAAGATTTATATGTAGCAATAATATTGTTTCTCTTTAAGACATTCATTGACACACTTTAAATGTTATAACACCTTGATAAAAGTTGGCGTTCAACCAACTGAAATATTGGTAAAAAATGATTTTTGATCCAATATATGCCTTTTTTATTTAAAGATTTATTTATGGATTGCTCTATTTTCAAAACAAAGTATTGTGACTATCCCTTATTTATAAATAGGATATTTCCCACTTTCATAGGTTTCTCCGTCTTGTAACCCCAAGGAGAATCCTCTGTAAGACCTGTGTGTCTTAATAAAGGCTTTTGTGTGTGTGTGTATTTATAAATAGGAAACGTTACACTGGTATTTTTCATTTTAAAAAATATGAGACACGCTTCCATACCCTCCTTGTATTCGAACGTGCCTAATTTATTTCAGTAAATAATAAATAGCGAAATGTATTTTATAGCAGAAGATGAGCATACCTAACCGCTGTGGAGCCATACGACAGGATCTAGGATAGATAACATCCGTCTGCACCGTAAACATCAACAATGTTGTCCCATGTTTTGTGCTCTATGTGAAATCCTTCTGTTGTTATTTATTAACTCTCTAGCTTCTGATATCGCCATTCTCCCGGATGTTATCTGAATATATATAACCTCCCTGTAAAGGACAACACCTAATTGCAGAGCCAAAGTGTCCTTTAGGGAGAGGTGTCTTCTTACCGGAGAGTTGCTAAATTGTGAAAATGGTAATTTTTCAAATGAAAAATGTCCTTTGTAGAGAGGTTTCCTCTAGCGCGGGTGTCCTCTCATGGAAGTTCTACTATATAAATTCTGTGTTCGTCCGTACGTTGGTTGATGATAATTCTATATACTGTATGCTTCCTCACGATGGCCATGTAATGGCTGACAAATTGTATCGTTCTTTCCGCTTTTTCACTTTTGCTGCAGCCCCCGTTTTCTCCTGTTTGAAAGAATCCATCAAATAGCGTTACCGAACCATAAATCAGACCTACAATGGATTCCATATTGTAAGAACAACAAGTTCCACGAACTTAGACCCTGCTGCGTATATATGTAAATATATTGTGAGAATATTTCAAAAAATATTTTATTGTCAGTAGATTGCCTCTCTATCTTTTAATAATGATTTTTCTTACTTGTGCGAGGATAAAAAGAGTATAATATAGCTATTACCTGATGATGGCATAATCTATATCTACCAGATATAATACTACCAAAAATGATATCGTTTATTCAGTTTATGATCATATATGATACATATATAGTCTTCCTGAGCCACAATGATTGTCTGGGCTACATAGAAGTGTTTGTTTTATAAGTTGAAATGCAGAAAGTTTTCATTTAAAAGGGATATAACCAGACATAATAGTTTTCCATTGATATTGTAAACGTTTAGATGTTTGTGTAATATTTTGCGAAATCAAGAATGCTATGTATTTTTATGGTATACTAGCGGATGTACCCGGCTTCGCCCAGGTTTTACCCGAGTAAAGGTTTGTCTAACGAATCTCTCGATAAAGTGAACATTTTTTCCCGGTCCCTTGAAAAATACTCGATAAGTTGAATAAAATCAATATTAATTGGTTCCCTCGGTAATTGGAAGTTAAAGGAATAGTATCTTGCCTTGGAATTGTATCATTATTCTTGTCTCAAATAAATTGCCGTGTCATCCTGAATTTTGTCTTTCCTAATTTTCTACATTACAAAATCATCGTATCAGCATGATAATATTCAGAGCAGATTGTTGAATTATAACAGATAAATTAGAATATTTATCTTGATTATTTTTAGGCGAAATGTTATTTCAAAAATTTTATTTGCTAGAAACCTTCCCAGTACTATAGTAAATAACTTTCCAAAGTTTCATGGCGTTCCAATGAGTGGTTTGGTCAGGCATAAAGGACACACAGACACACACACACATACATTCATTTATATATATATAGATATATATATAGTGTAGAAACTATATAACAAAATTATAACAGTGATTCTAATTTTAAAACTTAAGGAGCAAACTGATAATAATGATAACTTATATCAATTAGATTTGATTAGATTAGCAAGCTAAATCTAAATTAATTATAATAATAAATAGTTATTTAATTTTATAGTCCAGTTTTGTATTAAGATTATCTTCACTATTATGATCATTTAAATTCAAATTATAAAATTTGTAAAATGTTATTAATTTGTAGATAGAGAGAGAAAAAAAAATCCTTTACTTCTAATACATCCTCAAGTTAATTATATATTTATAATTAATAACAATAAAAATTAACAACGTAACGTCTATTACATCGGCTTTTACACGTCATTTAGACATACTCTAATCCTATATATAGAATAATCGAAGAGAGAATATATATAATAGTTAGAAAAAAGAGAGAAAGACAGAACCATGCACTTTTAATCAAACTAATAATAAGGAAAAAAAAAAAAAGTTTTGTAAAGAGGGTAGATAAGATTGTTAGTATATATATATATATATTTTATGATTTTATATTTTATCCTTTTTTTTTAAAGATTTTTAAAGGTTTTTTTTATTTTATAATATGATTATAAATAGTTGTATTTAGTAATATATCTATAGTATGAATTAACATTTGTTATAAGTTTGGATATTATGTTTTGAAACCCTAATGGTAGACCAGACATACACAAAAAACTTTAAATTGAAATAAATTGGAAAAAGAGATCTGCTGGACCGGGGATCTTCAGATAAAAGTCCAACGACATTTCACCCCTTCTTTATTATGTCATAGATCTCTTTTAAACCGGATTTTATGTGTTAATATTAAGTTGTTTCAGTGAAATATTTAAATGAACATATATAACAGATACAAGTGTTAACAAATTCAAACTGTAAACCTACCTCGACCGCGGCGTCCTCCATTGTGAATATCTATTTCTGGCTGACACATGTTGCGGGAGGGGAATGTCCCCCCACATTTCAAATTTAGACCATTTATTCAGAATTTTTTTTGAACAACAAGAAAATTAAAGAAGAAAGGAAAAATAGTTAAGGGAAGAAAGCTGAATTTCATAATCTTTACAGCTAGTTATATCAAAATAACTGATTCAACACTTATTCATCTTTTAATATTCCTTTAAAAAGGCAAATTATAAGAGTTTAATAAAGCTATTAATTGTGCAAATTCATCTTTATTTAACTTCCATTTTCCTCCCCAGAAATTGGAGATTAAATAAAATGAACTTTATACTATAATACTTTAAAAATCTTGTGAGAATATCTTTTAATCAGTTATTTAATCAAAGTTTAATTAACTGTTAAAGATTATAAATTTGTATTAGTTAATATTAAGAGAAATTATAGAAAGTTGAATTTATAAATGGATATTTCCATTTATTTTTTTTTAAATATTTTATAATTGATATACTGTTGAAATATTTTACTTGTTTGATACTAAATTTGTTTTTAATAAATTCCATGTTTAAATTTTTAACATCTTCTATGAAATTATCTAATATATTATTTATTCTATAAAATCTTAGAAACTGACCATAATATATACCTTTACAGCAATTTAATGATATATTAGAATTCATATTACAGTATTTAATAATATTGAAATTATAATTACTCTTTTTATTATAAACTCTAACAGCACTATTTGTAAGGTCTATATTCAAGTCTAAAAAGTTAACTTTTTTGTTTCTATAAATTTTTTCATTGTTCTTAAGTTTCAAGTATTTAGGATATATTTCAGGTATTAATTTTTTAAACTGTGGATTATTAAATATTATTATGTCATCTACATATCGGAATATTTGCCAATTAATATTATTTTGTAGAAAGTATTCTCTTTCGTACCAGAACAATATTAGATTTGCTAATAACGGACTAGAAGAAGTTCCCATGGGAACGCCTTCTGATTGAATATATATTTTATTTTTAAATTCTATATAGTTAAAATTTAAAAATGTTTCCAGTAGAGTTTTTGCTGTTTTAAGATCTAATTTAAATGTTTTATATCTGTTATGAATAATTTTAATGTAGAAAGTTTTGTCATTAATGAATTCATTAAATAAATTGGTTATTTTATTATTTAGATCTCTTAAATTTATTTTAGAATATAGGTCCTCAAAGTCAAATGTGTGTACTGTTTCAATGTTTGTCCAATTGTTCATTAAATAATTAATGATTTTTTTATTTGAGTCGATAAATTTATAATTATATTTATTAGTTAATTTATTTATAATAAATTGTAGTGTTGAAGCTAATTGTATATCAATATTTTTTATGACTGAATTTATACCAGATGTGATTGTTCTGAAAGAAATAGGTTTTTTGTGTAGTTTAGGAATTATATAGAACTTTGGTATGTTTGGATTTTTGTGGTTATTATAAATTTTTAGTGAATTTTCAACATTTTTGATGTCTTTTTTGATTTTTGTGCCTGTAGTTCTAGCAAAAGTGTATTTATGATTATTATCAATTTCCTTTTTTAGTATATCGTGGTATAGATTTTTACAAATTAAAGATAAATTATTGGAACATTTATCTATAGGAGTGATAATATAGTCCTTCTGTAAATTAATTATATTTTCTTTAAAAGAAGGAATGTCTGAATTGGGTTTTGTGTATTTAAGTGTATTATTATAATAATTTATAATTTCCTTTTTAATATTATGTTTCCATTCCAGAAAAGTAAATTCTGGAATACTGTATTTTATACTAGTTTTATTTATGAAAATATCTATATCTTTTAATATAGATTTAATTGTATTATTATAATTGTGTTTAATTTGAGGTATATATTTATACCCTTTATTTAAAATTTCTTGATATTCTGGATTTAAAAAAGAAAAATTGCTAGTTAATATATGACCTGAGAACTTATATTTATCAATATAGTTGTTGCAATTACATTTAATTTTTTTAAAATTTGCCAAATTATTAATAAATTGGTTATAATTGCAAACTAAATTACCTATATTTTTATTGTATCTCCAGATTGTTTTGAAATTTAAATTTTTTATAGGGAAAAGATTATTGATGATTTGGTTATTAAAAATATCATTAAATTTAATATGATTAAATAAATTGTTATTAAATTTAATGATAATATTAATGTTATTAGTAGCTTGTTTAATTTTTCTGTATTTAAAGATGTCGTGTGTGATATCTATTAATCTGTTAGTCAGATTATGAATTTTAATATATTCTATGAGTTTGATAAATTTATTATTATTTAGTTTAAATAATGTTTTAATAAATTTATCGACGAAGTTGTTAGTGTACATTTGTTTTGGGTCCAGTAATTCTTCAAATTCGATGTAACCTAATTTATTTGTAGTTTTACCTCTAGTTTTATTAGGTTTAGTTTTAAATTCATTTTTTTTTTGTATTTGCAACTGATTTCATAGGTTGAAATTTCTTCTGTTTGTGGTTTGTATGTGTAGTTTAATTCGTCGTTAAGTCCATAAGGGAATAATGTGTTGTGTTTATAAATGTAGTTGTTTTCTAATAATAGTCGTTGTTTTTTGTTTTGACATATGTCTAGTATTTCTATCTTAAAGTTGTTAAAAGTATGTAATTGATTGTGTTCTTTCATATATATATTACCAATTGATTTTTTAGCGTGGTTTCTATGTAGGTTTATTCGTATATTTAATGGATTACAAGTTTGTCCTATATATGATAGTTGACAAATTTGGCATGTTAATTTATAAATAGTATTCACTAATTTACAACTAGTTGTTTGAAAAGTGTCATGGTTCTTAAGAGAGGGACAAGTTTGACAATTTTTTCTTAGGCAATTCTTAGCGAGTTTAAATTAACATAAAAGAGGTGCTAACACTAATATGTTTGTAGTTTTTTTTAGTTTTTTTAGTTTGTTATTCTTATGAATTTTTAAATATATTTTTCTTAATTGTTTTTGTGGTGATAAAATTTGTAATAAATTGAATAATTAATCTATAAATATATAGATATTACTGTTTGTTATCTGTTATATTTTTAAGAATAACTAATAAAAAAAAACATCTTTAAACTAACTAAACAATGAAAAAAACAAAAGTTCTGAAGTTATTTTTTCTAGAATTACTTTTATAATTTACTTTTTAATAATCAAACAATGAAAGATAATTAAAATTTGTATGAAGATTTATTTATATTAGAATATCTAATATAATTTAATTTGTATATTATGTTATATATAAAAAATATATCGTAGAGCAAGCTCATATGAATTAATATAGTGTAGAAACTATATAACAAAATTATAACAGTGATTCTAATTTTAAAACTTAAGGAGCAAACTGATAATAATGATAACTTATATCAATTAGATTTGATTAGATTAGCAAGCTAAATCTAAATTAATTATAATAATAAATAGTTATTTAATTTTATAGTCCAGTTTTGTATTAAGATTATCTTCACTATTATGATCATTTAAATTCAAATTATAAAATTTGTAAAATGTTATTAATTTGTAGATAGAGAGAGAAAAAAAAATCCTTTACTTCTAATACATCCTCAAGTTAATTATATATTTATAATTAATAACAATAAAAATTAACAACGTAACGTCTATTACATCGGCTTTTACACGTCATTTAGACATACTCTAATCCTATATATAGAATAATCGAAGAGAGAATATATATAATAGTTAGAAAAAAGAGAGAAAGACAGAACCATGCACTTTTAATCAAACTAATAATAAGGAAAAAAAAAAAAGTTTTGTAAAGAGGGTAGATAAGATTGTTAGTATATATATATATATATTTTTATGATTTTATATTTTATCCTTTTTTTTTTTAAGATTTTTAAAGGTTTTTTTTATTTTATAATATGATTATAAATAGTTGTATTTAGTAATATATCTATAGTATGAATTAACATTTGTTATAAGTTTGGATATTATGTTTTGAAACCCTAATGGTAGACCAGACATACACAAAAAAACTTTAAATTGAAATAAATTGGAAAAAGAGATCTGCTGGACCGGGGATCTTCAGATAAAAGTCTAACGACATTTCACCCCTTCTTTATTATGTCATAGATCTCTTTTAAACCGGATTTTATGTGTTAATATTAAGTTGTTTCAGTGAAATATTTAAATGAACATATATAACAGATACAAGTGTTAACAAATTCAAACTGTAAACCTACCTCGACCTATTTCACTGAAACAACTTAATATTAACACATAAAATCCGGTTTAAAAGAGATCTATGACATAATAAAGAAGGGGTGAAATGTCGTTGGACTTTTATCTGAAGATCCCCGTTCCAGCAGATCTCTTTTTCCAATTTATTTCAATTTAAAGTTTTTTGTGTATGTCTGGTCTACCATTAGGGTTTCAAAACATAATATCCAAACTTATAACAAATGTTAATTCATACTATAGATATATTACTAAATACAACTATTTATAATCATATTATAAAATAAAAAAAACCTTTAAAAATCTTTAAAAAAAAAAGGATAAAATATAAAATCATAAAAATATATATATATATATACTAACAATCTTATCTACCCTCTTTACAAAACTTTTTTTTTTTCCTTATTATTAGTTTGATTAAAAGTGCATGGTTCTGTCTTTCTCTCTTTTTTCTAACTATTATATATATTCTCTCTTCGATTATTCTATATATAGGATTAGAGTATGTCTAAATGACGTGTAAAAGCCGATGTAATAGACGTTACGTTGTTAATTTTAATTGTTATTAATTATAAATATATAATTAACTTGAGGATGTATTAGAAGTAAAGGATTTTTTTTTTCTCTCTCTATCTACAAATTAATAACATTTTACAAATTTTATAATTTGAATTTAAATGATCATAATAGTGAAGATAATCTTAATACAAAACTGGACTATAAAATTAAATAACTATTTATTATTATAGATATATATATAGATTTATCTTCGATTGCTTCAAGAATCATTTTAATGCTTGAGGGATTCATCTTACTGGTTGTTCATTGGGAAAAAGGTGAAAATGTTTCCGATTATTCTTTCGTTTATTAAGAGCGAGAGCTTTTTATTGTTGTTTGTGCCGTCTCTATATTTCAACAGGGGTAATCCAGTCAGTATCAAGCTGTAGTTACAAATGTCGAGCCTATAGTATTTCTTATGATGGTAATTGCTTAAAATGTTCATAACAGTCTCATTAAAGTCCGGTGTCTATATAATTAAGAAGTTCGATTTCATTCAGTGCAAGATAGGAGAGTTCATCGTTATATACAAGGATTGCGAGCTTATATCGGGTAAATCAAATATTTGTTGTCAGTTTTAGTCAATTTATAAATCAGTAGTATATACATTTGTCTACATGTTTTTCATAGGGTCAAACAGTGAGTGTTTTTTAAGGAAATTCACGGCATCCTAATAAATTCTTTTAGTTTCATAATATTTTTGTCCTTAAAAGATCTAAAAATTAAATGCTGTGTTAAGCTCTTACGGAATTTGTTTTCATCATAATAATATATAATAAAGCCATCCACGAACGCGTTTCGCGCTGTTGGCGCTCGTCAGCGTGGAGTAGGCTGTACCACTGCGACCAAAAAGAATTTTGGTCCCAGTGGCTTCTTGAGAAACCAAGAAATGGGTATTTAGGGCCAAATTCGTGGATGGCTTTTCTTGATTTATCAAGAAATCGAGTTGGCCAAATATCACGGAACAGGCTAAATCAATGTTTAGTTGATTTCTGTTCCACCAAATGGCGTTCTGCCTTCTGTAAAGCACATGTGCTCCTGGTCAGGATATGCTTTCTTTATTTTTATAATCAACACCTTACCCACTTATTTTTTTTCTATTGTTTTTTCATGTGTTAAGCGTATTTACGCAAATTTGGCCTTAAATACCCATTTCTTGGTTTCTCAAGAAGCCTCTGGGACCAAAATTATTTTTTGTCCCAGTGGTACAGCCTACTCCACGCTGACGAGCGCCAACAGCGCGAAACGCGTTCGTAGATAGCTTTTCTTGATTTATTAAGAAATTGGGTTGGCTAAATATCAGGGAACAGGCTAAATCAATGTTTAGTTGATTTCTGTTCCACCAGATGGCGCTCTGCCTTCTGTAAAGCACATGTGTTCCTGGTCAGGATATGCCTTCTTTATTTATAATTCAATGTGGTTATATAATCATAGAGTAGTTGGCTATAAAAATAATGTAACGTACAATTCCCTATCTGGACCAATGGTTGGCAATACTTTCTTTATTCCAAATGTCATACTTGATACATGTCGGGTGAATTAAATGTAGGTACTTTCCTTTTGAATTCCAAAATACCTTGAGGATATACGAATCTTGTTGGTGGTGCTTATTCCGAGTACGCCATGATAATCATGGTGGGTAGTAAAGCGCCAGATTTTATCGTAAGACAACCACATATCTACACATGTTGAAAACAGTTCGACTTTTGCAATTACAAAATGTCAGACCCTCCGTTTGATTACTTGCCTCCACTAGTGGGATTAGACTTTTTCAAGAATCTGGGACCATTGACCAATTTTTTAGGAAAAAAAGTGTTTAAACCCGGGTTATGTCTGTCGAAAATTGATGATTAATCATGATGAATGGTAATAAACCTTACTCTTTTTCACACACACATACATACATACATACACAATTCTATCGGGCCAAAGTTGAATGCAATCCAAAACACCCGTCCTCTATCAATGACTATCATAAAATACCATGTTGTTGTTTTGCTCTCTTCATTGGAAAATGGTTTCCGTTGCCACGTTAGTCACTTTGGACCTGAATTTGGTCAAATATTTCAAGGGTCCAGAGGGGACTGGTGTGGTCGGACTTCTCCCCCCCATGAAATACATGATAGGTTTACCTACCACCCCAGTATTTACTCCCGCACGGCCAGTTGAAGGAACGTTTTTAAATGTTAGATTGATAAAGGGTGTTAAGAACCAGTTGAAACCACCAGGGAAATATCTTTGAAAATGATAAAATTATATTTAACATCAACCTGTATTTAAACCTGTATTTACCGAGAGAGATGTTTTATAAATATATATATTTTTCAAATTTATATTGTGTGATTGTAAGTTGTGTCAGAGTAGACAATAGAATTGTTCTCAGATTGACAATTGTGTTAGTAACATTGATTTCGGGCTAATGTTAGTAACATCTTTTTATTTCAAAATGTGACCGTGTCCTGTGAACTGCAGCCTTTGGATGGCTTCCAGTGTAGGCTTTTAAATGATTTCATACATTTGAAATATCGTAAAAATATATTGTAGCGTAGAAATCAAGTCTTGGAATATCTTAAGATGTCAAAGTATTTATTGATGACGTCAGTACGACTAGTCGACAATTATCTACAGCTAGAGAATATTGAACAAGCAAGCTAGACAACTTATATGATAATTTTACAAATATAAAGTAATAAATCTGTTCCAAATATTATCATTGAATAATTAAATTAAATAATAAAATATAAATTATTTCTTCGCCACAATATTATCAGATAAATATTACGTATTGTACATAGTGAGTTATGTAACTTGTGCTAGCTCTATAAATGAATTTATACAGGTACTGTACGCCTTAATCGTTTTATTTTGACACGGCAATTAAAGCGAGGATTCATCTAAGTAAGATAAGCAAGTATTTATAGTCATGAACAAAACTTAAGGAATTTGTACCTTTGACCATGTATATCAGGATTCAGAGAATAACTCTGAAAGATATTTGACACACAGGGACCTTTATTGACGACACACAAGATAACAAAGTGTGTGAACAAAATTGCTTCTGTATTCTTCTTCTTAAAAAACAAACAGACACTGGCGACAACAAAGACTTTCCACTTCCTTAAGTTTTGTTGTTGTTGTTGTCGTGTCCAAAGAAGAGCCTCAGATGTCCCCATGCATCTCTATCACAGCAGCAGCAATGTCCTCTATCTTTTGTGTGTAATGCTCTTCATTGGAAAATGGGTGCCGTTGCCACGTTAGTCACCTTGGAAATGAACCAGTATTTGTTAAGTTTTGTTCATGAGTGTATAAGGCGTATTTTGGATCTAAATTTACCGAAATTTCTATTGGAAGCGCGCCAACCTTCATCAAAGTACAAAAGGCTTGACGTGCTGTCAACCGAAATATTGGTAACTAAAATAATTTGATGGATATTTTTGCAATTTTATTTCGAGGTTTATTTCAAAACAAATTTAAAAATTGAAAATAGTACAAAAGTAAAATTGTACTTGGATCAGGTAGATAAATTAAGATAAAAAAAGGTATTTTCAGATCGCGCATTGATCGATTAGTTGATATTTATTCCGATAGATGGCGCAAGGATATGTCTTTTTTCTTAAAATGAGCAAATGTTTATTAGCAAAATAAAGAGGTGTTTCATAACTGACAACTCTATAAAGCAATAAGTATTAGCAGACTGGAGTGAAACCGGGACTCGAAACCATTCCTCAAACATCAGAGAAAAGGACTGTTACGGTGGCCAAGGTGTCATGGTCTGGGGTGGTATCATGTTAGACGTACCCACGCCACTACATGTGTTTATGGCGGCACCCTGACTTCTCAGCGGTACAGAGACGAGATACTGGAGCCCTATTGTGAGGTTTTTTATGGGTGGTGTTGGAACCTCGTTCATCTTTATGGATGATAATGCTCGCCTCATAGAGCCCTGATGGTAGACGAATATCTTGAAAGTGAGGGTATTCAAAGGATGGAGTGGCCTGCCAGATCACCAGGCTTCAATCCTATAGAACATGTTTAGGAAGCCTTGGGGAGACGAATCGGATCTAGTTCACCCCCACCCAGGACCACCCAAGAACTGAAAACTGCTTTGGTTGAAGAGTGGTATGTGTTGCCTCAAGAGCTCTTTAATTGCCTAATAAACAGCGTAAAATAACGTTGTGACAGCTGTCTAGCTGTTAGAGACGACCTCACACTTTATTAAGTCATCAAATATTGGTCAACATCTACCTGACTTTTGGACTAATTAACATAAATTTGCATAACTCTGTAAAAATAATTTCAGCAAAAAAATATATTTTGTAAACTTTATTTGTTATAGTTTTTTCTATCCACCTACAAATTTTCATTTAAAACAATTCTATATATTTTTAGGAAACTATCATTAAGTGTTTGTTACCTTAATATTTTGGACACTAGTTTATATAGATGTACGAAGGTGAATAAAGAGGAGTCAAACAGAGATCCTTACCGATTCCGTGACCATCCTTGACACAGTAGCGACGCAACAAATAATGGCAAGTCATAAGCTCCGAAAAAGGTTTATTTATTAAGTTATTCACTATATGTAGCGAGCTAAGGGCTGGATAAGCTGTGGTGAGGTGGCCGTGAGGGAGAAGTCGATAATTGAGACGAGATATCTGAGATAGGGTTGTAGAAGTTTGTACTTGTGATGAAGTAGCTGAGTGGGACCACGCAGAAGCTGATGCTTGCAGCGATGTGGCCGGTAGAGGACTGGAGAAGCTGTGGTGAGGTGGCCGTGAGGGAGAAGTCGATAATTGAGACGAGATATCTGAGATAGGGTTGTAGAAGTTTGTACTTGTGGTGAAGTAGCTGAGTGGGACCACGGAGAAGCTGATGCTTGCAGCGATGTGGCCGGTAGAGGACTGGAGAAGCTGTGGTGAGGTGGCCGTGAGGGAGAAGTCGATAATTGAGACGAGATATCTGAGATAGGGTTGTAGAAGTTTGTACTTGTGGTGAAGTAGCTGAGTGGGACCACGGAGAAGCTGATGCTTGCAGCGATGTGGCCGGTAGAGGACTGGAGAAGCTGTGGTGAGGTGGCCGTGAGGGAGAAGTCGATAATTGAGACGAGATATCTGAGATAGGGTTGTAGAAGTTTGTACTTGTGGTGAAGTAGCTGAGTGGGACCACGGAGAAGCTGATGCTTGCAGCGATGTGGCCGGTAGAGGACTGGAGAAGCTGTGGTGAGGTGGCCGTGAGGGAGAAGTCGATAATTGAGACGAGATATCTGAGATAGGGTTGTAGAAGTTTGTACTTGTGGTGAAGTAGCTGAGTGGGACCACGGAGAAGCTGATGCTTGCAGCGATGTGGCCGGTAGAGGACTGGAGAAGCTGTGGTGAGGTGGCCGTGAGGGAGAAGTCGATAATTGAGACGAGATATCTGAGATAGGGTTGTAGAAGTTTGTACTTGTGGTGAAGTAGCTGAGTGGGACCACGGAGAAGCTGATGCTTGCAGCGATGTGGCCGGTAGAGGACTGGAGAAGCTGTGGTGAGGTGGCCGTGAGGGAGAAGTCGATAATTGAGACGAGATATCTGAGATAGGGTTGTAGAAGTTTGTACTTGTGGTGAAGTAGCTGAGTGGGACCACGGAGAAGCTGATGCTTGCAGCGATGTGGCCGGTAGAGGACTGGAGAAGCTGTGGTGAGGTGGCCGTGAGGGAGAAGTCGATAATTGAGACGAGATATCTGAGATAGGGTTGTAGAAGTTTGTACTTGTGGTGAAGTAGCTGAGTGGGACCACGGAGAAGCTGATGCTTGCAGCGATGTGGCCGGTAGAGGACTGGAGAAGCTGTGGTGAGGTGGCCGTGAGGGAGAAGTCGATAATTGAGACGAGATATCTGAGATAGGGTTGTAGAAGTTTGTACTTGTGGTGAAGTAGCTGAGTGGGACCACGGAGAAGCTGATGCTTGCAGCGATGTGGCCGGTAGAGGACTGGAGAAGCTGTGGTGAGGTGGCCGTGAGGGAGAAGTCGATAATTGAGACGAGATATCTGAGATAGGGTTGTAGAAGTTTGTACTTGTGGTGAAGTAGCTGAGTGGGACCACGGAGAAGCTGATGCTTGCAGCGATGTGGCCGGTAGAGGACTGGAGAAGCTGTGGTGAGGTGGCCGTGAGGGAGAAGTCGATAATTGAGACGAGATATCTGAGATAGGGTTGTAGAAGTTTGTACTTGTGGTGAAGTAGCTGAGTGGGACCACGGAGAAGCTGATACTTGCGGCGAGATGGCCGGTAGAGGGCTGAAGAATCAGTTACTTTCGGTGCAGAGGTGGCCAGGCTTTCTCAGACAAGAAGGCCACAAAGGCAAACGCAAGGAACACAGCCCAGAGAAACCAAACTCCTGTGAGGTCTCCCAGTTCCAAGGAGCTCAGTTCCACGTCACGTCCTTCCGTCAGGTCCTCGACGCACTGGTCAAAATTCCTTCTCAATCCGCGCATCCAGCTTTCAAGCAGCCCTGCTTCCTTGATCCACGATACCCTGCAAAATACCAAGGATCCGCCTCATTTTAAAGCCTCTAAATATCCATAAATATATATGTACTTAGAATATCAATACACACATTTTTGAAATTTTGGGTTAATAAATTCATTGCATTTGTGGAAGAATAAAAAATATTTGGTAGAAAAAAAGGGTTGTTAGATTAGTAGAATCCAATTTATTTTTGTATCCTGCGTTTTTGGAGACTGATATATTCACTTGTATCAAAGGAAAATGTAGTTTGGATCCTGGCCGCTATTTATAATTTCCTTAAAAAAATATAGGTCGAGATTTGTGTATGTATATTGAAATATTATGAGAGATTGAGAGAATTAAAAGATAGATTTAAAAATATATATATGTTGTAAATAATTTTTGGTAATATTATATTCTACATAACTTGTATATTTTTATTAATATTTTATTATTTATTTTCATAGATGAACTCTGTGACGCCGAGAACACCAGACGGCGCGGATGTAAATATAAATAGTTAGTTAGATTTTTTTGGGTTGGCCAGTGTGTAAATATTATTATCATTTTTTTTATTAAGTTTTTTTTGTCTCTCTTTCAATTTTTTTAGGTACTCTACCTATCAAGAGGCCTCAAGATTACTATTAACATTGATTTTTCAAAAACTGTGACGATTTTTGGTTCATAAATAAACCCGTCAATAGTGAAAGTGTTTGATCTCTTTTCAACGGAAGGCCTCGACTGCACAAACTCAACTCAGTACAATTTTCTTTTAGAATACCAATTTATTAAAATATAATATATATATACTATGTCAAAAAAAAAACAGAGATCAGTATACAAAAATTATGCTTGATTAAAAAAAATCCAATTAAATTAATTTGTTTATAACGCTATATATATATATATATATATATAAGATAAAAGTTGATAATTATTTTTGTGTTTAAATTAGATGAGATTAAAAAGTTCTTTATATGTATTATATTTATATCTTATTTAGGAGAGAAAAATGTAATAAAAGTAATTATATGTTAGAATAATATGTTTTTATTTTAGATAGAAAAAAAAAATTTTTGAAAAATAAAAAGAAAATTTAACAAGAAGAGAAGATTTAACAACGTAACGTCTTTTAGCATCGGCTTTTACCCGTCATTTAGACATACTCTTAAAATAAATAGGAATAAAGAAGAGATTTATAATGATTATATATTTATTTTTTAGTAAAAGAGAGGAAAGAGATAAAGAAAGAACCATACACTTTTATTTCAAACAGGTAGAGAATTGAAATGTTGTTAGTATTTTTAAAAATAATGAAAAGATAACTAATAACAAGGAGGTTAACTTTTTAGACTTAAATATAAACCTTGCAAACAAGTCAATTGGAACATATGACAAAAGAAATTGTTATAATTTTAAAATTATTAAATTCTGTAATGTCAATTCCAACATATCATCAAATTGCTGCAAAGGCATATATTTTGGTCAATTTTTAAGATTTTATAGAATCAACAACATTAAAACAAACTTTATTAAAGACATTAAAAATCTTAATAAAGAGTATTTAAACAATGGTTTTAAATACAAAACAGTAAAGTTTTACAATAGGCTGTCAATACACAAATACCTAAGCAATAATAAATATAATTATAAATTTGAAACTTCAAACTTCTCCAATTAATCTAACCAACAACTTATATTCTACTCTTATACTAAAACAAATGATAGAATTACTGAATATATTTCCTATGACTTTAAATATATTAATTATATGATAACGATTATAAAGCATTAAATTCATTCAATTTGATCTCCAGTTACTGTGGGAGGGAACTGGAAAACAAATATAAATGAATTTGAAGCATAATAAATGTTTTATTATTCAATTAATTTATAATTTTAATAAAATGTAACTTATATCAATGAAAACAAAATTTTAATACATATTTTCACAATCTTTAAAATTTCTAATGATTCTTTTCTGACAGCTTTTCTAACTTCTAACAATTTTAAAAATAAGATTTCCTAGAAAAGGGAAGGTTACTTTTAGAACAGTGTCGAGGGTCCCTGACAGACAGATGTTACATCCACACATGTGCGCTGTCTCGAGGGAGCGGCAGACGCCACTTTGAATAAGTAGGTAAACAGCCTCCTTCTATCATATCTAATATTAATTTGATTATACAGTTTAATGGTCGAAGAGAAATCAATCCATAATGAAGTAAGGGTGAAATGGGTTGTGGTATTTTCATCTGAAGAGCCCTGGTACCACAGATTTCTCTCTCCAATAGATTTTCCAAATCTCCTTTTGTGTAATGTCCTGGTCTACCATTAGGGTTCCAAAAAATAATTTCTAATAGGCAAAGATTTAAAATATGTTTATCTATCCTTAACTAGGCAAAAATATTATTTCATATTATTCTTACTCTTAGGAAAAAAAAAAAAAAATTATATAGGAAAAAAAAAATTATATAAAAAATTACAAAAACTATTAATTAACTAAAAAAAAAAATACTAACAACATTTCAATTCTCTACCTGTTTGAAATAAAAGTGTATGGTTCTTTCTTTATCTCTTTCCTCTCTTTTACTAAAAAATAAATATATAATCATTATAAATCTCTTCTTTATTCCTATTTATTTTAAGAGTATGTCTAAATGACGGGTAAAAGCCGATGCTAAAAGACGTTACGTTGTTAAATCTTCTCTACTTGTTAAATTTTCTTTTTATTTTTCAAAATTTTTTTTTCTATCTAAAATAAAAACATATTATTCTAACATATAATTACTTTTATTACATTTTTCTCTCCTAAATAAGATATAAATATAATACATATAAAGAACTTTTTAATCTCATCTAACTTAAACACAAAAATAATTATCAACTTTTATCTTATATAATTAATTTAGATTTAGCTTGCTAATCTAATAGAATTTCCTTTTTATATATAAATATTACTATTATTAAAAGTTTTAAATATAGTTATATCAATATATAAATCCATCTTAACTCACTCTATAATATCAACTTAATTTAAATTATATTTAAGATTTAAAATTTTATTTGATAAACTTTATTATATATATATTTACTATATATATTAAAATGTGAAGAATATGGAAGTATATGCAAATATGGTATATTAGAGAACGAGAGTAGACTTGAAAATGAAAAGTTGTGACTATTTATAATTCCAAGCGGAGTTCTAATGTATCTGCACTTCATAATCGCGAATGCCTCGACGTCCCCAATCCTTTAGGTAAACGAACTTTCTTCCATTCCTGTTTGTCATATTTTTTGTCCTCCCTCAACTTGGAGCATAAAGGCCTTGTATTATAGTGGAACATCCGTTTTATCATCTACTTAGCCTGCTTTTTTTTTAATTTACAGACCTCTAAGAAGTCTTTTTGCTTTGTTCATCACCACTCTCGGTGTAGAATCTTAACTTCCTTTCTGTCCACTTTGTGTCGACGTCCATTATAAATATTCCAATGTTTGTGATATTGTTCTTTTAATACCTTTCTGATGTAATTTTAGCCTATATTCCAATGTTAATCAACAATACGAGAGTGAATAACACAATATACAGAATAAACTGATTTATAGCAGAAAATCACTAGTAATATTGGAAAGTGTTACCTACAAAGAGAGTAAATCGAAGAGAAAAGTGGAATTTATATGCAAAACGTCTAAAAAAAGTTAACTTTAGGTTATTTCGTTTAAAATAATTTTGTTTATGCAATGGCCCTTATATTCATGCTAAGTTTCATGATATTCCACCAGTGGGTGCAAAACTTTCTAGTCATACGAGTACTAGTGCATATAGTTGAAAATAAAAGCTTTTTAAGAAAGGATAAAAGATCATCCGGGCCTTCGAGGTACAAAAAAATCTTACAAACCTTCGATTGCATAGAATGGACGAAGGTCATAAAGCGGACTGGGATGGATTTTCAACATAATGGTGAAGAGCAAACCTTAATACCATTTCTAGAAAGCCGGAAATTTGAAGAAGTAGGCTACTTACTCAATAAAACTCATGTTCACCCACAATACCAAGCCTTTGTGAGCCAAATTGAGGGAGGGCGCAATAAATTAGACCAAAGAGGAGGAAATTTTTATATTTACAACATGATAAGAATGTCGAAACGCCTGGAAACTTCGCTAATTTATTAAGTTTTATGTCTTTAGAGAGACCTCTAATTTTATTATTCTTTCGCTCTTCAAATTTTCTGGTGTATATACAAATATTGACGCTCTACATATATTATTATTAAGGAACTTTTATAAAAATAAACAAAACCCAGGATCTCAGACTACATCCCCTTGATAAAGATGGCAGAGAGTCGTCACAACAATGAAAAGAATTGGATTTTGTTGATCTAAAGCAATCTTTCTCTACAAAATTACAACCATCAAATGATTTCCACATTATCATGCCATCACAGTAGCGTGGTATTTTTATCGCAAATTTAGCAACGTAGATAAGTATTTATAAAATAAATATACATTAATTTTTAATTTTCTTTAAAATTCGGGAGAAAATATTTTGATACACTCTTATGGCCGTCATATTTATAAAATGTGAAAATAATTTGCAAGCTGTGTTTTACTTTATTTTATTTTACTTGAAAGCATCAGTTTCTCGATATTATCAAAATGTTCAATATATTTATAGTAACATGTATACTTATATATACACACATTATAAGTGGTATAACATCTATGTCATATCTACCGAGGAGAAAGAGATTATAGAAAACCTAACCTCCGCTCCAAGGACCGGATGAAGCCGGGGTCCATGTCTTTGCGATAGCCGATGGCAAAGTCGTAGACGACGATGTTGAAGCCGAGGTAGAGCTGGGACTGCTGGGCCTTGAGGTTGGAGCAGAGCGACACGACCATCTGCATCATGCTCATCTACTGAGGCCATTAACTTCTGTTCTCTCTTTCTCTGTGTGTCTACCTGTTCGTTGAATACCACTGACTCCTCTTTCAGCACTTTGCCCAGCGTCTCCACGTCCCGTAGCTCAGCATAAGTCATCAGACCATCAGTCTCCTCCATCTGCTGGTAGAGCTTCTCTCCTTCCTCCGTCTGCAGCGTCTGCACACACGGCATCATTCCGTTTCTCCTCATAGAAGCAGAAAATGTTCCTGGTATGTCTTGTTATTGCAATGTGGAAGTTGAGATCTACTCACTCTGAAGTAGTTGTGGTAGGCAGAACCTTGGATTGTGATCACCTGGAGCCGGGACTTAGCCAGAATATCACGGATGGAGTCGATCCTTGGGACTTCGCTCCGGACCATCATGTGCGCCTTCATGGCGCTGCCGAATGCAGAGGCCATAATGAAACACACCATCATCCAGACCCCGAACATGAGGCGAGATGGCCGATGGTCCGGTATGGTGGGGCTAGCTGTGCTCACGTGTTTTAGAACAAAAAGGTAAGTTCTACGTAGAGTTAAACAATATTATGCAGTAAGGTAATTTCAATAAATAGGGAGAATTTATAAAATATTAATATTCCGATGCCGATCTCTAAAAATATACAGTAGAGTGTCTCAAGGGACGGTCTCTCATCGGAGACTCGGTCATGTCAGGTAAAGTTATGATGCTCTTTCAAACTCAGACATAGTAGGTGTTTTCCTTTTTTTAAATTTACATTAGTTTAAAAAAGTAAGCATACTCCAATATTAAAGTCTTAATTGAGTGTGTGAAAGATAAAACAAAAATAAAAAACTATTTATTAATTACATAAAATAAAATTTATACACCGTTTTACTTTTGACTTTAAAAAAAGTTGATAATGAGAGTTTTTTTGAAGAGCTAGAGAATCTTTATATTTATGCTTTAAATATCCTGAGGCTTGATAGGACTGTGACTAGTTTTTATCCAAGAAGAGTTTTTCAGTTTTCAAAGACATTTCTTTTTGACTCAGATACGCAAATATCTGGAGGTTTTTGGAAATAGGACTCAGGCTCTTCAGGCTCACTTTCTTCAAATGAATTGAACATCATATCAACTAACATCTAGTTCGGCATATTTATTCAATTATAGCATCCTGAAATTTTTCTATTCCCATTTGACTTAATTTTTAAGCTCTTCAAAAGAGAAACCTAAAAAATATTTCATAATTTGGTTGAATCGTGAAGAGAGAATTCTTTTTTTTTTCCAACTTGTGAAGTACCTTCCAATATCATTGGAAGCCAGAATTTGAAAAAAAAATGTATTGGTGATGCTCAAATGGATTCCCAATAAAATTTTGACCAATTTGAGGCTTCTAAAAGGGGACGTTGTTTTAAGAGTAGTTGGAACCCATCACAGAATCTTTATCCTTTTCCATTAGCTCAGTGATATAGGCAAATTGGAACTTTCGAAAAATTGATTTGAAATTTTGAAAATGATTTTCTTGGCTGACACACTTACTTGTTATATTGTGTGGTAAATAATCCAATAATGAAATTAAATTTCAATTTTGAGAATTCATTTTATCATTGAATCATCTATAGAGATTAAATATACGTGAAGTCATCCAATATATTTTATTTGAAAAATATTTCAACAACTTGAATTTATCGCAGGATTTGAAACATCAAGGATATTTTGAGGAACCAATAAAATGTAATGGTTCCTTTTCTCCTAGAATGTTAACTACGAAATAAACAGTTAGTCTTTTGTGGAAGCTTTCCACCAAATAAAGTATACATTTTTTCTTCGAAAGTATTTGATAAAAAATGTCATATTCGACCAAATTAAAAATATCCTTTGGTGAATAATCTTTACATAGCAAGATAATTTTCCCTTCCATTCTTCCACTGTGTTTGATGAGCTACACTCTCTAGTTATGGTTCCAAATTTTGTATTGAATCTATTTTTATACTTTTCAAACCTGCCTGTGGAAGCTTTTAAATATATTTTATCTAGTTCTTTAACGAAATAAAGGTTTTTTTCCTTAAGTGACTCAACCGTTATTGGAAGACTTTTTGAACGCATCTCAGCAAACCATTTGTAAGTTAGCATATTTATTGTGTCATTTTCAGATTAATTGTTTTCTTTTTTTTTACTTATAATTGTACATTTTTGAATATTCTTTACAGATTAGTCCTTTATTAAATTTTGAATTTGGGTTTTACCCTAATGTTCAAAATTTTGGACAATTTTCGAGTACTAACGCCAAATGAAATTTCTAATACATTCATTTTTCTTTAAGATTTAAAATTTATTATGGGTCATTATTTATAGATCAGATACAGTAGAACTTGGAAAATTCAAAAATCTTTAATTCGAATATTTATCTTGGTCTCTAGAATTTCCTATAAATAGATTTTCCGTTTGTAATTCGAATTTTCGGATAATTCGAATTTTTGTTTTTGGTCCCTTGGGCTTCGAATTATCCAAGTTCTCGATTGTGTATATATATTTTAAAATAATATTTCAAAGTATACCTATAACTTACTATTGTTTTTCCAAAAGAGAGATATATTTATAACCCAGGTTTCTGGATCGCAGAACGCCAACTACCCTGTGATCATTTTCAAAAATAATATTAAATGATAAAATAACAAGCAACAACAACTAGGTAACCCAGGCTCCTGGAGCGTATCTATAGATCGCCAACTTCCCAAATAAAATAATATTTTTTTATTGTTAGAAAAACAAAGTGCGTATAGTTCTTTGGTCAAAAAGCGCTCAATAAATGCGCACAAAATATTTCACAACGAATTTTTAATTGAATATATATACTATTATTGTGCCTTCTACATGCTTCGGAAAGCATTTTAAGGCAGAACTCATAGTTAGGTGTCTCCGAGCAACCCGCCGCAGAGGAGGGCCAAGGAGAGGGCTGGAGAGGCGACGGCGAGGCCGTGGGCACCCCGGGGGAGAGGAGGGCTAGTGCACGCCGATTTGAGGGAATCAAGGCAGCGCCAAGCACAACTACGGCGCCGCAGGCTTCAAAAATAGTCAAGAGATCATTTCAGGGATCGAGACCGGAGATCAAGACCCAGAGCTCGAGAGGTCTGGCTTTTATCGTCTGGCTTTTATCCTTTTTTAATTGAATATATTCGAATTTTATTATTTTTAAACACGAAAGAATTATATTTTTATGATGGTTTCTCGTGAGAGGCAAAAAATTGGTTATTAGTGATTTATCTTATATATATTTCGTATAACCGTTTTTTTTTTTAATGTTTATCTTTGTGCATAATTACCTAACGATTTTGATGGGTAAGAGGGCTGTAAATGACAATCCTATCTTCATTCAATAGAAGTCAATTACAATTTCAAAATCTCGAGATCTTAAACCAGCCATACACATACACACATACCGATATGTTTCTTTATTCGATAAAATTGGGCTTCTAACTTTCAAATGTTTTTTTTCTCTAAACAGCCTTTACTGCGGCCCTACCTGCTATAAAACAACTAGCCCACGTAATGAAGACCTGTTCAGCTTGAGAACTAGGTCTCCAGATAATAATGGCACTTATCGCTATTTCTATTTTAAAATTTCGTCATTTTTTATATAGAGCCAACGATTTATAAGGCTTTCCCAAAAGTTCGTGTTTTTCTTATTACTTAGCTAATAATATTATTACAGCGAATACATAATAATACCTAATGCAATTACTTTATACATAATACAAAGACATTATACATAACGGCGAATAATATTGGTACAGTAGATCCTCCCTGTAACGGACAACACCTAATTGCAGAGCCAAAGTGTCCTTTAGGGAGAGGTGTCCTCTTACCGGAGAGTTGCTAAATTGTAAAAATGGTAATTTTGAAAATGAAAATTCTCCTTTGTAGAGAGGTGTCCGCTATCGGGGTTAGGGCTTCCAATCCCGGTGCATATTTTCAATCCCGGGATTCGGGATTGCTTTTTTCTCAATCCCGGGAGATCCCGGGATTGAAAAACATTTTCGTCTTTCTACGCCAAGAGGTATATCCTTTCGTTCGTTATATTTTTAAATTTTTCTTTTATATAGTGCCAATGACGTGGCACTTACTTCGATGAAAACAACCTGAAAGCCATATATTTTGCGCCTGCTTATGAACTAAATCATTGCTTTTGGGTTACAGTTTGAAATTATCTGTCAATTACTGTACACACATCTGGAAAAAAATTACTGTTCTTGGAACTCTTAGACCACATCTCTTAATGCAGTGTTGGGCAGTAATCCATTCAAAGTAATACATTACCTTGTAATTACGATTACTTTGCAATGCATTGCAAGAAAATTTAATTGCATTAGAATGTAAACATAATTACTCGTAATTCTATATATAATGATAGCAATTGTGATTAAAATTACTTGTAATTGTAATTGGTGTACATGCAGCCCTTTTGTAGACCCACCGACGCATTTCAAAATCCTTTTGCACGCTATAGACTGTGCATTTTGGCCAGATCCGTCTCGTAGGTAATAGCACCAGATTCCTTCTGATTTAAAAGGAATAAACTTCGCCATCACAATCAAGAAGTGATAAGCTTACCAAAAATGTCCGACGCGTTTTCTATTGAGAAATAACAAGGTCCGATAATATTGTTTTAGAGACTTTGTTTTATTTTCGTATAAGTTGAAAACTACTTTAGGCTGATGCTTGATAGTGACGAAGCATTTAATGAAATGACATTAAATAAATTTAATTTAAATTAAATGACAAAAAAGCTAGCGAGGGTTTCACAAAATGAACAGCAGAGCAGTGCGTTCATGATGACCCATGCATACAGAGTACAGGATGGAGAGTATAAACATAGATTTTAAAAAAATAATAAATATATATATGTCATAATATATGCTCTTCCAAGAATAATAAAGTAAACCTACAGTCAACGAGAGAGAGACGTCGATAGAACACAGCTAAAGTACGGTCATCTGGGCCACTGGCCACATTCTAAGGGGCGACCGCAGGGCCTTTTTTGGAACCTCAGGTCTATTTTTGGACAGTCGGGGGGTGGTGTGCTACACAAAACGGTCGTTCAGCGGTGATATAACCTCGGCTCCCTCTCTCTCGCTGGTTACCTGGGTTATTCCTCTACCAACTCGTCGTATGATTATTTCTCTTTCTCCACCACATTATTATCACTATATTGTCACATATATATAAAACAATTTGGAGCCCAGATAAGAGGTTAGTGGCGGGTCCATGTTACACGCAGGTCCGCCACAAAAATAAAGGGATGCCGCTACTATCTAAGAAGCCACTATTTTTGCATGTCAACAAAATAATTTCAAATCTCTCAGAAAAAAAAAAGACCCGAAATGAAGCTGTATAAACAAAACGTCAAAAGTGTGCTATCTCATCATCTGTTTGATTACCAAAATGCTAGATAAGAAAAATATATTTTTGCGCTGGTTTCCATGCACAAACCAGTAATCCCGGGATTTTTCGAGCAGAATCCCGGGATTTCGGGATCATTATTTGGCTCCGGGATCCCGTTTCCATTGGAGGCCCTAATCGGGGTATCCGCTAAAGGGAGATTCTACTGTATTTCAAATTTTTGCAAGTTTTCATGAACTTTTAGGCAAATTTATATTTCAACGAAATAATTCCTAAAATGGAATCCCACACTATGAGTCGTGCAGCTCACAGACCTTCCACCAGCAACACCCGGTAGAACACCAGCAGGTAGTGGCCCACCAGGCTGGACCACGACTGCCGCCTCAGTGCCCAGCGATCCCAGGAGGCACACAGCACCACGAGCAGAAGGAAGGAGACCGCTAGACCCACCCACACCTGGCGGACAGTCCAGTACTGGCCGAGTGTAAGACGACACGATGTCCTACCCGCCACTCGAAGGTGAGGATGATGCCGAAGACGCTGGATTTGGAGCGAGGAACACTGGCCGCCAGTAGCTGCAGGCCGCTGTTGAAGAAACTCGGCGTGTAGCCAATCACCCGGGACCGGGAGAGGTTCTTCATGAGGAACAGAGAGAGGTCGCTCTCCTGCACGCACCCCGTAGCTTCCTTCTTTTCTTCTCCATATATTATTATTAGAACTAAAAGAACCATGTTTATATTTGTGAATATCTAGAGGGAATATCTGTGATTCAATATGTCGGTAAATACGTAAATATTCCTAATGAAGCAGAGACTTCTTTCCAACTTGAAACTGGGATTTACATTCATGGAAAAAACTTATGGAAATTTCATGTTTTGATGTCGCCTATCATCTGTTTTTTTTTTTTTTTTTTTTTTTTTTTTTAAGGAGACAGAGGAAATGTTGTTCACATTAAGTTATCTCGTGTGTCTTCAATAAAGGTCACTGTGTATCAAGTATATTTCATAGTTATTGTCTGAATCTTGATATACATGCTTAAAAGTGCAACTTTCTTAAGTTTTGTCCATGAGTGAATAGTCAAACGTTTATTCTAATTACCAAATTAAAAGAATACCCCCACATGAATCATTTTAAAAATAAATATTTTAAATTAAGAAAAAATGAAACTTTTGTTGCGTCCAGCTAAGCTATGTCGCCCCAATATAGCCTACATGCGGAGGACCGTTACACACTCTGATGCCGTGAACGGATCATGTACAATGAGTGGATATTGTATAGCGTTGCATATCGAGTAGTATGTGATGGCCATGAGATTTGTATAACGTAAATAGGCATTATAAAGGCAAAATATTTAAATATTATACAATTGTGGTGTGGAAATATCTTTATTTACGGGGCTGCTAACCAAAATATATGGTATACAATAGTCCAATCTGTACAAATTTTCAAAAAATAATTAAAGGAAGTTTCATTATACTTGAGACTTCGCGTAATTATCTAAATTTTGTCACAGAGAAGTATACAAATTAAGATATCTAAACTCCCCAAGTATACACTCTAGGACAGATGTGAAGCGACACATACATCGATGGTAGAACAACTCCGACTCACGTTTCTTTGTATCATCCCCACGGTGCCGGTGAAGGAGCCGTTGAGAAGTTCTACGCCGAAGGTCCCGTCACTGGGGATCTGTACCTCATACCTGCGGCACTGCTGTGTGGAGGGAGGGTGGCAGGTCGAGGAGGAGACAGTACGTACGTGAAGTTGAGCTGGGTGGCGATCATGTCCAGGATAGTGCCCATGTAGCCGTGGAGGTTGATCTTATTGTCGGCTTCATCCCAGGTTAGCTCCGTCCAGGGCGAGTACTGCCTCACACAACTATAATATATAATAAATAAAATAAAAAAGACATCTCCTTCTCGTGAAACTGAAAGTTGAAGATGGCTTGCGTCATCTATCGGAATAATTCTTTCTGAGCCTTGAGATGAGGGGAGAACGTGACTTACTGTCTGGAGGAGAACTCTCCGTCGTTGGGGGAATCTCCTCGACTGTACATAACTGTATATTGAATCAATAATCCCTTCACTTACTTTTACCAAAAGGACAACTTGACGAGGGAAGAGTGTCTTTAATTAAAGACACTCTTCCCTCGTCAAGTTGTCCTTTTGGTAATAACTGTATATATTTTACTCTTTTACTTTATCCCTCTTTTATTTTATCCCTTTTTATAATTATTATATACTACTACCATTGACTTGTGTATGAGGTCAATAAAATATTTTTAAATCTCAAATCTCTATCGGAATAAATATCAACTATTCTTTGATTTTTAATTATTCCAGAATTGGCCAAATACCCATTCTTTATTAATCAAGATAATTGATTTTCAATAATTAAAAAAATCAACGAATAGTTTATATTTATTCCGATAGATGGCGCAAGTCATCAGAAACTTTCAGTTGCACGATAAGGAGATGCCTTAATTTATGAACCTTATCCCAATACAATATCAGATTGGGCGATGCCCAATCAGGCAGACGCCACCTTCGGAGACTGGCCGCGCCTCGAGGAAACCATGAGACTCGGCTCGCACCACACACATAGGGCGCCATCAGCTGGCTAATGGCTGTCTCAAGTGAAAGTATCCGTGAGATGGAACAGGCTGGACTCCAGGACCAAGCCGTTGGTCACGCGAAACCGACCAACCAACGACAGACCACTGGCGAAGAGAGGCTACTTAGCGATGACCCCCTCCTGAAGACCAAACATGTGAGAGGCTAGGGAGGCAACGGATTTCCTAGTAGTGCTCGTGTAGCCCTGGACAATCAGCGACTCAGACGTCCAGGAGATTCCAAGAAGAGAATGCGTTCGATGATTCCTGGAACCGCACCAGAGACCGCAGCTCTTGTCGAATTGACAGCCACCCCAGAGGCCATGCGGAACTCTTTAAAAGATCAGGGGCTGGGCCCAAACTGAGCGTTTTCCCTTATTAAGATAACGATGTAATTCGCATAGGCGGCCACTCATCTCCGGCCCAAAATCACCTTGAAGCGAAGCAGAAGAGGACCAAATCCAATGCTGAAGAAGGCGGCGCTGACTCCGCAGCCCTCCTTACCCCATTGAGAAACAGAAAGGGTCTGGTGTGAACATCTCCGACCCAGATGGCGGCATATGCCTTACTGTAGTTGCCCAGCCTCTCCAATAGGACCATCGGGTAGTTCTGTTCAGGTTGTCGAACGGCCCAACTAGATGACAGCCATCAGTGTGACATGTTTTTTTTTTGTCAAGGCGACTTCGTTAGACGCTCGCACGATGTTTCAGGATAATCACCGTTTCGGAATGATGTAGTTAGACATTCGGATACGAGATCTGGCAGATGATGATGCAGACGGCCAAAGAGCACTACGCTAAGGGTCCTGTAGTCGGTCGTTGGAAGGCTAATTGTGCAAGGTGCCTTTTTTACCCGGATCATCGTGCGATATTAGTAACAGAATAATCTTGCTGCGCCTCGAAGGTGGGAGCAAATTCCCGCGTAGCCGAGAAGCTTCGAAGATTTGTCAAAGAAATTCGATTAATAAATCTTAAAGGCCTTTAAAAACTTGCCGAAAATTCATCACATCTTGGGATAGGCTGCTTGAAAGATGGTAGATGGCTGCCGCAATCTAGTCACGGGATATTTTGGCGAGGAAGAACTGGTCTTTTTTGTCGAACTCTACCAGGGTTGCTTCTCTAAGGAAGTCAGCGATGGCTTCAGCCGAGCAGGGCGACTGGGCGAAGCGACTATTAAAACGTTCAAGAAGGAAATTCCTTAGTTCGCCCCGAAAGATTCCGTTGACTATGTCACTGGTGTAGGTGAGATTAGAGCGTCGAGGGAACACCCGAAGTTCGACAAGACAGGGTCGTCAGAGCGGACAGTGTCGCCCTCCGGTCTCGGCCTTAGGAAGATGTACCTCGATGTAACCACCGCCGGTCTTTTCGATGTCAGGCACCGAATATCCTCGACTATATCTGCTCTGATCTAATTCAAATATTCTCATAGCATCACAGGGGAAAAAAAGTATAGTTTTTTCTGATATTGAGTTTATGAACGTTTCTATTCGATAGACTAATAGGTCGAAACCGTAGCTGTCTGCATATGCAGGACAGTCTTGTAGAACTTGGATGAGCATGGCTCAGTGGTCCGAGTAGGCGTAATACATTTTTGATATTGGGTGACGCGGTCGCAAAAGCTTGATGGAAGTAGGATTCTGTTCAGACGACGTGCGTCGACCTGGCTTTCGATGATTGCGACCCTGGTGTAATCCATCACAACATCGAAGAAGTTAGCATGACGAGGTTGGCGTGGGTCAGAGTCCCGCGAGGGCTCCAACCTAACCGGGTGTCAGTTCCTCTGGCGACTACTCGGAGATGCTCAGATAATCGAGAATCCACGCGCCAGTTTGAATGTTCTGCAGTCAGCGACATTGCTATTAAGAAACATGAGAGTTATGAACATTGACAAACGTCATGGCGACGCCCCGAGCAATTAAGTCGACAATGGTAACCTTGCCCTGCCAAAGGATCCGCTGACGATGAACAAGGATTCCGGCCGCGAAGAAGTAGTTGAGGCTTGATCCCATCACGATGGTCATTGCGGGCGCAACAATGACGCTGTAGCCGTTACAGATTGTAACTGATCTCAATTCCATATTTCTTGAGAAAATGTCAAAGCTGTATTCTTCGAAATGCAGAAATGCCGCAGGTGTGTATTCAAGGTCCCAATACGAAGGCGCATTTAGTTTGCCAGACAGAAGATCAAGAACGCGACATATTCTTATACATGGCGCACTTGTTTCCCTGTGAGGACTATTGGCCAATGTGTCCAAGTCTTTTTTCTGTTTGTTGTTTGATTTGGTGAGGAGTGTGCTCATCTTGCCGTTGTGGGTGATGTATTTCCAGAGGTTATACTATGGACAGCGCTTGTGACGTCTTCTCAATTTGAAGGAGAACGTCTAGGTCTGTGCGATGTTGCACTTTCCTGGGATAGAGGAGGCTACTGGGGAGAAATTTATAGAAGGCGACGCAAAGGCGACAGAGATAAGGCGCAAAGGGCCTATTCCAAGCACTCGGATATTTAACAGGCTTTTTCTCAGGAATGACCAACTTATAATCCTGCAACCAGTCCTTCGAGGGAAGTTGGTTCTTATTTGTCCCATTTTGTGGCATTGGTTACAGTCTATCCGTAAAGCGCATAATTCCTATATTGGAGTGAGTATCCCCTTGATCTTGACTTCCGGACGAGCTGGAATGGGCGACAGTTTAATACCGTCGTGAAGTCTGTAAGCGCTTAACGCTCAGCAAGGATGATGGGGGTCCTTCAACTCCATCAGATTTTGGATCGTTGACACCACATGTCCTTTAGGGTCTACGCACTGCGACAAGGTCATGAAGAGCTAAACATTGCTGAGAATGATGCACACCGCCCTCTTCTTCGAATAAAACTCTCGCGAAAGATGTAATCTTCAATTTTAAGTTCCTCTTCAATGAGCTTTTCAGAGTTCTGAACGCTGAAAAAGCCAAATAGGATTTGTCTCTCCATCTTCGTCAGTTTGTATTCCGTACCTTTTCCTAATTTTGACTTCAGATGGTACTAAGGCTGTATAAAATCAGGGTAAACTCCAGTCATACATATTAGTCTAACTTACAGGATGCCGATTTGGCCAGAAAGTATGACTGAATCTGTTTTGTACATTCTTATACTCGAGGCTTGGCAGAAGGGTATTGATTGCCTCCTTTTGTTTTCGGGAGGGTTGTTTGGACACAGCCTCTATTGCTTTACCTGCTCACTACCTTATGACATCATAATGGCTTCAATAGTTTAAAATATCAATTTTATAGAAGGGGAAAAATTAGGAGAGGTATATACAAATGAGGTTTGATACTGTAGATGATGTTTTTGCAGTGTGTGTATTAGAGAAATCCTTGCCAAGTTAAATAATTTAGAAAAATTATTAAAGTTCTACTAGGAAGCGAAGGTTTGTTCGAAGTTGTGACAAGCTTGTTTTATGCCTTTATTAAATAAAATTATTGATTGTGTTGTGTGTGATTAAAAAATAGTTTTTAATTTTTTTTTATCAAAATGCACAAAAAAGGATAACATAAATATTTCAGCTACCGCGCCATTGAACAATTAGATATATATCAGTCAAAATTAAAGCGGCCACGGGAACGATCAACGTATATTGAGTGTAGAGGTAAAATATATAGTGATATATAGAAACTTGCTTATTATTTGTTCCAGGATAAACCAAATTGTGTTTGAAATTCATGATCGTCTCCCGCCGCTATTATTTCGATATTCTTTTGATTTTTTTTTATTTTAGTCATTAATTATAAATTTGAAAATATTGATATATACCTATATTCTAATATTTGTGAATTTATATATAAATAATGTTATATTTTTCAAATTTTTATTGGGTATATATAAACTATGCCATTTGTGGATATACGTATATAGGGAATGTTCGAGTACACACACAATTCTTTCACTTTTCAAGTCAATATTTCGATAGTGGTGTCTTTAGTTTTGTGAAAGTGAATAGATGGGCTGTATAGGAAAGGTGTTGAAATATATGTGATTTGTGGTCCCTATTACGTATTTTTTGTTGGTTTTCTGGGATATAGCTGTAAGATAATTTTAGTATGCATGAAATACCATTTTGCATATTACAGCCGCTTGCTTAGAAGGTGAAACAAAGGAATTCCTGTATTTAATATATAAGCCTGTCACAACATGCATTAGAGGGATCTTCATCAATCTAGAAGAGAACATCCATACGGACAAGGCACCTGAGTTGGCCGGTATTGTGATCAGGGTGCACGAACCGATCAGATCTGTTCCATGGGCTAGATACCACCATTAGAAGGATCGAAGATAACTGATTTCCTATACTAAGATATGCATTACAGCTCTCTACAACTAAATTTTGAAATCAAACAAATCTCTAATTTAAAAAAAATATATATAGCAACTCATAAAGAATATACGCGCAATGAAAGAGGCGTATTGGATCCAAAATATGCGACTATTTTTAAACATAAAATAACTTTTTACAAAACACGTTAATAAACGGCTGAAGTTGGGAAGTGATTAGGAGGCCGCTCTCACACACACCTGTACCTTATTTAAAAAATCTGGGAATCCACACAATATATAACAACTAGCTTTAATTCGAAATATTCTATATGTGTTAAAATGGAAAATTAAAATGGTAAATGTAGCTAGCCATTTTATAATAAAAAGAAGCACCTTAATATACGTCTTTTTATATCAGTTTTTTGACGTATTTTTCAATTATCATTAAAATATGAATATAGGAGGTGGCTAAATATCTCTATTGTATATCTTCTTGTGGGGATTTGAAGTTATTAGAGAGGATTGTCTGTGTGTGGAGAATATAACATACATTACGACATCTCCTTATAAAGGCAATACAATATCTTAACTCTGCACTTCTCTTGACCCACAATAATGATTGAAATAGAAGTCCATAGTTGATAAACCATTTCTGACCCGTCATTTCTAGAGGAGCGGGTGATGATCCATTTCCATATTTACACAAAGACTAAGAAACTCCTGGAACCTGATTTAATCAAATAAAAAATCTTTATAAACATGGTGGAAGTAATTGTGCAAATATAGGGTATTTGAAAGACTTCATTTCTCTATATACATACACTCATGGACAAACCTTATAGAAGTTGTACCTATTAGAATTCAGATCGGGATTCGGACAATAACTCTGAAATATATTTGATACACAGTTATCTTTTCAAAATATAATCCTTTATATAAATATTACGTAAAAATATCAGGCCTCCAGGGAAAAGTATCTTTTCAAAAACCTTTTTAATCTCTAGGTTTCGAACGGCCTTCTACAGGAGAAAACATTGTACAACACACAGTTTTTCCTCCTGTAAAAGTGCGTTCGTGCCCGAAAGCTATAAATTAAAAGGTTTTTGAAAGGATATTTTTCCCTGGAGGCCTGATGTTTTTACTCAACAGTGACCTTTATTGAAGATACACGAGATAACCAAGTGTGAACAAAATTGACTCTGTCTCCTTCAAAAAACAGATAACCGGCAAAATCAAAGACTTTCCATTTAAGTTTTGTCTATGAGTGTATATAGAATGGTTTTGAAAAAGAAATAAAGAGAGGCAGATTTCTCCTGCCTCAAAGTTTTCACTATACTAGGTGTGTTGAAGTATTGTCTTGAAATGAGGAAAACTCACGTGTACAGCTGATACCCGGATGTGTCTCATGTTGCATGTGAGTAGCTCCAGGACAGACAATCGACCAAGAAGATTACTTTCCGATACCACAACAAGGAGAATTAGAGTAATTATTGGCTGAAGTTATCTGTTCAGCTAACTGACTCATCGACCTATTTGTAATGGCAATCGAAGAGAACGATTGTCCCCCAAAATACCAGGTTCGTTGTCAAATATCTCAATGATGCGACTTTTGTAAGGTCAACTTGTAAGTTAAGTATTTATTGTGGAAGAAGTGTCGAGTGACACGTGCAAACTAACTCTCTTTTATCTAGAAGGTATTGGGCAGAGATCTCAATGATGCAACTTTTATAAGGTCGAATTGTAAGTTAAGTATTTCTTGTGGAAGAAGTCGAGTGACACATGCAAACTATATATTTTCTCTATAGAAAGTATTGGGCAGAGATCTGTATGATACTTCTGTTATAAGGTCGAATTGTAAGTTAAGTATTTATTGTGGAAGAAATCGAGGGACACATGCAAACACTCTTTTCTCTAGAAGGTATTTTTAGTTAGCATGCAGATTTATATGTAGAAAATTTAGGTATCGTAATTGTGTAACATTCCATAGTTGAAGCTATTTCTACACATCTCATGATGAAATGATGAAATTATGATGGATGTTATAGAACATCAATGATAATACCCATCCTCCCATCGGCTCGACCGCTCGACAAAAACGCACTCTTAGAAAATCTGTGCAGCTCTCTTTTAAAAAAAGGAATGAATAAACATATCCATTACCGAGTAATTAATTGTATTCTGAAATATAAATAAAAACAAGGATAATAAAATAAGCGTATCTGGATCTGTATGAAACAGAAAAAATGTTTCGAGTAATTATTTCTCTGTGTTTATTAATTAATAAATCGAGAAAGCGGAAACAATCCCTTTAAAATATTTTTCTTTTTGCATATAGTTCTTGGTACGCTCTCTTTATTATCTTTATTTTAATGGATCTCCAATTAATTTAAGCATTAAATAAAAATGATGGTTAGAGAGAAAGAGGCGTCCTAACCAAACCTGTGGCTTAATTTCATCTACTGCATAATAACGAGGCGAAGTCCATTGCATTCAGCCAGTATTAATAACATTAGTGAAATAAAATTAGAAAATGTAATCAATGAGCTATTTATATTTCGAAATAACACGTGATTGATAGAATGAACCATAATCATTTCTTGTGGAAATATATATACTGATATTCATAGGTAATAAAATGGCATATATTGGATTGAATAAAAAATTTGTCGCAATATAACTGTTGGGAAAAAATGATATATTCGTAGAGGTAGATCCTTTATTACTTAAAAGGTATAAAATAAGGACAAGAGATCAAACTATATGTACATCAGCAGCTCACGTCGGCCTGTCCTATCCAATAACCGCTAGCCAACTAACAATCCAACAAGGCCACGCTATATAGGTAGAGATGTCAATTTGCATAGACAATACTAAAACTATGCAAATATCTGCATATCAAATATCGTAGAAATATCTGCAATTGTCAATTTCAACAATAACTGGTTTAAATAACGTCTAGAAAAATATTTTGATTGAAAAATCAATATAATGTCGAGAAAGCATGCTTACTAATCTAGCCTCGAATAAGACCACCATGAATATTCAAGCAGATAAATATGACTTTGACCATCTGTATGATAAAGATATAAACACATACAATTTCACTACAACCTATTCTATTACCAGTTTTTTTTTTATTAACAATTATTTTTACCCAAAACTTTTTATATTTTTATTTTAAAAAAAAGAAAATCTATATTTTCCCATCACTTGTTGAATCATTTCCGTTTTATTTAATCTTATCTAATCAACACCTGTCTTTATTTTATCTTTCCTGGCCTGGGGAATCTAACCTTTTTGAACAACCTTGTTTGCGTGCAGCACCTTGGTACTTTAATATAGTGTATTGCGGCTTGTCTGATTGCTACATTATTTTTGGGCGTCAAAAATCATACATTTTGGTTAGTAGCCCGTAAACCCATATTCTCTCTCTCTACAATCTATTCTAGATAAAGGAATATTGTGATCTAATGATTTAATATAATCCTTAAATTCTAAAATATTAAAGTCAAGCTGTGAGACATACAAGAAGTGTCCTCGAATCCTTAATAGAACAGGAAGTCTTCGGGATTTCTCTCAAATCCTTTTCCAACCTGACACGCCATTATATAACACGCGGAAGTGTCGGCAGAATGGAGACAATCCTGGCAGATCTGGAGCATCCAGTAATTTCTCTTTCATTTACTTTCAATTACTGTTTAATCTCTCTTCAACCGTCCTTTATATTGTCCTTCTGGAAACCCTGACGTAGTTTATTTGGGTACTACTGTTGTAGTAGCTTATCCCCACTCACTCAGCCTTTTGATATATCTGCTCTTCTCCCTATGTTATCTTAATTTATTCAGACTTCAAACCTTGTCTCTATTTTGCTTCCTCTAAAACCTCGCCGATTTTAATAAAAAGAATTAGTGGGATATAGCGTCTGTTTTTCTTCAGTTATCAACTTCCCGCTGTTATTATTTATTTGTAATAATTGATAAGTAAAAATACATTTTAAAAAAAGCTTTTATTCAAATGCACTAAAAAGGAAAAAATAGAATATTGTATCCTCTGTCATTGAGCAATTATCTGAGTGAAAATAAAAGCGGCGGGGGGCGATCATCACGAATTTCGAACCTAATGGGATTTAATATGTAGCAGCTGATTCTTATAAGTGTTTGCTATATTTTCACCTCTTCTTTAAGTATGATCATCCCCCGCCGCTTTTATTTTCACTCAGATACATCATACATCAATGACAGAAGATACAATATTTTATTTTTTTATTTTTTAGTGCATTTAAATAAAATATTTTTTTAAATGTATTTTATATATACTTATTAATTATTTATTAAGAAAAAGGCATCTCCTTATCGTGCAACTGAAAGTTGCTGGTGGCTTGCGCCTTCTATCGGAATAAATATCAACTATTGTCGTTGATTTTTAATTATTCCAGAATTGGCCAAATACCCATTCTTGATTAATCAAAAAAAGCTAACCACGGACGCGTTTCGGGCTGTTGGCCCTCATCAGCGTGGTGCAAGCTGTACCTCAACGAGGTAAAAAATCAACGAGAATAGTTGATATTTATTCCGATAGATGGCGCAAGCCACCAGCAACTTTCAGTTGCACGATAAGGAGATGCCTTTTTCTTAATTTATGCACCTTATCCCAGTACAACATTACATTTGCACTTATTAATTATTTAGTTAGTTTTTAGTCATGAATTTACAAAACTTGAATCAAAAGTTCACTGGGGATTAGGCCTTAAATAGAAGGAAGCCTGCTCGCGGCGGATTGGTTAATGTAAGGGGCGTAACACAAAACTTTAAAAGAAATATAGAAATTTGTTCATTTCTGGCCACTCCGACCACCCAGAATTCTGAAAATTTGTACACTTGCATTGCTTATTGGGCTTATTAAATTAACTAAAATTGCTTCTACTAGAATGTAAAAAATTGATACCTTCGAGTATTAGTCTTCAGCTTGGAAAAACAAGGATTATTCAAACACGTTAGGACCGTATTAGTTAAAAGGAACATATAGTGCCAAATATCTATATTCCGAAATTATAACCTCTGTGAAATCTTTAGGACAAATTATTAAAGCCTCCGAGGTTGTGTTTCTTCTTTAAAACATTTAATAACGCTCAAGCTTTCGGGTATGGTGGCCCTTCTAGATTCGCGTTGCTCCTGTAGAAGGGCCACCATACCCGAAAGCTTGAGCGTTATTAAATGTTTCAAAGAAGAAACACAACCTCGGAGGCTTTATTAATTTGTCCCAAATATCTATATCAACAACAAAAAGTCTTTATCAAGAACACTCGTCCAATATACGATTCTCCCAGAGATATGTAAACAGAAGCAAACATGGCAGTTATCTTCAGAAAGTGGAGATTAAAATCGACCTTTCTTCTTCAAGTTAGATCCATCATCTGTGCTGCGTCTGTCTGTGCTGTTTTCCAGAATTTGTGAAAATCTAATGTATTGGGGGTTTGAATTTTACTACCTTATCCATTAGAACTAAATAGCTATATCAAATGAAGGCTTCTCTGCATTTTTTAAAATCAAAAATAAAATGTCTGCAATATAATGAAATAGTGTTGTTAGGTAGCGGAACGAGAATACTAGAAAGGTCCGCTACTTTCATATAACAATTCTAGTGTTCTGTCCAAGTTGATCCTCTCTAACTACTTTGCTGGAAAAATAGGAGATAAACTTCGTAAAACTATTTATTAGGCTCACTAATTGCTTGCCCTAATATTTCAAAGAAGGAAAATGTACAATTAAAACAGTTAAAGCCAAAAGAACTAAAACAAGGAGAGCGACAGTCCCAGCTGCTCACTCGAAGCTCGCAAAGCCTCGTCTTCTTGGGGACTCCCTCCGGCACTTGATGTTATCCTAGTTTTTATAGGAAACGCGCTGTGGAAGTTGATTTGCATAGACCTTTTCCTAAAGCCTAGTTTGCATAAAGTCTTCTTTCTTTTAATCTTGCAAAATTTGCCTAGGCTTTCTTACATACTCCCCACAAAATTATTGACAAATAATTTTCCCAAATTAGCATCCAACACTATCTTGGAATCGATTCGAAAATTCTTCCGAAAAATCCAACTCCATTGGGCAAAGACGTTGTACAGGTCTTATTACAATCCCGCCTCCTGTCTTTAATTTGGCAACTCGAACAATGCCATCCTTTCCTGGATACAGTTCTATAATTCTTCCCAATGGCCATTCAGTTCGTTTTCGCAAATCTGACCCAATGACAACAATGTCTCCAATTCGTAAGTTGTGACTATTCTTCCCTTTGTTCTTATTTATCAGATGAGACAAATATTCGGATCGAAAGCGATTTTTCAGTTCTCGTTCTAAGCTTTTTCTCCAGGCATAACTAAACTGTAGTCGGTCTTTTTCAGTTAAATCTCCTTCCGGGAATTTGATATTGCCCTTGTGACGTAAAAACATAGCAGGTGTCAAAGGTTGAGGGTCCTCCATTTCTTCTGAGATATACGTAAGAGGTCTTCCATTCATAATAGATTGAACCTCATCAAGCATCTTTACTAGTTGCTCCTTTCTGAGAGTAGCCTTTCCTAAAGTTCTTTTCAACAAATTCTTCATAGAGCGAATTAAACGCTCCCACCAACCTCCCCACCAAGCCGCAAAAGGAGGATTAAATCTCCACTGTATAGGTTTAACGCAGTCGCTCTCTTGAAGCTTCTTCCAATCAATCTGTTGAAAAAAGTTATCAGTTCCAACAAAATTTCTTCCATTATCACTAAAAATCATTGTTGGACGTCCATATATTCTAATGAAACGTTCTAATGATTGAATAAAAGCTTTGGTGCTAAGAGAATTCACCAAATCCAATGTACCGCTCGGTAAACACTGCAGGTATAAATGACCGTCCAGACCTTGGCTTGACCCTTTAGATACAATGGGCCTGTAAGATCGACTCCAATAATTTCAAAAACATTAGTAGTCATAATTCTTTCTTTAGGTAAAGGTGCTTCTTCTGTTATAACAGACTTCGCTGTAAGTTTTCGACAAGTCACACATTGCCGTACTACCTTCTTTACTGCAATTCTACTCTGTAAAATCCAGTATTTTTCTCTGAGTTCATTCATCAAAAATAAAACTCCAGCATGACAAAATTTCAAATGATGTTCTTCAATAAGCCCTTTCACAAGAGGATGTTTTCTCGGAAGTAAAATAGGCGACCTGTAGTCTTCAAAATCTTCTCTGTTCATATGAGTCAGATGATATTCTAGTACAGTTCCCAAAATAAATGGACTACATGTAGCGCCAAACATAACTCTTGTATGACGATATACTTGTACTTGATTTTCGTATTGATTCTGCCACCACAGGAATCGCATTGCATCTCTATCTTCTTCTCGAACCTCAATAGTCTGAAATGCTCTTCTAATATCAGCCGTAAAACCAATTCTTTTTTCTCGAAAGCGTATCAAAAGTTCCATAATTTTTTTAACACAGTTGCTTCCAGTCCATAAGCAATCGTTGAGTGAAGGATGTTTATCAATTTTGCACGACGCATCAAACACTGGGCGAACTGGCTTAGAAGCACTCTCTTTGTAAACAGGTCGATGTGGAAGATAATGAACAATTTCAGTAGGCTTAGCATTGTTTACATTTTCAATCAAGCCTTCCCTTTCCCATTTCTTGAAAAGATAATCATATTCGTCGTATTTACTGCTAGTTTTAAGCTTCCTGGTGGTACTGACTAATCTTTTATGCGCAGCAATTTCGTTTGTAGGTAGTGGAGTTCCAAGGTAATGGAACCACGTATCGTCCATCTTTGTTTCTGGAGATGTTCTTCAAAAATTCATTTTTAAAAGCAGTTTCTTGTTCTACTGAAGATTTCACTTCTACCGGATCTCTCACTCCAATAGTATCCAAATCCCACAGTTGCGAGATGGAAAAATCCTGTCTTGAATCTCCAAACATAGTATTCATGGACATAACTAGCATAGAATTTTCTTCATCAGACCATTCCTTCAAGCTGCCCAATAACGTCCAACCAAAATGGGTAAGCATAGCTGTTAAACCACAATCCAGTTGCAGCGTTTTTCCAGTCATCAATTTTCCGTAAATATCTGCACCGATGAGGAGCTCTATAGGTGGGTTGTCATTTCCAAGATCTGTAACTTTAATTTTTCTTTGTTCCAACTCTCTTTAGAAATTAAACTTGTTTTGTGGGAATTCTTGGAAGGGCTTGACAGATCTTTGACTGATCACGAACAGTGACTTTGCAAACAAAATTTTCATCGTCTGCCTTTAACTGAACATCATATAAATTATGCGTAACAGCCGTTGTTTGAATTCCGCCAAATAAAGCATGATGAACAATCTCTTTCGTCACAGGTTTCAGTCCTAATTCTTCCGCTGTTGTCTTCAAAATATAAGTATGTTGAGAACCTGAATCAAAAAAGGCGCGCACAAATTTCCTCCCCTTTGGTGCAATAACATTCAACATCAATGTCTGAAGAGCAACATTCTGTTGACAAACATGGTTGGAACAATCATTATGCTTTTTCAGATCTTCGTTTGGTTTCACCGTAGCATCAAAAGATTCAAAATTTTCGCGATGTGAAACCCGTTGTTTAACCCTTTCTGAATTTTCATTAGTCAATTCTGGTTCAATTCCCAATTGAGCAGCCTCTTTATTATTTCTATCTCCTCGAGTGCACATAATTAAAAAATGAGACGAGCCACAGTTGTAGCACCTAACCCTTGTTCTGCAATATCTAGCAAGATGGCGTCCTTTTAAGCATTTGAAGCAAACCTTCTTTTCACGGATGACTTTTCTTTTTTCTTCTAAAGACATCTTTTTAGCGGCAAAATAATTTTGACTCGCATGCTTCTTTTCACAAAATATACATCCGCCTAATTCTGTTTGTTGTAATCCGGTCACCGTTGGAATATCTTTTTTTTTTTTCTTATTAAATCCTTTCTTTCTTTCTTGGTCGGAAGTTTCAGCAATTTGGAAACCGCCTTTAGCTAACTGGATATTCTGTTGAATCAAAATCTCCCTTTCCAAAAAGTCCATCAGTTCATCCAGTCTCGTCTGATGTTCAACATCAAGCTTGATGAACTGAGATCTTCGTTGCCACGTTAGCAATAGTTCGTCAGATAGACACGATTCCACTAAGGGATACAGCCATGTGTCGGGGCTTGCCCTTTCCAAATTCAAACTTTTTAAAGAACCAAGATAAGATTGAAGTTTATAATATAGTTCATGAAAAGGTATTTTTTTCTTTCCGCTAGCACTATCGATGACCAACTTGAGCAGTTCTCTCACATATACTTGTAACAACAAATCAGGATTAGCATAACGTCTTCTTAAAGCATCAATCGCCTTAGAATAATTTTCTTCAGTAAGCGGATAAATAGATACGATTTTATAGGCCTCAGTGTCGATACTCAAACTTTGAAGTAAATAATAGAACTTGTCGCTATCCTTTAGTCTGATATCAAGATGAATCTTCTCAAATTGAGCCCAAAAAGTTAACCAATCTATTAAATTACCACTAAACTTCGGTAATTCAATGGTGGGAAGCCTTATTTTCTTTGTAGTATCTGGAAAAGAATCTTGAACTACAACTTCTCTTGCAACTTGTTTTTGAACATCTTCATAGGCAACAATTGCTTCAATTATGATTTCTTGATAATGTGCACAATCATCCATTTCCTTTTCTAGATCCGCTTCATCATCTTCTGCCAAAATGTCGATTATCTCTTTATCAGACGACAGCAGTACTTTCTGTACACCCTGAATTCTTCTTACTCCAACTGTTGCCTTAAAATAATCCTTGGATTCACTTTTTTGTAACTTGACTTCTCACGGGGGCTCGCTTCTTGATACACAAACTTAGAGCCATTGTATCAAAATATCTCCGATAAACAATAATCCACTTGAGCAGAATCACGTCCGGGGCTCACCAAAAAATGTTAGGTAGCGGAACGAGAATACTAGAAAGGTCCGCCACTTTCATATAACAATTCAAGTGTTCTGTCCAAGTTGATCCTCTCTAACTACTTTGCTGGAAAAATAGGAGATAAACTTCGTAAAACTATTTATTAGGCTCACTAATTGCTTGCCCTAATATTTCAAAGAAGGAAAATGTACAATTAAAACAGTTAAAGCCAAAAGAACTAAAACAAGGAGAGCGACAGTCCCAGCTGCTCACTCGAAGCGCGCAAAGTCTCGTCTTCTTGGGGACTCCCTCCGGCACTTGATGTTATCCTAGTTTTTATAGGAAACGCGCTGTGGAAGTTGATTTGCATAGACCTTTTCCTAAAGCCTAGTTTGCATAAAGTCTTCTTTCTTTTAATCTTGCAAAATTTGCCTAGGCTTTCTTACAAGTGTATTATCATAATATAATCAATATTTGAAATTTATCTCTTCTTTTTTTCTTTCTTATCTCCACTCATTCATATTAGGGTATCAAGCTTGTAGAGCTTGTTGATGGTGTCTGCTTGGGGATGAGTCGAGCTTATCAATGGATGAGTCAGTACAGTCAAATAATATGGTTTGGGCTGCAGGTTGAGAATTGCACTTAGTGCATAGTTAGAAAACCTTTAAACAATTCTGGAAAGCCGTAGATGATTAACGTTTATAAATGTCTTTAATTGTGAAAGATACGGAGCGCCAGCTTTTGAGGTAAACTCGGTGACTCAAACTCCTGGGCCTATACGTAGATGGTTAAGACCTTAAAATAGAACTTCGGTCGTGAGTGAAAAAATGGCGCGTATTGTTTCTTTATTTGTCACATGATTCCTACAATTCAGTAAAATTCCCTTTATTTACACGTGTAATTTTATTAAAACTTCCCTCAGTCGTGACACCGAAGCTGCAATTTCCAGGATTACGCAAGCTGCGGCAGTCGAGGAAGTCGCCGGCTCTAAATTCATCTTTGTGTCTGTCTTGATGTAACATTTTTTCTGAAAGGTGTAAGACATTGGCATCATTTTATCATGATTTCCCTGAAGAAATAAAAAATACGTCTGGATTCTGCTGGAATGAATTTTTGCCCTAAAAATTATGTTTTAACAAATTCTATTATTTTGCTCATATAGAATTACTAGCCGAATTACCCGGGCAACGCCCGGGTTTTACTCGATTAAATGCTTTCATTCAAATACTATTCGTTACAATTATAAATTGGCGCCGTGGATGTCATTCTTGTGAAACGTCCCGCTCCAAACTTTGTGTCTGAGAAGCGATATTTTTATAAAGAGATGATCTGGCTTTGTGTCTTCTGCTCGAATGAATGTTTTTCTGTTAGAATTTTGTTCCTGCATACTAAAAATGAACTGGCTTCACCCGTGGTCTCTGCTTTTTGGAATTTTTCCCGCATATAATTTTGTATCTGATAATCAAATATGATACAGCAATATTGTCATCATCATTTTCTGAATAAAAACAACTACTTTTTTCCCAGAACCTGTCAATTTATTTTTCTTGACTAAAAATCCGAAAAATATATTTTCCAGATTTTTCTCTATGTTACGATGTACTAGAGCGCCATCTGTTATCAAATTATAAAACTATTTTAGAGGCGTAATATTCTTTTTAAAAATGAACAATTTCTACTGTCCTTACTGCGATGGAAAAATTAAAGGGAGGGCCTGGCTCATCAGTGGGTTCACCACTGATGAGCCAGGCCCTCCCTTTAATTTTTCCATCGCAGTAAGGACAGTAGAAATTGTTCATTTTTAAAAAGAATATTACGCCTCTAAAATAGTTTTATAATTTTTCTCTATGTCCTGTTAAAACACGTTTTACATGTCCATTAGGTCAGCTGATATTACCTCCCATCTTTACCGCTAGAGGCGCTGCTTGCGAGCGAAAGGGCAAATTTGCCACGCAATTTGCAAATAACTTGTATACATACTTGTATACTTGTGTACATAGACCATAAATCTGTACATAGACAGGAAAATCACATATATTTTAATAATATAAATGAGTTTTAAAAATTGTAAAAAAAAAAAGCATCGGCCGGGAATTGAACCCGGGGCGCCCGCGTGGCAGGCGAGCATTCTACCACTGAACCAAAAGCAAACGGTGACAGAATTGTGCATCTGGTTCAAATAACATTAATAGGTACCGCTCAGCAAGAGCAACCTAGTTCATGATAATTGAACAATGAATAATATGTGAAGGCCATTCACATATTAAACAATTTTTAAAGCCGGATTCAATCCCGGTTCATGACTGTCGGGAATCGAGCGTGTTACCCTCTCATCCACCGACTATATTTTGGAATTGTGCATGACTCTGATACTTGTATATATTAATTATTCTTAACTAGCCAAATGGAGAGTCGGTGGACGAGTGGTTAACACCCTCTATTCCCGACAGCCATGAACCGGGATTGAATCCCGCGTTAACATTTTGTTTTAACATGTGAATAACCTTCACATATAATTCATTGTTGTAAATATCATAGGTTTCTCTTTTTGAGCGGTATCTAATAAAGTGATTCTGAAACAAAATAGCCGAATGACCCAGGTAATGCTCGGGATTTACTCGAATGCATATTATGATGCATTAGCGCACCATCTGTTATGAAAATTCGAAACTATTATAGACGCGTATGATTCTTTTGAAAATTAAACAATTTCTACTTCCATCACTGCAATAGAAAAAAATTAATGTATGTAATTATGCTCTCCTGAAAGCTTATGTCCATAGTTCATATAAAATATCCATTCCAAAAGTCTAGCATCAGTATCACTATAAAAGGAAGATCGAAAATGCAATATTACAGCGGTATGGTAGATTAACAAGGCACCTTGGTTGGCCAGTATCGTGATCAGGGTGCACGGACCGATCTGATCTGCTCCAAGGACAAGGCACCTCCACCATCATGGTAGATTAAACTGGCGAAACCGCTGAGAGGGTTCACCACTGATGAGCAAGCCCTCCCATTAACTTTTGCATATTGCAGTAAGGGCAGTATAAATTGTTTAATTTTTAAAAAGAATCATACGCGTCTAATGCATATGTAAAAACTAAAAAATGATGTTTTGAAAATCTAATAAAATTTTCATAATTATACACCTATCCCCCGATTTACACGGTACTTGTTTTACACGTTTTCGCTTTACACGGTTTTCCAAATAAGTTTTTTTTATCGCACTATACTAAAATGCGATATTCTACTCTATACTACCTATGTTGAAAAGAATATTGGGAGGCTCTGATTCATGAGGGGGCGAACACCTATTCAGATTTGACAGTTTAATATACACCTATCCCTCGATTTACACGTTTTTCTCAGGAACGTATCTACCGTGTAAATCGGGGGATAGGTGTATATTATAATCCGGTTTTGCGCGGGTTTTCTTCGAATGAAATTTGCCAAACGAATGCTTTAACAAATAGTATTTACTATGATTATATCTTATTATCTCTCTAAAGTAAAATAATTAGAAACATAAAAATTGTAAAAATGAAACACAAAATGATATTGACAGTAATAATTATATATTAATTGGAATCTTCATAACTACTAATTAGAGTGATATTCAATAATTATAATAAATAACATTTGTTGAAGACATTTTTACTGACAAATATTCACTAGGGGAGTAGGCGGGCAGATAGGTCATTTATTCAGGTTATTTATTCAGTAAGATATTGGCAAGAAAATATTTTATTCAATCCAATAAATGCCTTTTTATTATCTAATATATGAAAAAATAGTACAAATGTGATATTGTACTGGGATAAGGTGCATAAATTATGAAAAAGGCATCTCCTTATCGTGCAACTAAAAGTTGCTAATGGCTTGCGCCATCTATCGGAATAAATATCAACTATTTTCGTTTATTTTTAATTTTTCCAGAATTGGCCAAATACCCATTCTTGATTAATCAAGAAAAGAGGTTGAGGTACAGCTTGCACCACGCTGATGAGGGCCAACAGCCCGAAACGCGTCCGGGGTTAACTTTTCTTGATTAATCGAGAATGGGTAATTGGCCAATTCTGAAATAATTAAAAATCAACGAGAATAGTTGATATTTATTCAGTTGCACAATAAGGAGATTCATTTTTCATTATCTAATATATGTTTATCAAAAACCATCTTTATTGAGACTTTGACATTAAATGGTTAGTAGAGGAGAAGGTACATTAAAAATCTATGAAGAACTTGTATGTATCGTACTTGGATTTGTTCATGAGGTGTTGAGCTACTTCCATGCGGAATGGTTTAATCAGTTGTTTTGGTTGAGAAGAGTAAAAATCAATTTATCCTGACTTGTTTTTGCTTATCCCTAGTACACGTGGTACAGGCCATGATAATCAAGGGTGGGTAGAAGTTGGCGACTGCTTTTACTGTAAGTGCACCACATGTCTTCACATGTGAAAAGCAGTTCGACTTTGCACTTTAAAATGTGCCAGAGCCTCGTTTGGTTATTTGCACTCGCTGGTGGGGTTGGACTTTTGCAAAAATCGGGGGCCATTGGAGCATTTTTTTTTAATCAGAAAAAAAAGTGTCCAATGCGGGAATTGAACCCGGGTCGTAGAGGTCGAAAACCAACGGTTTAGACCATCCTTTTATCCTGTTGAAATATGGCTATGGGTAAGCCCTGAAAGTAAGGAAGGAAAACTGGCTCCAACACCTCGGAGATGTAGCGTTGGCTGTTTAAAGTACCGGCAATGCGTACTAGAGGAGTGCGAGAGTGATATCCAATACCGCCCCATACCATAATACCCGATGCAGGACCAGTGTGGCGGTGCATAACGCAGCTGTTCAGCATCCTCTCTCCACGGTGTCTCCAGACTCGAATCTGACCATCGTGGTGTTGCAGACAGAAGCGTGACCCGTCAGTAGAGACAATTTCATTCCATTCTGCCGTCCACATCCTTCTTTCATCGCACCATTGGCAGCGACGTCTGTGGTTCTGAGTCAAAGGTAGACGAAGCAATGGACGTCTTGCGGACAGACCACTCTGCTGTAAACGGCGTCGAATGGTACGCGCAGACACTGGATGATGCGTTACAGACTGAATGTGCTGTGCTACGTGATGTGACAGAGAGATCTGTCATTGCCATGCGCACAATTTGCCTGTCAGCGCGTGAAGTGGTGCACTGAGGTGGATGCGATCGAACACGTCGGTCCGTCGTACCTTCCTGCATCCACCGATCACATATCCGCATTACAGTTGTTTGGTTTCGTCCAACACGACTACCGATTTCCCTGAAAGATAATCCACAATCTCGGTAGGCCACTATCCTTCCTCTGTCGAACTCCTATACTTGATCAAAAGATGATCGCTGTTTTCTACGAGGCATAATTGATCTTTTTTCTAAACACAAGAAAAACACAATTGCCGAACTTGAAATCGTCGAAATCTCCAAGCCTTGAATAGTGCTTTGAAGTGGAGCCACAGGCGCGCGTGATGTGCGTCTGCGCTGAAATTCTAAACAGTTGCATATCTCACCTCCACTAATGCATGTTGTAAATTCCATATTATTTGCATAGTTCTTTCAGGGTGTTGCATTTACGGTGGCCAGCAATTTAAATAAAAAAGCATTAATTCTGTAGTAACTTTTCTGTATTTAATTTTAAAAAAAAATCAAAATAGCTAAGTTGCGTATTTTAATGTTACACAAATCTTGTTTTACATATGTGTCTAAAATGTGGTTAATATTGATGCATTCTAACGAAAGTTTTTAGCGAAGCCCACTTATGGAATTTCGCATATACATATATAAGAGAGATATTTCTTTGTTAAACTTCGCTTAAAAACTATTTTGTTTGTGTGTCAAATACTTAGCACAATACTACCGAAATAAATTTACTCAACAAATATATGGGGTTTGAAAATAGAGCAATTTTTTCATAAATAGATCTTTAATTGAAAAGACATATTTACTGGATCAAAATATAATTTATTTACCAATATTCCAGTTGGCTAAACGCCACCCTATTTCAAGGCATCACAACATATTAATGTCAACATACTTGTATGTTAGAATTCCTTGAAAAATATTGGCGTTCTGCCAACTGAAATATTGATAAATAAATTATATTATGATTCAATATATACCTTTTTAATTAAAGATTATATAAGTAAAGCGTGCAGTTTTTTTTTTTTTAATATTAGAAGAAATTTGGCATTCACTTAATTTAAAAGGTATGCTGACCTCTACATTAACAAATAAAAAGGATGATACAGCAATATGTGACTTGCAACAATTTTATCAAATCACACAATATGCGTCTCCCGCTTATAAATAGCTCGTATTCTAACCAATTTTAATCATTTCGGCGATGGTTCCAAAATTCTTTGCCATTGCCTTTATGGCGCAATTGGTAGCCTCTTCATTATCTGCTGTAAGTATTCATGTGAACAATGCCTCAGTACCTTCGTTAAACCTGAAATCACGATATTTCTTTATACATTAGAACCCTATTTAATCGTGGCCTTATTGCGCGTCATGTTTCTGGTTAATTTGCATAAATGACTCAGTCTTGGTTCTGGTACCAAAATAACTTTACTAGGTGCTGCTTAAAAGGAGCAACCTAGCTTATGATATTTACAACAATGAATAATATGTGAAGGTTATTCACATATTAAAACAAAGTGTCCAATGCGTGATTAGATCCCGTTTTATTGCTGTCGGGAATCGAGGGTTTTAACCACCCGTCCACCGATTTCTTATGACTCAGTCCCTTTTTTTCACCACACACACATTTTTAGAATTTTACAAACTCTAATAATTATAATATTCTGGATTATTATGAATAAAATAGTTTGAAATTCAATTTAATTTTCAAAAGATGGCGGACTTTAGGGTGCAAAGTTTTTATGAAAAAGGTCATGAAAATACTATTAAATCCCTATATATATAAAAGTCAGTGTATGTATGTATGTGTGTTTGTTCCTATGTCGGCTATACACGTCCACAATAAGTAACTAATCTGACTGATATTTTAACAGTATATAGAGTGGAATCTGGAAAAACTTATAGTGAATATTTCAGGTCTCTATCCCGAATATTCTTCGGATTATTTGCAAATTTGCGTGCAAATATACCCTTTCGCTCGCAAGCAGCGCCTCTAGCGGTGAAGATGGGAGGTAATATCAGCTGACCTGATATACATGTAAAACGTGTTTTAACAGGACACAGAAAAAAATCTGAAAGAGATATTTGTCGCATTTTTAGCCAAGAAAAATTTAAATTGACAGGTTCTGGGCAAAAATAGTTGTTTTTTAGTCAGAAAATGATGATGACAATATTGCTGTATCATGTTTTATTATCAGATACAAAATTATATCAGGAAAAATTCCAAAAAGCAGAGACCACGGGTGAAGCCATTCATTTTTAGTATGCAGGAACAAAATTCTAACGGAAAAGCATTCATTCGAGCAGAAGACACAAAGCTAGATCATCTCTCTATAAAAATATCGCTTCTCAGACACCAAGTTTGGAGCGGGACGTTTCACAAGAGTGACATCCACGGCGCCAATTTATAATTGTAACGAATAGTATTTGAATAAAAACATTTAATCGGGTAAAACTCGGGCGTTGCCCAGGTCATTCGGCTAGTAATAGATAAAAATACATTTCAAAAAGCTTTTTTTTTTAAATGCACTAAAAAGAAAATTGTATCTTCTGTCATTGAACAATTATCTGAGTGAAAATAAAAGCCGCGGTGGACGATCATCATAAATTTCGAACCTACTATGATTTATTATGTAACAGCTGGTTAGAGATTTTTATAAATGTAGCAGGTGTACTCTGAGGGCGTCGAGGTGTCTGTTCATAGAGATTTGAGGTATAGACCAACTGACCATCCTGAGTTCAATCATCATACCTCTCGTGAATTTATATCTCAATTTATATCTCAACCAACATGCGCGAGATAGCTGCTTAATTTGCATCATTAATACAACATAGTGGGTTACTTTTACCCTGCAATTAATATATTTTTTACACACTAATTCTTGGCGTTGCAAATTCATAGTTATGAAGTGTGTATATACTAATAAAAACAAATGTTTCTCTCTGAAAATATTATTTATTACTAATGAATCAAAACCACTCTAGTTAGTAGTCATGATGATGAGAGTAAATACATATCATTACCATAAAAATTATCTGACTCGAAATTTTCAAATTATTTAATTTTTCAACTTTCACAAAGATGAGAATACACCACCAATCAAAATAAACGAAGTAATCAAATAGTCAGGACTCTGAAAAGGCCTTATAAATTGCGCAAAACATAAATCCAAATTCTATTCATCTGAGCGCTACATCACCAAAACTACTTTAAAAATTTTCGATTAAAATTGAAGAGTTTACAATTATCATAGAAAATGATGTGAAAAGCTAGCACATAACATAGAACGAATGGTGCACGTAAACATATAGAAGAAATAATTATATATTATATATAGAAAATAATAAAAAATGTAAAAATATATAATATTTCGCGTGTGTATAAATTTCGATTGTTTTAATAAAAATATATCACTTTCAATAATAAAAAAATAATTTTAGTTCCCTTGAAGTCTAATAAACCGAAAATTGCGCATAAACTAACATTCAAAAAACATTTGACCAGAAACACGGCTCTTTATATAAATAATAATAATTATTATTTTAAATTATATAATATAAAAATTATTATAAATATACTTTATATAAATAATAATAAAATATAATAATTTATAATAATTTTATTGTTTACTCGGTGCAAAAAAAAAATATTTCTAATTTTCAGGACTGGCACTATTGCAAATGTTTTTGTTTACAATATAATAGGCGTATTGTCATTAAATTTAATCTTTTGCTTAGAATGCACTTGTGAAAATATATTCACCTTTATTAAGAAGGAACTAACTACATTTTCAAATTTTCAACTCAATCAATTTTTAAAATGATCCCAAAATCATATTTAATTACTATTGCATATGCACTTTTAACATATTTGGTTTTTTCATCGTTACTGCCAGTAAGTATGCATAATTGTAAAAACTATTTTGTGTGTGTCATCATTTAAAAATAAAACATATACCTAGCATTTAAAAAAACATACATTAATTAGATATTAACCTAGGTTTTTTTAAATATAATTTGAAATTGGCCAGCAAAAAGTAAAAGTAATAAAATTATAAGAACCATAAATTCAAACATACTCAACCACATACATTGTCTTTATTATTTATAAAACGGGCAGGTCTTTAGACTGGTTACCATATTCACTGTAATGTTGTATGCTCCAAATTGGCTGCTGAAATAATTTTTCCACACCCATTTTTTTAGGCTATTAGGTTGTATAGGTTATTATATATATAAATTTTTTAGCATTACGGTCCATGAGGGGACATTCACGCTAGAGGACACCTCTCTACAAAGGACTCTTGCAAAATTACTAATTTTACAATTTTTAGCAACTCTCTGGTAAGAGGACACCTCTCCCTAAAGGACAATTTAGCTCTGCAATTAGGTGTCCTTTACAGGGAGGTTCAACTGTATATATAAATATACAGTAAAACTCCTCTATAGTGAACCCCAATGGGACAAAACTTTTGGTTCACTATAGCCACACACTATTGCCACACACTTAAAAATGATAACTATGTTTTAATTCCATAAATTGACCTATTTTCATACATTAATGCTGGGTATCAAAATGGCCACAAAATATCTTATGAAAAGTTCTTTGATGATAGGTTCTTATCATTAGCACCTCTATGTCTAATTTTAAAATCAAGACATTTCCTAGGCAAAAAGCTTTATTAATTATTTATTAAATTCAAAAGACAAAAACCTCTCGCAATCAGTATCTTTTATTATTACAAATAACGGACGCTAGCTTTCGAACAATTAGTTCTTCAACGGGCGTTTTAACAAAACGAAATCAGATTCTTATTAATATATAGAGGTAATAGAAAAAATATATATATACAAATATTCGCTCAAAGATATGCTAAAAAGGTAAATTAGAGAATTGAAAAATAATCAGATATGCAAAAACTTCTTTAAAACTAAATTAAGTTTAAAATTAAGTTTAAAACTAAGTGGGGAAGGGGGGGGACATAGCAGAATTCGTTCTTCAAATTCTTTTTAAAAAGACAGCGGAACTGTTCCGAGACATCTATTCTTCTGTTTATGCTGTCTTTACAACCAGAAACCAAGGATTCCAAAATTAATCTTTCCCCTTTGTATCTGATGTTGTTGTAATGGCAGTTGGGGTTATCCAGATTATTCGGTTGCCTGCAATGATTGTGAATCCGTTTATGTAGGAGAAACAGGCAGAAAAATCGAAAACCGAATCAAAGAACACAAATACAATATCAGCTCAAAAGACCCCAGATCCCTTCTGTACCAACACACGTTAAACACAGGACATAGTTTTGATCTGGATAACCCCAACTGCCATTACAACAACATCAGATACAAAGGGGAAAGATTAATTTTGGAATCCTTGGTTTCTGGTTGTAAAGACAGCATAAACAGAAGAATAGATGTCCCGGAACAGTTCCGCTGTCTTTTTTAAAAGAATTTGAAGAACGAATTCTGCTATGTCCCCCCCCTTCCCCACTTAGTTTTAAACTTAATTTAGTTTTAAAGAAGTTTTTGCATATCTGATTATTTTTCAATTCTCTAATTTACCTTTTTAGCATATCTTTGAGCGAATATTTGTATATATATATATATATATTTTTTTTTCTATTACCTCTATATATTAATAAGAATCTGATTTCGTTTTGTTAAAACGCCCGTTGAAGAACTAATTGTTCGAAAGCTAGCGTCCGTTATTTGTAATAATAAAAGATACTGATTGCGAGAGGTTTTTGTCTTTTGAATTTAATTTTATGCGCAAGTTTTTTGATCTTATAATTATTTATTAAAAGATTATTTTAAAACAACTTCATCATATTACACTCTATAATACAAAGTTTACTTCAAAAATGTACCTAATACTTTGTTGCTTGAAATTACTTCTCAAGAATTGCCCCTTTCAAATAAAGGACACATATTCTTCTGTAGTTTCATTAACCCCAATTACCCCATTGTATACAAGGTCATGGAGACTATATTCATTGATCAAATTCACAATCTTGGTAGAGTTGGAATACAGGTCCTGTCTTGAGGCTTCCATGCATTCCAAGAGTTGGTCTGGCGAGGCCTCTTTGGTCCTGCAAATGGTGCATTGTGTCTTTACACCATCCTGGAAGAGGAGCAGTCTTGTATGGCCAGTTTTGAGCCTGGATATATACATAGGTTGCTGCCTGTCTGTTCATCCCACATTCCAGAATATATCCAGGCATTTGGTTCAGATACCAATGATGGAATGTTGACTCCGGTATTTTTGCCTGGATTTTCCTTATTTGTATGTTTTTGGAAGAGTTGAAATCAAGATCTGAGTCAGGTATTGCTGCTGATTTTGCAATTACATCTTCTGTGTCATTACCTTTCAGTCCTATGTGGGATGGAATCCACTGGAAGGTGATTTGTGTGTCTCTGTGAAGCTTGTTTAAATTCAGATCAATTTTCCTCAGGGAAATTTTAGAGCTGGTGTAAAATGGTTTATGGCTTGTATAGCTGACAGCGAGCCTGTGAATTTCATTTTGTTTTGAACCTGTCATGCAAACCACATTGCTGGCTTTAAAAATCACGATAGTTGATGGTATAAATATAACTTTTTGTTGCATCACGGACCTGTGTATTTGGACATTTTTTTAGCCTTGTTTAGACTAGCTAGATATAGAATGATTCTATAAGGAAATGCAAATATATATGATCACGGCAAAAGTTGGGGTTGATTCCCCTTGTAGCAATTTTCAGTTTTTGATTTTTTCTTTTATAGTAGAAATGTTACATTTCTAAATTTTACCCTGTTCTGAAGTTTTGCCTACGTTATTTCACACATTTTGAAAAGGTTTGATAATAGCATTTTTTAGCGGTAGCTTTATAAAGCACTATTTGGATTATAGATTATAACTACAATAAAATAAGACCTAATCCAAATAAATTAATAGTGTGTGACTACTTTTCACATGTGTAGACATGTGGTGCACTTACGGTAAAAGCAGTCGCCTACTTCTACCCACTATGATTATCATGGCCTGTACCACGTGTACTAAGGAGATAAGCAAAAAAAAAAAAAATAGTGTGTGATGTTTCGGTAACAGTCTTGTCACTGAAATGTCACACACTATTAATTTATTTGGATTAGGTCTTATTTTCTTGTAGCTATAATCTATAATCCAAATTGTGCTTTATCATGCTAGCTTCATTATTTAAAGAAAAAAAGCTTCTCCTGATTAAGTGTGAAAGTAGTTGATGGCTTGCACCATCTATCAGCATAAATATCAACTCTCTAATCATTGTGACAAATAGTACAAAAGTGAATTTGTACTTGGATCAGGTAGATAAATTAAGAAAAAAAGGCATTTCCTGATCGTGCAATTTAGTTACTCTTGCTGATGGCTTGCGTCATCTATCAGAATAAATATCAACTCATCGTTGATTTTTAATTATTCCAGAATTGGCCAAATACCGTTTCTTGATTAATCAAGAAAAGCTAACCACGTACGCATTTCGGGCTGTTGGCCCTCGTCAGCGTGGTGCAAGCTGTACCTCAACAAAAAAGCTGGTCTTTGGGGCATCTTGAAAAACCTTGAAACAGATATTTAGGCCGGAAGGGCGTGAGAATGCCAATTGATTGCGCCAAAAGATGGCATTCTCACGCACTTACAGCCTAAATACCTGTTTCAAGGTTTTTCAAGATGCCCCAAAGACCAGCCTTTTTTGTTGAGGTGCAGCTTGCACCACGCTGACGAGGGCCAACAGCCCAAAATGTGTACGTGGTTAGCTTTTCTTGATTAATCAAGAAACAGTATTTGGCCAATTCTGGAATAATTAAAAATCAACGATTAGTTGATATTTATTCTGATAGATGGTGCAAGCCATCAGCAACTTTCATTTGCATGATCAGGAAATGCTTTTTTCTTAATCTCTAATCGTTGTTTTGTATTTTCCCAGAATACTGGCCAAATACCCTTTCTTGAGTAATCAAGTAGAACCTCTCTGAAACCTAGTTGCAGAGCCAAAAGTGTCATTTTGGTGATGAAAACTGTCCTTTATAGAGAAGTGTCCTTTAGTTAGAGTGTCCTTTCATGGAGGTTCTGCTGTATTTCTGTTTTTTTGAAAGCATACAATTACTATATTGTTGTGCTGTACCCGGATGCTGTTTGTGTTCTTTATGATCAGGATGCTACAAAGACGATATTGGTGTTTGTGAGAAGATGCAGCTAGGGCTTTATTAAAGTGATACAAATTTGAAGGAATATAAATATGCAACTTTGTTCAATCTTCGCTATAAGAAGGATCCTTGGCACCATGGATGTCACTCTTGTGAATCGTCTCGTTCCACACACAATCCACGTCTGCCTCGGGCAATACTTGTAGGCTGATCTACTACCGTCCAACACACTTGTTCTGCTTCCACTTTCCAAGAGCTCCATACATTTCAATTTCCAATCTGGCCTGGTCAGCTTCCAGAAACATTTATGGTGAGGCCAGCAACTGCTATCCATCAGGCTGTTTCCAGCGCCTTCTTTTGTCAAGACTCCTTACTGTAGAACTCTTCGCATCAGACTGTCATTTTTCTCCCTGAACTCTGCAGTTACTCCTTCACCCTATCAGCATCCCCTCCAGACATTTTTTTCTCCCTGACATTCTCCATTCTGCCATGGTGCCACCTCGACTGGCATCAGTAGCATTTCCTTATCTATCTCTTTCTCACTACATACAAATGTTCTTGGCAAGCACATGTTCTCCTCCAATCTGCTAAGTTCACTACCATGCTGAATCTTTATTTTTGGTATAGCCTTAATAACACTGCCCTCCTTCTAAAAAAACTGTTTGCCCCTGAACAGAGCAGGTTTCCAGGTATTTGTAGGTTCTTCTATTTCCTTGAGGACTCTTATCAACACAAACATGAGGCTTGTCAGTCCTCCTAAAGCCATGTTTGAAGAACCACATTTGGATTAAGGCTCTCTTTTCCCTCTCCTTCAGCGCTGATGCCTGAATGCTGTCAGACCTAGCATAGGGCTGTGGTTCTCCACATGTTGATGGCTTGCTGCCTGCTATGCTATCACCTGAAGTTCAGATTTCTCCTTGAGAACATTCTGTAGCCATGATGGCCATTTATAAATTGTTGGGATCTTATGTAGCGTGCTTTCTTCACTTCCGTCTGTGGCTATAGCTTTTGTTGCTTTACCATGGATCCTGATCCAGGCTGCCCATATCGCTGCTGTCCAGCAGATATTCGTCTATGTCAGCCTCCCACAGGTTGTTGGGGTAATTCCTATGCAAGATAAAGGCTTCTGTCTGTGCCTCCTATTTTCTTGCACTAGAAACTTTCTCCTTTTAAACTCTCAAGACTTGGACTTTTTCATGCTGACCTTGCACTGGACTATGGACTGATAAGGCACAATTTGTATTATAGATTATAAACACAAGGTAATAAGACCAAATCCAAATAAATAGTGTGTAATGTTTCGGTAACAACGCTGTTACAGAAATGTCACATACTATTTATTTTTTTGGATTTGTTCTTATCACTTTGCATTTTTTGGACTATGGATTCTTCAAAACTGCTGGAGGCGTTGGACTGTTGGATCTTCACCTTGTCTGAGGAAGGTGGTGAAGGGTACAAAGCCTATGCACACCTTTTCAACTTGGATCCCAGATGGTGGTTCTGACACAATGCACTCATCTTCCGCATCACAGACAGTTGTCGTTGGACTTCTACAGAGCACCCTGCTCCATCACAATCAGATGGTTCAACTCTCTAGTCCCTGATAGTCTGGCCTTGTCGCAGTAGTTCGCCATGCTGTCCTCTTGCAGCCCACCATGCCAGCTGATTCTCTCACAGAGATGTTCAGAAGGAATGCTGAGATTCTTCACGGCAGATCATCCACCGGATTCTCTTCCTCCATTGTCTGGCCCAGAGATTCCAGCCATCGGTCGATCTTATCATTAAAGAATGCAGATTGTTGATAGAGTTTTCTAGATAGTGCTTCCCCACTGATGGGGATTATTCCTAAAATGGTCCAGAAAGTTTCTCTTCATCTTTTCAGAATGATCATTGACTTTTATTTAGTTATTTCTTCTTTGAATATTGCTTGGAAGATTCAGAACATTTCTGGGAACTATCTTTCATCGCTGTAAATGTCAGAAGAAGGTAACACTGTTACCGAAATGTCACAATTAATTGATTTGGTCTTGTTAATTTGTTTCAAATCTACAAGAAAATAAGACCTAGTCCAAATAAATTAATAGTGTGACATTTCAGTAACAGTATTGTTACCATCATCAGACAAAAGAATAAATGAGAAAAAATATCATACATTTTTCTTATTTATTCTTTATATGTCTGATGATGGTAAAAGCGCGGTTACTGAAATATCACACACTATTAATTTATTTGGATTAGGTCTTATTTGCCTGTAGCTATAATCTATAATCCAAATTGTGGTTTACCATTGTTTTCAATCTATAATCCCACTTGATAGGGCACAATTTGGATTATAGATTATAAACACAAGGTAATAAGACCAAATTAAAATAAATAAATACTGTGTGAGATTTCGGTAACAGCATTTTTACCATCTTCAGATACCATCATTGATTCAGTACTTTTGTCTGAAGATGGTAACACTGTTACTGAAACGTCACACACTATTTATTTATTTGGATTTGGTTTTATTACCTTGTGTTTATAATCCCAATTGTACCTTATATGTGTGTTATATATTAAGAAATTGTTATGTATTAAGATGTATCATTAGAGTAAGACACAACAGGAGCTTTCCATTTGTCATGGTGAGGCCAAGCTGAAGTATGTCAAAATGAGCCTCCAGATGTCATGATGACATTGGCAAGTGGATGGTGACATCAGATGTTGCAAAGTTGTTGTTTCTTTCTATATTCCAGAGATTGTACTCATGTCACTCTTTTTAAATAAAAGCTTTCAACTTATTTTTGTTTTAAAAATTCCAGTTCTATATTGCTTTTAAAAAAAAATATTACCCTCTTGGAAATTTATTGAAAAATTAACAAAAATTACATTGAAGATTTTCTTTTTTAAAAATTGCATTTAACTTGGCTTTTGGAGGAATTGAAAGAAAGCAAATTAAGGGTTGAATAACATTGATTCCTCGTCATTTAATAAGATGGTATACATAGGGATCAATCTCTAAAACCAATTTTTAAAAAGATAAAACCACAAGAAAATAAGACCTGATTCAAATAAGTTAAGTGTGTGACGTTTTGGTAACACACTATTAATTTATTTGGATTAGGTCTTATTTTCTTGTAGCTCTAATCTATAATCCAAATTGTACTTTATCATTTTATTTCCCTTTTGTTTCACCTGTTGTTATAGCAACAATGTGGTTATAACAATGGTAAGACACAATTTGGATCATAGATTAGAACTACAAGGTAATATAAGACTTAAAAATTCATATCTATAGATAAATCTAGGATTTCTTCAATATGGTCTTGGAATAAGGACTCAATTGGCCTCCAAATTGCTAAAATAAAAGATCCTGATTTTGTAACCAAATATGCTGTTAAACATTATATAAACACAAGGTAATAAGAGATGGAAGCATTAAAGCACAAAGGTTTCTTTTTAGGTATAAAACAAACTTCTACTGTCCTTACTGCGATGAAGAAATATTGGGAGTAGGGCCTCCAATCCCGGTGCATATTTTCAATCCCGGGATTCGGGATTGCGTTTTTCTCAATCCCGGGATATCCCGGGATTGAAAAACATTTTCTTCTTTCTACGCCAAGAGGTATATCGTTTCGTTCGTTATATTTTTAATTTTTTCTTTTATTTAGTGCCAATGACGTGGCACTTACTTCGATGAAAACAACCTAAAAGCCATATATTTTGCGCCTGCTTATGAACTAAATAATTGCTTTTGGGTTACAGTTTGAAATTATCTGTCAATTACTGTACACACATCTGGAAAATATTACTGTTCTTGGAACTCTTAGACCACATCTCTTAATGCAGTGTTGGGCAGTAATCCATTCAAAGTAATACATTACCTTGTAATTACGATTACTTTGCAATGCATTACTTTGCAAAAAAAAATTAATTGCATTAGAGTGTAAACATAATTACTCGTAATTCTATATATAATGATAGCAATTGTGATTAAAATTACTTGTAATTGTAATTATAGCAAATGTAATCATGATTATTTGCTATTGTGATTATAGAAAATGTAATCATTATTGCATTTTGCCCAACTACTGTATTAATGTTTAGAAAGAAGACAGCACCGTTTTAAAAACCATGAATGGTGTTTCATGTTCATATAAGTTGAAAAATACTTTAGGCTGATGCTTGATAGTGACGAAGCATTTAATGAAATGCCATTAAATAAATTTAATTTAAATTAAATGACAAAAAAGCTAGCGAGGGTTTCACAAAATGAACAGCAGAGCAGTGCGTTCATGATGACCCATGCATACAGAGTACAGGATGGAGAGTATAAACATAGATAAAAAAAATTATAAAACAATTTGGAGCCCAGATAAGAGGTTAGTGGCGGGTCCATGTTACACGCAGGTCCGCCACAAAAATAAAGGGATGCCGCTACTATCTAAGAAGCCACTATTTGCATGTCAACAAAAACTGGGGCCCCCTCCATGTATACTGCTGCATACTCTCATTCTATAGGCTACCATTTTGGAAAGATCTTGCAGAATAACCCTTCGTTATTAGTGCATGAAAATAATCTCAAATCTCTCAGAAAAAAAAAAAGATCTGAAATGCAGCTGTATAAACAAAACGTCAAAAATGTGCTATCTCATCATCTGTTTGATTACCAAAATGCTAGATAAGAAAAATATATTTTTGCGCTGGTTTTCATGCACAAACCAGTAATCCCGGGATTTTTTAGCAGAATCCTGGGATTTCGGGATCATTATTTGGCTCCGGGATCCCGGGAAACGGGATCCCGGGATTGGAGGCCCTAATTGGGAGAGCTTGACTCATCAGTGGTGATTCCTCCCAGCGGTTTTGCCAATTTAATCTACCAGACCGCTTCTCTTAGAGTTCTAATACTGTATTGAACGATTGTGCTTATATATTCTGCACTGAAGGGTGGAATGTTAGAAATGGTTTTCAAGCAAACTATGGACATAAGCCCAACAAGGTAATAAGACCAAATCCAAATAATATAATTACCTTGTGATAAAGCACAATTTGGATTATAGATTATAGCTACAAGAAAATAAGACTTAATCCAAATAAAATTATATTCTTTTGTCTGATGATGGTAACAACACTGTTACTGAAATGGCACACACTATTATTTTATTTGTATTAGGTCTTATTTTCTTGTAGCTATAATTTTCCTTGTGTTCATAATCTATAATTCAAATTGTGCCCTATCTTGATTTATATAAGTTATAGTTGATAAGGCACAATTTGTTTACACACTTAATAACAGTAACTATTTAAAACATGCTGTGATACTTTTCCTCATTCAGCACTTTTGTCTGAAGATGTTACCGAAATGTCACATACTATTTATTTATTTGGATTTGGTGTTATTACCTTGTGTTTATAACTTATAGTTGTAGGGGTCAGGGACATGCTCAAAGTCAGGGTGTCCATCCTTACATTGGTTTGGACAGTACATTGTGTGGTGGATTAAACAAATTCCAGCTTACTCTGCTGGGTACAAACCTTGATTGCAAGACTGTGTCTGTATATGCAGACAAGCTAACTGTATATGGAGTTGACCTGTGGTCACTTATTCTCCCACTTCTCCATTTATTTATTTGGAGAAACCAGTAGAGTTTTCAAATAAAACCATAAAATGTACTCTAATAGACAGTAGTTTGCTAAGAAAATAATAAACTGAGCACCAGTTTCCCACACCTGATGTGTAACCAAATGGATTCTGATGTTTTTCCTGGTGTCAGGGAGTGTCAGCTGACTCCTGCCCAGCGGAGCAGCTGTGCAACAACACCGCAGCTATCAATGAGACCAGCAAAGCCTATGAAGACTTCTGCGTGGAGCACAGCTATGTGAAGGGAGGCCGTTGTTGTATGTCCAATGCTAGCCTAATGGGGTGAGTTGGCGCTGTTTCTCATCCACCCCAAACTGTGCTGACATACAAAATGTACAGACTCGACCTCTCGAACTGCAGCCTCAGTGAACTCCAGCTCCAGAATGTCTCCAAGTCACTTCAAGGCCTGTAAGTACCATTTCCAGATACCACTGCTAGCTTCAATCATGGTTCTTGTCATTCAAGATCCTATATGTTTATATTGTTCCAAGGTAATAAGATCATAAACAAATACATTTAAAGATACACAAGATAACAAAGTGTGAACAAAATTGCCTATGTTTCCTTAATAAAATAGACCATTGGTGACCTTAAACTCTTTCCACTTCCATAAGTTTTGTTCATGAGTGTATATATTGAGGGAATAGGTAAAGAATTTTGTGAAATACAACTTGCTTATCAATTTATTTTTGAAAATGTATATCGTTATATGATAAAGGAATCTCCTGATCCCAGTACAATTCGCTTTTTTACTATTTTTCAAATTTATATTATGTTAAAACTTTAATATAGTTTAAGGGCTTTCATTCTAGACCATTCACATTGAATGTTTTTTCCTCAATACAACACATTCAGTGGAAAGGTGGGCTAAGCCATTGGTTTTTGACTGCTACGACCTGGGATTGGATCTCACATTGGGCACTTTTTTCTAATTAAAAAAATCTTGCACAAGTCCAATCCCACCAGTGAGTGTGAGTAACCTAACAGGGCTCTGGCACATTTGTAAGTGCAAAGTTGAACTGCTTTTCACATGTGTAGACATGTGGTGCACTTACAGTAAAAGCAGTCACCTACTTCTACCCACCATGATTATCATGGCCTGTACCTCGTGTACTAGGGATAATAAAAAAACAAAAAAAAAAAACACTATTTGTTATATTAATAAACCATTTTTTAAAATAAAAATATAATTTCTATAGATCAAAGTTTCTATATGCTATACCCAAGTTAATATGACCAAATAAAAAAAAAATAGTGTGTGACGTTTCGGTAACAGCATTATTACCAAAACATCACACTATTTATTCATTTGGATTTGGTCTTATTATCTTGTGTTTTTAATCTAATGCCCATATTGTAACTAAATCATATACAGTAGAATATCCATGAGAGGACACTAGCGCTAGAGGATACCTCTCTACAAAGGACAGTTTTTATTAGCAAAATTACCATTTTCACTATTTAGCAACTCTCCGGTAAGAGGACACCTCTCCCTTAAGGACACTGACTCTGCAATTAGGTGTCCTTTACAGGGAGGTTCTACTGTATACTGAATTGTATAAATACAAGAAAATAAGACCTAATCCAAATAATTTAATAATGTGTGACGTTTTGGCAACAGCATTGTTACCAGCATCACTATTAAATTATTTGGATTAGGTCTTATTTTCTTGTATCTATAATCCAAATTGTGCTTTATCATGAATTGTATAAAATTTTTTATGGCATGATCAACTTAAATATATGGAGAGGTTTAACAACTCCGCCTTTGCCGGTCCCAAGCCCAGATGAAAAAGGAGCAGGGGGAGCAGTAACAAGCTCACTAAAAAAACCTGGGTTCAGCTGGCCTGGCTGATAGTACCCTGTAAGGACTCCTAATCCAGGGATACAGGATGAGCAGCGTTTGTACTCCATGTTAGGAGCGGCTGCACATGGCGTCTGTTCCTCATGTCAGAGGCGGCCATTTCTTTTGGAGCTAAGTCGGCCTGCCACTGAGTAGTGCTCCCAGTCTTAATGACAAAGGCAGATGCATTCTACTTCACCCAGTGTGGAGATAAGAAAGAAGAAGAGGTTTAACTGTAGTAATCCCCCCAACATTTGGACTTTTTGATTAGCACTTGATAATAACTTGCATTAATACACATTTACCTTTCTATATAAGCATAGGGCACCTCTCCCATCAAAATAAATGTCAAAACTAGATGCCATCTATTTGACCTTTATTTTGACAGAAGAGATGCCCTATGCCTTTTTAGATCAATTTCCTTTCGACAAAAATTTCCATCTATATTTACCTTTTAATTAAAACCTCCATGAGAGCATATGAAATATCTCTCCTTAGCAATTAACCTCACTGTTGACTGTTTAGGTTTCTGGCTGACAACCCTCTTAGCAGCCCAGCAGAGAACGACTTCCTAGGTTTTATCAATCTGGAGTACCTGTGAGTATTCCTCCCCCACCTTTGTTTACCACATAGGGAGATGGCTTCACCCAGATACCATATTTCAGCCACAGTTTTATTTGGGCGCCTACTAATCAGTTAAATGATTTTAACTTCAAAACAACATTATGCAAAAAATTAGTAATTAATCAAATTTATTTATTAGGCTTATACCATTGCTGCCTTTCTTATACAGTTAAACCTATCTATAGCACCCCCTCTAAATAGCACCTTCCTTTCTATAGCGCCTGATTTTAAATACGTAATACATTGTGATTTACATTAAAAGTGACCTGTCTATAGCACCCCCTCTCTATAGCACCCTATTTTGGTGAGTTCCAAGAGGGGGTGCTATAGACAGGTTTTACTGTATATATGTTGTACCACAAGGAACAGCAGTCATGGGCCTCGTGGTTTTAGGCATCTGGGTTAATACAGAAAGGACAAGCCAGGCTAGATGGTACCAAAGAGAGGTCAGTGACATGACAAGGTCCAGCATTGTCTGCTCTGAGATGTGGGTCATCCAGTGGCTGGTCATAAAACTTCTTAATGACTTGTGGATGATCCCCTGGAAGGGTACACATGTAATTTAGGAACTTTCCATTTTGTCTGATGTAATCTTGACAATTGTTATTTGGACCTTGTCTTGTCTGGGCCGATGGCTGATTTCTCCTTTAGAAACTTTATTATCTTATTTAAGGTTACATGTTGTTTCTTATCCCCTTGTGTAAAGATTACATGAATTCCATGAGTTCATGCTCTTCGAGCTGTTTTATGATAAGCAGTGGCTTCTCCCAAAGGTCCTGTTTAGTGCATCTAATGCAAGCCAAAATGTGTTACATGATTGTGCCAAACTGGCACATTGAATGTTATATTCATTTGGGACTGTAGCACTTATTATAATTATGGTAATTGACATTCTCTAGTGTATATTGACATTTATATACAGTAGAACCTCCATGAGAGGACACTTGCGCTAGAGGACACCTCTCTATAAAGGACAGTTTTCATTTGCAAAATTAGCTTTTTAACTATTTAGCAACTCTCCGGTAAGAGGACACCTCTCCCTAAAGGACACTTTGGCTCTGCAATTAGGTGTCCTTTACAGGGAGGTTCTACTGTATATAGATATATACAGTAAATTTGTCTATAGCATCCCCTCTAAATAGTGCCTTCCTCTCTATAGTGCCTGATTTTAAATACGTAGTATGATGTGATATTTACATTAAAAGTGACCTGTCTATAGCACCTGATTTTGGTGAGTCCCAAGAGCGGGCACTATAGACAGGTTTAACTGTATATATATATATATATATACATATAGTGGTAAAAACTACAGACATTTGTTCTCAATTCATTTTAGAATGACCACATTAATTTTCCAAGAAAGATTGATTCAGTAGTTTTGGCACAAACATTGATATATGGAATAAGGAGATAGGTTGGATGTGCAAATAGAAACTCCATAAGAGATAGATTTGGAGATAAAACTAGCACAGTAACAAGACCAATGAAGTAATTTTTACTTGACAATTGTGTGGTAACAATATACCTTCATGTAATAAGTTACCTATTTAGATTTGGTCTTGTGTTTGAAGGTAATTAGCATTCTGCTAACTGTGGAGCAGCAAGCCTTCAGAAACGTTTAGTTTGACAATCAGGAGCTGCCTTTGGCTTAACTTATATTTTCAATTTTGTAAACAAGGTGTCTCTAGCAGCCTTAAAGGAGATATTAGAAAAAGAGCAATGTAATGCTAACTCAGAAAAATCTGCACATTTTACAATTATATAATACCTATTTTGGTGGGAGGGTCACGCTTGTTTCACAACAATGATTTGTAATTTATGGCTAGGCATCATTTATTTGATCCTCTCATGATTGGATACAATTTGGATCATAGATTAGAAACACAGCTACAAGAAAATAAGACCTAATCTAAATAAACGAATAGTGTGTGATGTTTCAGTAACTGATGATGGTAACAACGCTGTTACTGAAATGTCACATACTATTAATTTATGTGGATTAGATCTTATTACCTTGTAACTATAATCTATAATACAAATGGAATTCATGTAATATTTACACAAGGGAATAAAAGAAACAATAACAACATAATCCAAATTGTGCTTTATCAGATAAAAAACATTTATTTATTTGGATTTGGTCTTTTTATCTTGTGTTACTGATCCTCTCCCATTTGTATAAAATCAAATCCAGGTACAATTTAAAAAAATGAAATGACATGGCTAATCAGGTAGCACAAAATTATTGATAGAATTTTCTCTGCAAGTGCATGGCCTCCTGTGGGACAAGCTTGTCCACAGTGGAGTGACATCCAATCTCTATGTATCTCATTTCACAGACTTTGCTTTCTTTCTTTGAATCGTTTCATTTCCCCATAAGATGTCAACCTTGAACACACAATAGGCTGTGAACACAAGGTAATTAGACCAAATTCAAGTATAATAATAGTGTGTGACATTTTGGTAACAGCGTTGTTACCATCTTCAGACAAAAGTACAATGTGTGTGTGTGTGAATGGGTAATAAAATACTGAATATTCATTATTTTTGTCTGAAGATGGTAACAATGCTCTCTGTTACCAAAATATCACACACTATTCATTTGGATTTGGTCTTATTACCTGGTGTTTACAATCTATAATCCAAATTGTGTGCCTTATCAATACACTGTAAAGTTACAAATTAAACTAGGTTGGTTAAATTCTATTTTTTTCCTCCCATTTTATTGTGGCAGAAATTTATATTATTTTTTAAATCTATGGCACAATAGTCGCCGAGAAAATATTGGAATAAGGAAAACTAGCTTTTGAGTAAAGATTTTATTTTGACAATGCTGTTATAGTTGCCGAGAAAATATTGGAATAAGGAAAACTAGCTTTTGAGTAAAGATTTTATTTTGACAATGCTGTTACCGAAATGTCACACACTATTAAATTATTTGGATTAGGTCTTATTTTCTTGTACAAATTGTTCCTCATCACATATGAAGTGTCTCTGAAGTAGGTGACAAAGGTTGGGAGGTAGAAACCAGTGCTATGAAGGCCAGCAGCTGGAGGGTGGCATGTGTGGTGCTTGCATCATTTGTGACACATCATTTCCACCGCAAAACACTTCACAAGCCCATTCTGTCTCTCATTATTAGGATTTTACATTGAATATCTCTCTTCCACATTTTGCTGCACCTAGCTCTCTCTACTGATTTTTTCTCCCTTATAAATATTCTAAAGAAATATTAAAAAGTCAATCTATATATGTAGTAGAACCTCCATGAAAGAACACTCCCACTAGAGGACAACTCTCTATAAAGGACAGTTTTCATTCGCAAAATTACCATGTTTACTATTTAGTGAACAAGCAAACTGCTTTTCACATGTGTAGACATGTAATGCACTTACAGTTAAAAGCAGCCGCCTACTTCTACCCACCATGATTTTCATGGACTGTACCACGTGAACTAGGGATAAGCAAAAAAAAAAACTAGCAACTCTCAAGTAAGAGGATACCTCTCCCTAATGGACACTTTGACTCTGCAATTAGGTATTCTTTACAGGGAGGTTCTACTGTATCAGATTTATTTTAAATTTATATTTGAAATTATAAAATATAATAGTGTAGAGGTATATATATATATCATAATAAAAATTAAGATTTTCTGGAAAATTATTGTTGTTAAACACGCAAAAATAACCCAATTAACCCATATGGTGAAATACAAGTTTCACTCAAATCTTTACAGCAGGCCTGTTTTTTTTTTTTTTCTTTTTTGCTTGGAAGTTTTATTTTAGCTTCTAGGTGTGAAATAAACAACATTAGTTTATTGATAATAAATAAAGAGCTAGATTTTGATAAAGCACAATTTGGATTATAGATTATAGCTACAAGAAAATAAGACCTAATCCAAATATATTAATAGTGTGTAACACTGTTACCGAAACGTCACACACTATTAATTTATTTGGTCTTATTACCTTGTAGGTATTTGTTAGAATAACCTGAAGGGAAAACTGACAGAGTGTGGTACTGAAAACAGGATGTTTTTAGTGATAGAGGTGTGAAAAGCATCAAAATAGAACTAGATTTTGATAAGGCACAATTTGGATTATAGATTATAAACACAATAAGACCATGACCATGTGTGTGATGTTTCGGTAACAGCGTTGTTACCAAAACATCACACACTATTTATTTATTTGGATTTGGTCTTATTACCTTGTGTTTATAACTATATTTTATAAACATGACCACATTTATGGCAAGTGGTCTATATCCACAGGCATTTACTTGTACAGAGAGAGGTAGAGAAAATATACCTATATGGTTATATATGGCTATAATGGTAGTTTAACTGCCACTTCTGTATAGCAAATATACCTATATTAAATTAGGTTATAAGTGGCTAATGGGGTAGATAACTGCCACTTCTGTATAACAAATATACCTATATTAAATTAGGTTATAAGTGGCTAATGGGGTAGATAACTGCCACTTTTGCACTGGATACTTGTGTAATAAATGATTCGCTTCTTCCACGGAAGATGGCGCCAGCTTTTGGAGATCAGCGCATTGTCCCGTCCCGTGAGAGCTGTATATATTTTTTTTTCGCCTTTCTACAGCCAGCTAGCTGGGATATGTAAACTAGTTAAATTTGTTACATTAAATTTTTGTATTCCAATAAGGAAAGTAATAAAGAAACGCATTGCCAGTAAATTTATTTGTGTAAAATTTTAACGATAGATGGCAATAAAATTTAATTTACTAATAAAATAGGTAAAAATCATTTTACTTTTAGTTTCATGTAAATCTTTTAAATTAAATTGGATACACTTGGGTTTATTGTTAGCTCAATTCTGTTTCTAGGGATTATTCATAGTCTTCATGGAAGTGAATCCCAGCCTTAGAAACCCCATTACATGGTGAAGGATATTGATGGGAGAAGGACTTATCTCTCACACATCATGGATAAGATAAATATCAGAATGTGATGAGATTACATGGAACAACGAGAACTTGTTTCACACAGGGGATAGTAAACAATAAAATAATAGTTCTGTATGAATGGTTCTCATATCATCACATATCCTTAAAAAAAAGACAGAATGAGAAAAATATCACAGCTCTAAAATAGAATAAAATAGAGAATTCTGCATTTGTAGAACATAGGAAAATCCTAAGGCATAATAATTTCAATCTAAAAGAAACAAAATTTACTAGATTATGAGAAAAATTACTTTAAGAGAATTTAAAATAGCCTTTTTTTTTTCACACAAAAGAAAGTTCTACATTAATTGAATGAAAGAAAGAGGAAATATCAATCATATTTACAGATACCTTTATTACCTTGTAGCTATAATCTATAATCCAAATTGTGCCTTATCATTAAAGACTATTAAATATCTCCCTCATTTTTCCTAGATTAAATAGAAGTGTTATGTCAAAAGGAAGCTTGTATTTCATAGAACTTGTTGTGAGTGTAACTTATAGGATGTGTGTCTCAATCATAAAATACAATGGAACATTAGGGTTACTCAAGGCAACTGCAGAGTCACGATGAGTCTTGTTTATTTGAAAGAGAATATAGAAACTGATAATTCCCTGAGCTCATCCCAAATCATCCGAATACAAAAATTGCCTCTGAATAGCAGCGGTGGTAACCAGATGACATCTCCTAATAATGATAACTACAGCTAACTATGTATTCCTTGCTTCCTTAGTTATTTTCCAGTAGCCTATATTTATTTATTTGTTTGTCCTCTTATTAGAGATATATTTTTAAAAAATATTTTGTCTCAATTTGTATAATAGTTATTATAAAATATTTTTATATCTATAGAATTTGATAAAATTGTGTAAAATAGTATCAGATTATATTTAACTCGTGTTCTATTGGCGTATCATTATACCAGGTTTTCTCCTGTAGAAGGACGTCCGTCCCAGAAAGCTAGAGAATAAAAATGTTTTGAAAAGACACTTTTCCATGGAGGAATGATTAATTTTACTCAACAGTATTGAATGCTGCTGAGATATTTATTGATGCCATTCTTCAAAGATTTCAATTTATGGCTCAATTCTATGTACATCTAGGGGAATGTACATGTGTAAAAAAATATCTCAACTTTGTGCCTTGAAAGGAATTACGCCACATGACCATGGAGTAGAGTCCCTAGATCCCCTGTTATCTATTTATATGCTATGTTTGAAAGTATAAAACATGAAACATATATGTGATCCTTCTTTCAATTTTTATTGACCACAGAACAAGGTCTGTAGAAATAGGGTTTAAGGTAAAGTGTAGTGTGTTAAAAATATTTACAATTTTCATAGGTATGCTTGATATATTATTTTATATTAGCAATATGGAAAGTAATTTGCATGACGCATCATATAACATTTAGGAATACAAATCAGAAGTTTCTAGGTTCAAATCATCAAAGCCTTATTTTTTTTCTAATGGTTTTATGTGGCTATATCTCCAATAATACATGTTTGTGATATAATGACATTGAATATTTTCTGGTGTGTCATCGCATATGCCATGCTACAATATAATAATTCTTTCCTGATCTAGTCAAAAGACCACCACATTGGAAAATACACAAAGTTGGCTCCAAATCTTCTTCAACAATAAATGTGAAGCTCTTGGAAGATAATAAGACCAAATCTAAATAAATAGTGTGAGAGGTTTCAGTAACAGCGTTGTTACCATCTTCAGACAAAAGTACAAAAGGTTTCTGGAGGTGTGTGTGTGTGAGTTTCTTTTCACTTTAAGTTGTCTCGAGCTTTCAGGCATCTCTGCCCTTCTACAGGAGAAGGACAGAGATGCCCGAAAGCTCGAGACAACATAAATAAAATAAAAAGAAACTCCAGAAAACTTTTAATTATTTAATTAAAATGTACAGGATATTTGAATCAACTGAAGCTCTTTTTTCCTGCATTGTCATTGGACAAATGATGATGGTGTAGATTTCCAAATATAGGTTCTAATTATCATTATTGCTGCTGTTCTTGAGAAATTAGTGAAAGTCCAATGTGGGGAGAGTTTTGTTCTCCCACCCAGCATGGTAACTTTGAGTGCCCAGTTGTAGAGAACCATAAAAACCAACAATAGCCTTGTTGTAAAACCTTTGACGCAAAAGATAAGCTAGGTTGAACTGGAGATAGACAGATGATAAGTTGTTTGTTTCACGCACTTTGACACCTCTGACTTATCTGGAACATTTTTTCCACTAATAAAGTTTTTGAAATATTTTGGCTGAATTTAGAACTAGTTATAGGGCAATAACATGCCATCTATTTATAAGAAAGGAAAACATTTAAACATGTAAGTTATTTTTCATCGCAGTAAGGATACTAGCAGTGTGTTTTATGTTTAAATATTTATATGTAATTCTACTGTCCTGAAAGCTTATGTCGATAGTTGAATACCATTTCTAAGATTCCATCTTTCAATGCAGCATATAAAAGCAGAATGATCCAATACAGTATTAGAGCTCTAAAGAAGCAGTCTGGTGGATTAAATTGGGGAAACCACTGGGAGGGTTCACCACTGATGAACCAAGCCCTCCCAATATATTTTTCATCGCAATAAGGACAGTAGAAGTTTGTTTTATGCATTAAAGAAACTTGAGTGCTTAAATATTTTCCTTTCTTATATTTATATCTAGTTGTGTAATTAATGGCCTGTGGATAGTTTTTCCCTATTGTGGATAACTTTACATCATGTGAAATGGGTTCTATGGCTTTGACAAGCTCTGCCTAGAAAATGAGGTACAGTACCTAAGGGTAAGACTTGTTAGAAAATCTAAACAGAATTATTTAAAGTTGAAAACATCAGGCTTCCAGGGATATGTTTCTTTTAAAAAAAGAGATAAGGTACAATTTGGATTATAGATTATAAACACAAGGTAATAAGACCAAATCCAAATAAATAAATAAAATGAACCCCAATGGGAAGAACCTTCGGTTCACTATAACCAGTTTGGCTATTTTTTTTCAACTTTTTAAAAATGTTTAAGTCATATAATTAAAGGATAGCCATACATATGATTTAAACATTTTTAAAAAGTTGAAAAAAATAGCCAAACTGGTTATAGTGAACCAAAAGTTCTTCCCATTGGGGTTCATTTTATTTATCATCTCTTTCTGATGAACCTTCAGTTTTCAACTCTCAGACCAAACAATGCCAATGTCTGACCTCAATCTTCCACCTCTACAATATGGCTGACACTTGAGAAATGAGCCCTACAACCATAGACACAATCCCTCCCCATTTGTAAAAATGGCTCAAATTTTGTTGTGGACCCAGTTTCCTGTAAGAAACATGAACTCTTGACATTGCTTTCCAACCACGATGTCACTTCTAATACCATTTTCCCTATACAGTCAAACCTCACATCACCTTGGGACAAAATTTCTAATTGTTATAGTTTTTCATTGTTATAAACATGGTTATAACAATTGGAACACTTGTGACCTTTTAATATTTAAATATTTATATTGCAACCAAGTTTCTGTTATAAAAGAGGCAGTTAAAATTAGATTTGCTCTAGCCACTTTACCAAATAAACACCTCTTTGGCAGATTGAAAGATTCCATTGAATCACTTGTGGACCTTGTGGAATAAAGTCCTCCCTGGACTGAGAGCCATTAGCCCGAAACCATGGTCTCCAGGTGGATGCTTTTTAGTTTGCCAAAGCCAGTGTTGTGGCTTTGTCACCGAGCCTAGGCTGCTAATTTGCGGTGATGGTCAATAGATGGCGTCTAGTTTTGACATCTATTTTGATGGGAGATGTGACTTTTATTTTTAAAGATTCCACTGTTGGGGGAATGAGTTTTTCAGGCCTAAAGAAGTAAAGACTCATTTATTGTGTTGGTAGCATCTTGTGATTCCAATCCAAGGGTCCTGGTTTGGAGCGGCTCTTGCAGGCCCTCTACACATCAACTGCAACAACAATACAGTTAAACCTGTCTATAGCGCCCCCTCTAAATAGCGCCTTCCTCTCTATAACCCCTGATTTTAAATACATAGTACGATGCGATTTACATTAAAAGTGACCTGTCTATAGCACCCCTTCTCTATAGCACCTTATTTTGGTGAGTCCCAAGAGGGGGGCGCTATAGATAGGTTTAACTGTGTATTCAAATTTGTAGTGAACTTTTTATATTTGTTGTATATCAGACCCACCTCTTATCCTCAATCTGGTTGAGTGGTCAGCCCCAAGTACCATGTGATAGTACTTATTCAGTATCTTATCTCTGACCTCCTCTCTCTGTGTGTCCCTAGTACCATTCCCTCCTCATGGAAGGGCTGCCCAGGGGGACCAGATGCCTGGCAAAATATCACTGATGACAGCTGTCAATATCAGAATGACAACTGCAAGATTAAGAATTGTAAGTCTTGTGTTTTGCCTCAACTTCACTATTCACCTTTTGTTCCAAATTATCCCTAACAGAATCTTCGATTTTTTTTTTTTGTTAATTTTTTTAGGCACTAGATTTCAACAGAAATTAAGCAAATTCAACAAAATTTTGCCTCCATCGTGATACCGACCATCTCCCCATACTCACGGTTTTAAACTCATACCATCATGATCTCCGTTTTACTCACAACCCATCATGTTTTAATTGCATCCCGTTTTTAGACGTTTTAGTCATCAACACTAATGGCACTTTTCAGACCACCGTATTTCGCAAGCCTAACTTCACTCCCTCCTATTTACACTTTTTATCACATGCCCCGGTTTCTCACAAAATCACCACAGTAAAAACTCTCTCCAAACGGGTATATACTCATTGTTCCCTTGCCTTATTTAGAACGATCGAGAAGCGTACCGTTTACACCCATCTTTTATCCGCCGGTTACCCTCATAATTTTATTGACCGCCATTTTTACGTTCCGAACCACAAAAAAGTTACACCTCCGCTGTATAAAAACGTCTGTGTCCTTCCTTTTTCGACCACGAACTCTGATATTGCGTTATTTTTACGAAAATTCGGTATTCGCACGTTTTTCAAAAATTCGCCTTCCCTAGAAGCATCCTTACGGCACCCCATAACAAAAAGCTCCATCAAACTTAACCCTCTATCCCTCAATAACGGCATCTATAAAATATCATGCAACGATTGTGAGCAATGCTACATAGGTGAAACTGGTCGAACCATCGCCACTAGAATCCGCGAACACAACCGTAATATACGTTCCAAAGATCGAAAATCTCTCATCTTTCAACACATGGCAGATTTCGACCATTCCTTTAATTTAGACGATACGATTTCTGTATACAGGGATATTGGAAACAAGTACCAACGCTTGGTTCTGGAAGCACTGGTGTCCAACTGTACTCCCAGTTTTAACCGGAAGATTGATCTCCCACCGCAATATACAATATTTTACGGCCTCACTCGCTGATATGTTTCTGGGTTTTTATTGTTATTTACGGTTCAATTTTTATCTCCGTGTTTTGCCTTCAGATTTAATTTTTTATCTCCGTTTTTGCCTCTATTTCTCACACAGAGTTTGTTTTATTTTTATTTGTAAATATGCAAATTCCCCTTTCCAATCTCCAGTATGTAAAATTCCTTATTCTTTGCGCGTATATATGTAAATATTTTCGCTTATAAATATGGCACTTCTTTGTCTACACTTGTATTAGACCTGAAGAAGGGCAGTTGCTGCCTGAAAGCTCGTCGTGTTCTATTAAAAGAATCTTACCACGTTACCCTGTTTTTCTTTGAATATTACAGCGTGGCGATATGATGTCAGAAGCTAAATAGTCAAAAGATAACACAAGGTAATATGGTCAAATCTAAATAAATAAATAGTGTGTGATTTTCGGTATTTTTACCATCATCAGACAAAAGTATTCACTAAGGAAAAATATCATTGCATACTGATAAAGCACAATTCAGTAACAGCGTTGTTACCATCATCAGACAAAAGAATAAATAACAGTACTATTTAAGAACATGCTGTGATATTTTTTTTCATTTATTCTTTTGTCTGATGATGGTAACAACGCTGTTATCAAAACAACATACACAATTTATTTGGATTAGGTCTTATTTTCTTGTATCACTGCATACTTTTAAATAGTCCCCATTATCAAGTGTGTAAACAAGATAGCAGATAAGAAGAAAATAGTTTTCTAAGAACCCCAAAATGTTAATGTCAGAATTAGAAGTGGAATAAATTAATTATATCTTTAAAAATAAGTTTTTTCCCACTTCTATAAATCTAAGAAAAATATTTTAGGATTCTTAGAAAACTATTTTCTCCCCTATCTGCTATTTTGTATACACACTTGATAATAGCAAATTTTTAAAAGTATGCTATGATTTTTTTCTCAGTCAGTACTATTGTCTGAAGATGGTAACAACATTGTTACTGAACTGTCACACACTATTTATTTTGATTTGGTCTTATTACCTTGTGTGTTTCAAATCTTTTTTCCAAATTGTGACTTATCATTAGTCAAATTGTCAAGTTGATTTCCAGACTTAAGTCTGGTCATCTACAGACAATGACTTTCCAGAATGGTTGCAAGGTTTTCCCACGATGTACTAAGTGCAATTCTCAGCCTGCAACCCCAAAACACATTATTGACTGTATTGACTCATCCATTGATGAGCTCTACTCTTCCCCGGCAGACACCATCAAAAGTCTCAAGCTTTACAAGCTTGACACCCTAATATGTTTGAGTGGAGATAAGAAAGAAAGATTAGTCAAAAGGCATTTTTGGCGATGAAAACTGTTCTTTGTAGAGAAGGTTTTTCTCTAGTGAGAATGTTCTTGTCATGGAGGTCCTGCTGTATAAAAGAGGCTGTAATAATGAGAGTTCCACTATGTAATTGGTAAAAATGTTTTGGTTTTTTTTGCTTATCTCTAGTACACATGGTACAGGCCATGATAATCATGATGGGTAGAGGTTGACGACTGCTTTTACTGTAAGTCTACCACATGTCTACACATGTGAAAAGTAGTTCGACTTTGCACTTACAAATGGCTGGAAATGGTAATTTTGGTAAGTGAAAACTGCCCTTTGTATAGATGTGTTTGCTAGCAGGAGTGTCTGTTCATGGAGGCTCAACTGTATTAATACATTCATGGACAAAACTTATGGAAGTGGAAAGTCTTTGATGTTGCCTGTCTTTTTTTTTTAAAAGAGGCAATTTTGTTCAAACTTGGTTATGTTGTGTGTTATTATGTGTGTTATCTGAATCCCAATATACATGCTAAAAGGTACAACTTCCTTAAGTTTTATCCATGGGTGTTTTTATAGTTGTTTATTGATGATTTTTTTTTCACTCCATGTTCTTCTCACTGAAACTTAGTTATTGTTGTTTCTTATCCCCTTGTGTAAAGATTACATGTATTCCATGAGTTCATGCTCCTCAAGCTCATAGAATGGGGTGTAGGGGTGCAGCTTTCATTGATCACGATCCATGCACACTTTGGTGAAAGTCTGACTTTGCCTGTAATTTGAGGCTGTTCCTAACATGGAAGCAGATACTTTGCTTCCAACTACTACACACGACAACATGAGAACAGACATAGATCCTCCGTAACCCTGGAGAGGAACCCTTGCTGAGGTCTATCAACTGGGTCAGTTGAAGTCAGGATTTTAAAGAGGTCTTTCTCCTCTTCTAACAATGCTGCTGTTGGTCCGCAACTGCTTATTCCTCAGAGTTATTCTACTTGTTTCACAGCTGGCCTTCATATCTGAAGGTTCAGATGCGGCCATTTCATATTGGAGCTAAGTTGGCCTGCTACTGAGTAGTATTCCCAGTCTTAATGACAATAGCAGACACATTCTACTTCACCCAGTCATTATCGATGTCAAATCTCCCTTGATGAGCTCTACTCATCCCCAACAGAGACCATCAATATCTCAAGTTCTACAAGCTTGATACCCTAATATGATTAAGTGGAGATATCTGAAGGTCATTCCCCTATCCACCACCTGGGGATGTGACCTGTGGCAGTCAACTCTGCCGATGGTGAATCTGCAGAAACTGAACCTCAGTGCTGTGTGCAGTCACCTGTACTGAAAACTCCGTCTGCAACCATCTAGGTCCTGGCCTGGATCGCTGCCAGTGTAAACCTGGCAAGTTCGGATACAAGTGTCTCTTCCAGGTATTTCTTCCCTCTATATCCCTACTTTACATCTATTTATTTATAGCCTCACTGTTGTGTTTGAACATTTATGTTTGGTCTTTTCAACTTCACCATTTTTACCTTAAATCCAAATTGGACTGCCCCCGCTTTTTTTTTAATGAGTTCTTTGAAATTACAATATCCTTTGATTATAATGGTGATCCATTGAATCTAAAAAATGAATTATGCATGTACAGTAGAACCTCCCTGTAAAGGACACCTAATTGCAGAGCCAAAGTGTCCTTTAGGGAGAGGTGTCCTCTTACCGGAGAGTTGCTAAATTGTAAAAATGGTAATTTTACAAATGAAATCTGTCCTTTGTGGAGAGTTGTCCTCTAGCACAAGTGTCCTTTAATGGAGGTTCTACTGTATATAAATAAGGTATGTAAAATGTTTTTTAAATATTCATGGGATTGCTCCCATGTTTATTTCATTTATTACTATCTATCTATATATATATATATCATATATATATGCCATATATAGTAATGTATTTTTATTTTTATCAAGTTTATATTTCAAAATATATCACAAAACTTTTTTTAATGACAATTTCAATGTATCAGTTCATGAAAGGTTTTACTGTGGTTAACGATGCCAGTGCTCTGATTGGTTAGCTTCATGTTCACTTAGATTTTAAAGAAGCCAGGAGGCCCATGATGTGACATCTATTTGATTAGAAAATAAACATGGAGCTACATCATGGGAGCCACAAACCAATGCTGTGTAATTGCAGGACCAACCTTTTTCCTCTTTGATTCAAATATCTTCAATACCTTGTGAAACAAATAATTAATTTCACTTTATGCAATTCTCAACCTGCAACCTCAAAACACATTATTGACTGTATTGACTCATCCATTCATCTCTCATCCCATCCCCAGCAGAACCATCAACAAGCTCTACAAGTTTGATACCCTAATATGATTGAGTGGAGATAAGAAAGAAGAAGAATAATTTCACTTTCAAAATTCTGAATATTGGTCATGCTTTTCAGATAGACAGGACAGGAATTAATTAAATATATGTTAAAAATACGCCTCGTTAGCGCAGTAGGTAGCGCGTCAGTCTCAGTCATATATGTTAAAAATAAGAAAAAAATATTTTAAAAAAAGGTCAGGTGTTAATATTAAAAAATAAAAAAGGCATATCCTGACCACTCACATTAGCATTTTGGATGGCAGAACGCCATCTAGTGGAACAAAAATAAACTAAATGTTTGTTCCATTATATTTGATCAACCTATTTTCTTGATAAATCAAGAGAAGTCAATCACATACACATTTCAGGCTGTTGGCCCTCTTCAGCATAGTTCAGGCTGTACCTCTATGACCAGCTTTTTTCTCGTTCCACCTTGGGGTGATTATCATACTTAGTGACTAGAGAACTACTAAGTAACAAGAGAATAAATATATGTAGTAATGTAAATGGAGATGGAAATGAACACTCCAGAGGTTAGTGGTGACAAGAAGACTATATGTCCCTAGAAATAGACGTACTGACATGGCTCCAGCAATGACACTGCCCTGTACCACCACATCTGTTTTGATCTCTACCTCCCAACTGTCTTCTAACAGCCCCGGGTCTGGAGTTCCCACCTACCGGGGCTAAAGGTCAGACCTTTCCTGTTCCCTCTTTTCCTGTTTTTGAAGTCATATGGCACCAAGCCATCATGGCCTTCTCTGGAGACCTCATCCTTTCTTTAACTTTATTAGTTCCAAGCAAGTTACAATAATAGGGGATATTTTTATATTATATATATTGTTACGTCGTACCCAGACGCTGTTCGGCCACAAAGATTCACACATGTGTTCAAAGGGATGCAGCAAAAGATATCACTTTATTATACGTGGCACTAAACAGAAGGAATACAATCAGTAGGACTTGCCTTCAACCTCTCCGTCAGAAAAATCCTTGGCACCGTGGATGTCACTCTTGTGAAGCATTTCGTTCCACACTATACACATCCAGCCTGGACTACACTGTCTTGTAGATCGTTCCGATGTCAGTCTCTCCTGGCAGGGTCTTGCAGGATCTTCTACATGCCCGGAGACAACTCCCCATGTCTTCTACTTGCCCCAGATGTAACCAGACTGTGTCCTCCCTCACACAGGAATGCCGTTTAGCGCCTGCCACGTGGCAGCTGGAGTCCACTCCTCTTTCCCCAACTTTACTCTAGAATCTTGTCATCCATTTTACAATATAGTAAAGTAAGATATCGTGTGAGAACGCCCTTGGAGCCTTAGAATAATTTTTAACGCCTTGCCAAATGTTTTAATTTTTGTTTGCTCCTGACGAGGACAATAGCTTTTTGTCGAAACGTTGAGATAATAAAAAGATTTACTGGCCGAAGTATCTTTATTTTCAAGAAAGTAAAGTAAGCATTGCGTGCCACTCTAACATGTATGGATGGATCCAGGGCCACTTCCCCCTGGTGGAGTTTGTCAGCATCCTGGCCACCCTCACCTTGGTGCTCTCCTTCCTCTCCTACATCTGTCTGGGCCGTCACATCAAGTCTGACTGACTTCAGTGAAATAAACCTTTTTTTTTTAATGTTTTATATATATATATATATATATATTTTTTTTTTTATTATACGTGATAAATATGTTGTGTTTTTTTTTTTAAATTCAGTATGTTTATCTCTCTCTCTCTCTGTAAAAATTTGAACTTTTATTTATTTTTTATATTTTAAACAAGACAATGCACTTTTATAGTTATAATGTTGATACAGTTGTTATACAGAGCTTTTAATTAATTTGTCTTGCTATCAATTCTTCTCTCAAACTTTCTGTGAAACATTTTTTTCTTAAACCTTCAGAAGGAATATGACCTATTTTCTGTTAAATATTCTCCTCTATTTTTTTATCGATATGTGTCCATTGATATATAAAGACTAAATGCTAAATTGATGTCTTTTTTTTTCTCCATTAAAAAACTACTGAAAAAATTATTGAGAAATTTTATATGTATTTTTATCCCTAGTACACCTGGTACAGGCCATGATAATCATTACGGGTAGAAGTTGACGACTGCTTTTACTGTAAGTTCACCACATGTCTACCTACACATGTGAAAAGCAGTTAGATTTTACACTTACAAATGTGCCAGAGCCCCATTTGGTTACTTGCACTCACTGGTGGGGTTGGACTTTTGCAAGAATTGGGAGCCATTAGAGCATTTTTTTTTAATTAGCAAAAAAGTGCCCAATGCGGGATTAAATCCCGGGTCATAGCGGTGGAAACCAATGGTTTAGACCATCCTTCCACCGACCTCCCCAATTTTATATTTAGATAGCTATAGATTAACCTATAGACTATTCAAAACCTATACAAATTAGCCCAATAAACAAATTATATAATAATGATAAGGCACCATTTGGTTTATAGATTAGAAACACATGGCAATAAGACCAAATAAATAGTGTGTGACATTTCAATAGCAGCGTTTTTACTGAAAAATCACAATATTTATATATTTGGATTTATAAACACAAGGTAATAAGACCAAATCCAAATAAATAGTGTGTGATGTTTCATTAACAGAATTGTTACCATCTTCAGATAAAAGTACTGAAACTATTTTATAATGAATATTTTATACTGAAACTATTATATTCATTCAGTACTTTTGTCTGAAGATGGTAACAAGACTGTTACTGAAACGTCACACACTATTTATTTATTTGGATTTGGTCTTATTACCTCGGATTTGGTTTTATTGCCTTGTGTTTCAAATTATATAATATATAATTTTTCATAAAAAAAAAATTATTCAATAATTTAAAAAGGAAATTGTATCAATTTTAAAAATCAAATAAATAAAGATAATATGAAATATTAATTTTCGCCAACAAAAGCTATAAGCTACTAAAGGCACTACCATTCTAACATGTGCTTGATCAAGCAATGGCATTAAAATTCTTCACAACAAACAACAACTTGACTGTATTGACTTATCCAGTGATGAGCTCTACTCATCCCCGGCAGACCTCATCAAAAGTTTCAGCTTTACAAGCTTGATACACTTTTTTTTTTGCTTATCCCTAGTACACGTGGTACACAGGCCATGATAATCATGGTGGGTAGAAGTAGGTGACTGCTTTTTACTGTAAGTGCACCACATGTCTACACATGCGAAAAGTAATTCGACTTTGCACTTACAAATGTGCCAGAGCCCCGTTTGGTTACTTGCACTCGCTGGTGGGGTTGGTCTTTTGCAAGAATCGGGTGCCATCGGAGCATTTTTTTTTTAAATCAGAAAAAAGTGCACAATGCGGGAATCGAACCTGGGTCGTAGTGGCAGAAAAACAACGATTTAGACCATCCTTCCACCAACCCCCCAACTTAATACCCTGTTTTTGTTGTTTCTTATCCCCTTGTGTAAAGATTACACAAATTCCATGAGTTCATGCTCCTCGAGCTGTTTTATGATAAGCAGCGGCCTCTCCCAAAGTTCCTGTTTAGTGCATCTAATGCAAGCCAAAATGTGCTCTGGAGCTGCAGGTACCAAGCTACATTTTGGGCAAGTGGGGTAGATTTTATTATTTTCTATCTTCAATGGCTTGAGATGGCCTGTTCTAAATCTTGTTATTGTTGTTTGATGCTGTCTATTTCTGATGTTCAGAGCTCCTCCTGGGTTTACTCCACTGTACCAACCAGCACTCTAGAGGGGAGTGGAGTGGAGAGGCGACTCTGCGTGTTTGCCTTACGTCGGAGTGCCACTGGCCGGAGTTGGTGAAGCTGTAAGCTAGCTTCGGCCCTTGGTTAGCTGGCGTGAGACGCACGAGTCTTGAAACTGTTGGGTCTTCACTCTGTGTGTGCGTCATTGGGAGCGTCCTTGCCGTGCGCACCATGAAAAACCAAGGGGTGCACACAGTAGTACCACCCCCCCGCGTTCACGGCGTTCCCTGCGTAAACCTCAGTACCTCAGAGGTCCTTGATTCGACGGCAGATTCAGGGAGTACTGGATAAGGGTTCGAGGGCCAAAGGGGGGGGGGGGAGTCCTATTGGAACGTAGGACGGGTTTAACTAAGTCCGAACGAGAGGGCTCGGTCAGCAACCTTGCCAATGAACTCTTGGAAACGCCTGTGGGTGAATGGTCAACCCCATGGAGCCAGACCTTAATGGCGGGCGCGAGGGGCCTACCAATGGCCGCTCGGTGCATGGAGAATGCATCATTCCTTTTGGCTGTGTGACCTGGTGGCAGCAAAGGTATTCGGTTTATGGACCTTCTAGGCCTGGGGAACTATTGCTCCTAGAATGTACCAACCAGCAAAGGTGGCAGCAAAGGTATTCGGTTTATGGACCTTCTAGGCCTGGGGAACTATTGCTCCTAGAATGTACCAACCAGCAAAGGTGGCAGCAAAGGTATTCGGTTTATGGACCTTCTAGGCCTGGGGAACTATTGCTCCTAGAATGTACCAACCAGCAAAGGTGGCAGCAAAGGTATTCGGTTTATGGACCTTCTAGGCCTGGGGAACTATTGCTCCTAGAATGTACCAACCAGCAAAGGTGGCAGCAAAGGTATTCGGTTTATGGACCTTCTAGGCCTGGGGAACTATTGCTCCTAGAATGTACCAACCAGCAAAGGTGGCAGCAAAGGTATTCGGTTTATGGACCTTCTAGGCCTGGGGAACTATTGCTCCTAGAATGTACCAACCAGCAAAGGTGGCAGCAAAGGTATTCGGTTTATGGACCTTCTAGGCCTGGGGAACTATTGCTCCTAGAATGTACCAACCAGCAAAGGTGGCAGCAAAGGTATTCGGTTTATGGACCTTCTAGGCCTGGGGAACTATTGCTCCTAGAATGTACCAACCAGCAAAGGTGGCAGCAAAGGTATTCGGTTTATGGACCTTCTAGGCCTGGGGAACTATTGCTCCTAGAATGTACCAACCAGCAAAGGTGGCAGCAAAGGTATTCGGTTTATGGACCTTCTAGGCCTGGGGAACTATTGCTCCTAGAATGTACCAACCAGCAAAGGTGGCAGCAAAGGTATTCGGTTTATGGACCTTCTAGGCCTGGGGAACTATTGCTCCTAGAATGTACCAACCAGCAAAGGTGGCAGCAAAGGTATTCGGTTTATGGGCCTTCTAGGCCTGGGGAACTATTCCTCCTAGAATGTACCAACCAGCAAAGGTGGCAGCAAAGGTATTCGGTTTATGGACCTTCTAGGCCTGGGGAACTATTGCTCCTAGAATGTACCAACCAGCAAAGGTGGCAGCAAAGGTATTCGGTTTATGGACCTTCTAGGCCTGGGGAACTATTGCTCCTAGAATGTACCAACCAGCAAAGGTGGCAGCAAAGGTATTCGGTTTATGGACCTTCTAGGCCTGGGGAACTATTGCTCCTAGAATGTACCAACCAGCAAAGGTGGCAGCAAAGGTATTCGGTTTATGGACCTTCGAGGTCTGGGGAACTATTGCTCCTAGAATGTACCAACCAGTTCCGGCTTGTGGACCGTAAGGTCTGGGTAGCCATCTGCTCCAGGGGTGTACCAACCAGTTCTTTATGGGCCGAAAGGTTTGGGTGGCCATTGCTTCTAGGATGTACCAACTGTGCTTAGGTGGGATCCTCCAGTTTATTTTTGTTTTGGCTACTGTTTTTATTTCTTTAAAAGTAATTTTATTTTTCTGTGGCAAGGGTTCTTTTGTGCCTTTTTTCGCTAACACATCAGCAGCTTCATTGCCTTCAATGCCAACGTGTGAGGGTATCCATTGAAGGTGAATTTTTGAGGTTTTTGAGAGTTTTTGGAGATAACCAATTATGTTCCTGCTTACTTTGTCTCTGAGTTCCCCTGTGTGACTCAAGTGTTGTATGGCACTTCTACTATCAGTAAGAATCCATATATCTTGATAATTAGTATTTCTGATGGATTTTAAGGCTTCATAGATGGCTATAAGTTCTGATCTGAAGACTGAGCAAAATCTGGGTTTCTTTTGTTTATTTTCTCAATGCCATTTGTGGTTTTGATGAGACAGCCACTGCCAGTGTGCCCCAACTCGTTTCTGCTACCATCGGTGTAGATAGTTATCGCATTTTTAGGAATGTTATTAATTATTTCTAATGATAATTATTTTAAGTATTCTGGATTTTGGTATTGTTTGTTGGTGGGTTCATTTAAAGTGGCATTAAAGATAACATTTTGTAGTGGTTCGCATGGAGAATTTTTTTCTCCTAAATAATTTTTTTCCACTTTATATTTTAAAAACCCAGGTGGAGAGGGCCTTCTTTTTTGAGTCTTATATTGGATTCCCAATTAAGTATGTAATTGGAAGTTCTTTGTTTGTTTCCATAACTCTTGATTTTGTTTATGTATTTTGACAGATTTTAGCTTCTTCTATCCTTTAAGGACATAATGTCAGCTTCGTAAAGTACAATATCATTAGGGCAAGTATTTCGAAGACCTGTAATAATTCTAGCTGCGCTTAGTTGTATCCTTTCCAGTGATTTTAGATTTGTTTCAGATGCTGTACCATAGATTTGATATCCATATTCCAGGATAGGTCTAATTAGAGATGTGTAAGTTAATTTTAATGTGGTTGCATCGGCTCCCCACTCTCTTCCTGAAATAGATTTAAGGATTTTTAGTCAGTCTCTTCCTTTTCTAATAACTTCTTCAATATGTTTACTGGAGTTAATTTCTGGATCCAGGGTGTAGCCGAGATATTTAGGATATTTATTATATTGCAATTGTTGTTTTTTCAGAATAATTTTTGGTTTTATTTTGTATAGTTTCTTATCAGTAGCAAAAAGACAGGTTTCAGATTTTTGGGGGCTAAATTCTAATTTATGTTTATTAGCAAATTTTTCTAGGTGGAAAAGAATCTTGTATAATACTCTAATATGATTGAGTGGTGATAAGAAAGAAGAAGAAGAGACAACAAATGGCTGCCAAATTGATAGAACAACATACACACACACTAAGTTCTGTTTCAAACTTGGTTTATTGTGCTAACTTAAACTTTCAAAAGGATTACCAAAGTTTGGCATTCTTCTTTAAATTTTTATTATCCCTTGTACACATGGTAGAGGCCATGATAATCATGGTGGGTAGTTAGCGACTGCTTTTACTGTTAGTGCACCACATGTCTACACATGAAAAGCAATTCAACTTTGCACTTGCAAATGTTCCAGAGCCCCGTTTGGTTACTTGCACTCACTGGTGGGGTGGACTTTTGCCAATCGGGGGCCATTGGAGCATTTTTAAAATTAGAAAAAGTGCCCAATGCGGGATTCGATCCCGTGTCGTAGCAGTCAAAAACCAACGGTTTAGACCACCCTTCCACCGGCCCCCTTATCACATTCAGATATTATTGTATTTGAAATTTTTAAAAATGGACAAGAAAGCCATGAAGATCAATCAGGATGCCCTTCACAAACAACACTGATGTTGATGAATAAAAAAATTTATATATAATGATATTATGAAAATAGAGCAATCCATAAAAAGATCTTTAATTAAAAAGACATATATTGGGTCGTAAAATAATTTATTTATCATGATAAGGCACAATTTGGATTATAGATTATAAACACAAGGTAATAAGACCAAATCCAAATAAATAGTGTGTGACGTTTCGGTAACAACGTTATTACCATCTTCAGACGAAAAGTACTGAATGATTTACTCATTCATGGTACTCATTCTGTACTTTTGTCTGAAGATGGTAACAACGCTGTTACCGAAACGTCACACACTTTTTATTTATTTGGATTTGTTGTTATTACATGGGTTTATAATTTACTAGCCGAATGACCCGGGCAATGCCCGGGTTTTACCCGATTAAATGTTTTTATTCAAATACTATTCGTTACAATTATAAATTGTCGGCATGGATGTCACTCTTGTGAAACGTCCCGCTCCAAATTTGTGTCTGAGAAGCGATATTTTTATTGAGAGATGATCTGGCTTCGTGTCTTCTGCTTGAATGATTTTTTTTTTCTGTTAGAATTTTGTTCCTGAATACTAAAAATGAACTGGCTTCACCCATGGTCTCTGCTCTTTGGAATTTTTCCCATATAATTTTGCATCTGATAATCAAATGATGATACAGCAATATTGTCATAAATCATTTTCTGACTAAAAAAAAAAAAAACAACTATTTTGCCCAAAACCTGTCAATTTCAATTTTTCTTGGCTAAAAATGCGACAAATATCCCTTCCATATTTTTCTCTATGTCCTGTTAAAACCCCTTTTTACATGTACATTAGGTCAGCTGATATTACCTTCCATCTTCACCGCTAGAGGCGCTGCTTGCGAGCGAAAGGACAAATTTGCAACGCAATTTGCAAATAACTTGACCTATATTCGGAATAGAGACCTGAAATTTTCACTATAAGAGTTTTCAGATTCTACTCTATATACTGTTAAAATTTCAGTCAGATTAGTTACGTATTGTGGACGTGTATAGCCGACATAGGAACAAACATGCATACATACATACACAGAGCTAAGGACTTTAGGAGCAAGACTAGAATCTAGATTACATAACATTGAACAAAAGTTTGATGAATGGGATCAGAGATTGACCGTTATTGAAACTTCCCAGAAAACATGCTTGGAATTAGCCACAAAAAACGATTTAAGAATAAAAACTCTAGAGGATCATGGTGACATGCTGGACAGGAAAACAAGGGAAAACAACCTTATATTTTACGGTATAAAAGGGCCCGAAGCCGAAAACTCAGATGAAACCTTATGCAAATTGGTTACGGCGATAAATGAAAAGATGCAAATACAAATTGAATCGGAAATAATGCGTTGTCATCGGCTTTCAAAGAAAGCTAACGCGCCAATTTTGGTTGAAATTCCGAAACAAACCACAAGAATTGCACTACTTAGGAATTCTTACAAACTCAGAGGTGATAAAATTTTTGTAAATAAAGATTACACTCTGAAGACCCGAGAACAACGCCGCTTACTGATTACTAAGAAGAAAGAACTATCCGAAAAAGGAATACATTCAAAATTAAGAGACAATAAGCTTTTTGCAAATGGACAAAAATACGAAGTCGTGGATGGTAGAGTGGTCGGTGAAAAGGGTTCTACATCATAGCAGTTGACGCAGCCCCGAAATGATGTTGACAACTCAGAAACTTTACAGAATAAATTACAAAATAAAATACATATAAATAAAGATTCACAAAAAAGTTTTAAGACTATTAGCATTAAAAATCCAAAAGTTACGGTAGACACAATAATATGCTGGAATATAAATGGACTTTTTAGGTTGCTCTCTGTTTTTCCACTTCTCGAGTACATTAAAAATTACGAGATTTTCGCTATACTTGAAACATGGTGTTCAAACCTCACAAATATAACATTAAAGGATTTCCAAATTTTTGAACAGCCGGCAACTAAGACCACAGGAAGGGGAAGGGGATCAGGAGGAATAATTGTGGGCGTCAAAAAAGGGGGGAATTACAGGTTGCACAGTACAGAAAAGGATAACATCTGGATATCGATTTTTTTATCACAAAACATAGGAACCGACAAACCCACCACCTGCTTGTTATTTGTATATCTCCCTCCAAACGAACTGTACCAGAACAACTTAGTTAGATTAACTAAATATATGGAAAAACAGATAACTGACGGGAAAGAGCTAATTCTGATTGGGGATTTAAATATTAGAACTGGAGGGCTCGGGGGACTGTATAATCCAACAAATCTTCAACTCTCTTTAGTTTCCGAAAGAAAAGCAAGAGATCTAATAATGTCACCACTGGCTGAAGGACTCCTTGAGTTTCTCGAGGACAATTCGCTGACAATAATCAATGGACGATCAATAGGAGACAGAGAGGGTGACTTTACATATGTTTCGGAGAGAGGCTCATCAACTATTGATTACTGCATAGTTTCCCAAGGAATACTGGAAAAAATATCAGACTTCAGGATAGAAACCCAGATGTACTCAGATCACCTTCCTCTTATCCTGAAGTTAACAGTCCAAAACACCTATGAAAACAAATCTAAGGGAGAAGAATATGGTGTTACGAGATACAGATGGACAGCTGGGGGAATTAAGACATTTAAACAGGATTTAAGGAATTGCAAGTAGTAAAAATATCAAATCTCGATAGCTCCGTAAATACTTTCACTCAAAGAATTACCGAGGCAATGTCAACATCTGGAATAATGTACTCAACTAAGGGTGCCACCGGAAAATCTAAGCCATGGTTTGACAAAAACTGTTACGATATGAAAAAGCTAACAAAAGAAAGTCTGAAGGAATTCCGTAGAACCAACAGGAAGGAAGACCTTGAAAGCTATGCTCTACATAGAAAGAAATATCTCGGTTTATTAGATGATAAAAGAAGGAAATATATTCAGGAAAAACAAGAAATATTGAGAAATATTAAAGATTCAAAGTCCTTTTGGAAGACCATTGCACTATTTAAAGGAGCAACAAAAATTCAAGGAGAAATTACTGTACAGGAATGGCACGAATTTTATTGCGAATTAATGAGTATTGAGGAAAAAGAGAAGATCTGTAATATAGAAGTGAGGATCTCGCCGAGCGACCCAATACTTGATCCAGAGATAACTTCTGAAGAGATAGGCAGGGCAATCAGATATTTGAAAAATAACAAGGCAAGTGGACCTGATGACATCCCCAATGAAATAATAAAAGTACTCCCAGACTCATACATGGGTTTATTAGAACAATTTTACAATAGAGCTCTGATAATGGGACACTATCCTACAATATGGACTAAATCGATCATACATCCAATCTTTAAAAGCGGTGACAAAGACAACCCTTCAAATTATCGTGGTATAGCACTGATAAGTAATTTTTCGAAACTTTTTACAACAATACTAAGATCAAGACTGAATGAATGGGTAGAAAGAAGAAACGTCATTCCAGAAAATCAGGCGGGTTTCCGAAGGGGCCGATCGTGTGTGGACCTGATATTCACGTTGACCTCTCTAATACAACTTTCACTGAGGAAAAAGAGAGGAAAATTATATGTATTTTTTGTTGATTTGAGAAAAGCATTTGACACAGTTCCTCACTCATTACTCTGGAAGAAATTAACCAATCTGGGCGTGAGCTATCAATTTATACATGCAATTAGAAATTATTACGAACAGGCGACTGTGGCAGTCAGATGGAGGGGTTTAATTATAGAAAATATTAAGATACATTCGGGCGTTTTACAAGGAGAGCCACTATCGCCATTACTTTTTATATTATTTATGACGGACCTGATTAAAATGTATGACAACTCAGATCTGACGAGTGTATACCTTCCGGAATTTGGTGATGTTCACCTGCTGATGTATGCAGATGATATTGCTATTATAGGGGAGTCGAGGGTAAACCTCCAAAAAAAGATTAATTTATTGAAGGAATATCTTGGTGTGAACGAAATGACACTGAACGAGTCCAAATCGAAGGTTATGGTATTTCGCAATGGTGGTAAACCCTCAAGAGAAGATAGATGGTACTGGAATGGTAAACCTCTGACGGTAACAAGAAGATATAATTACTTGGGATACCCTCTGGTCAGTACAACTAAAACCACTCAAGCCGCAAACTTTTTCAAAGGAAAAGCACTTGCGGCAATAAATGCTACAACCCCAATATTGGCGAAATCAAAAATTAATTCACTAAACTCTGCAATGAAACTGTTTGACTCAATTGTGATGGCTGTTTTGATGTATGCTGCTCCAATTTGGGCAACAGAGTATAAAGATTTATTAGACCATATACAAGATACATTTATTCGTAGGTTTTTGAATTTGCCTAGATATACACCAGGATACATAATAAGACCAGAAACAGGCCGCGTCTCATTAATAATAACAGCTCTGAAATTGACCTTGAAATATTGGCTGAGGGTGCTGAGTATGGATACAAATAGACTGCCTCGAATTTGTTTAACTAGAATGAGGCAATTATCCTGTGCTACAGGTGCGCCCATCGGTTTTATAAAACAATTAAGCAATTTACTTAATAATAACGGATCCTCGTGGCTTACTTATTGTAATGATCCTGACTCACTAAGGAATGCTATCCCTGGAATATTAAGAACTGCGATAGAGCAAACAATACAAAACGACCTAACAAGAATAACCCAATCAAAGTTATATTCCCACTATAGAGACATATATACAACCTTTACCACCGAAGAATACTTCTTAACTGAACTCCCTTTTCCTATCATCAGATTAATTGCACAATTTAGAACCCTTTCAATTTTTTTCAGAGAACACCATTTGGTTTTATTGAGGCGTGAAGACCTGAAATGCACTTTCTGTGGATCAGGAATAACAACGGAGATGTTGCATTACTTATTTGACTGTGCTGCTCTGTCTGAGGAAAGACGAAAACTAAATGATAAAACGGGGCAACTTTGTCCTTCATTTCCGGCACTGATTAATGAAATATCAAAGAATAGGTATATAGCGATGGCGATATTTGGATTCCACAAGACTATATCCCGGAAAAAGGCCTCACAGTGTTCTCCCTATCCCTTGTGAACTGGCGAATCCTGTATAGGGCGAGTGGCCCTAAATAAAGGCTTTTTGTTGTTGTTGTTGTTGTTGTTGCATACATACATACACTGACTTTTATATATATAGGGATTTACCAATATTTCAGTTGGCTGAACACCAACCATTTTCAAGGTATAACAACGTATTCATATTAACAACAAACTCAGTGCTAAATACCGTCAGTAGAATTAAGTTATGCAGCACAGAGTTTGTTGTTGACATAAATATGTAGTTATACCTTGAAAAAGGTTGGCATTCAGCCAACTGAAATGATAGTAAATAAATTAGTTTTCGATCCAATATATGTCTTTTTAATTAAAAATATTGTCACGTGTGGAAAAACAATCTTCAGGCTTACATAGAAATTTATTTAAGGCACAAGCACAAATTAAAATTGATAAAATACAAGAGAAGCAATGAGGGAAGTTTCTGTAGAGTAATAAAATATATAAACATCAAAGTTAATAATCTGTACATTAAATAATAAATGCTTCACTACAATATAATTAAAGGTGTATTGCCTTTGATATGTTGATATTTCAATAGGGAGTTGTTTTGGAAGTTCTAAAGATGGAAAAGTATAATACAAATGAAAACATCAAGACGCGAATGTTTCTTTTCACAAATAAATCAAACTTCTACTGTCCTTACTGCAATGAAAAATATTGGGAGGGGTTGGCTAATCAGTAGGGAATCCTCCGGTTTCGCCAATTTAATCTACTAGACCGCTTCTTTAGAGCTTCAATACTGTATTGGATGATTCCGCTTTTATATGCAGCACTGAAGGGTGGAATCTTAGAAATGGTATTTAAGAAAACTATGGACATAAGCTTTTAGGACAGTAAAATTACATTTAAATATTTGCATCGAGCAATGCTCTTCCACAAACAATAAGGACAAGGCCAGTTAGGCATAAATTAATATAAAAGCAATAACGCGTCATCTATATAATATAAATGAAAACACCAAAACGTGAATGTTTCTTTTCACATATAAATCAAACTTCTAGAAAAAGTATGTTCAAAATTTTTGTGCAAAAAAAAACTGAATGATGAGCACAAAAAGACTTTATTACATTCTGTTACATAATAGCCTTACAAGACCTTCTAATCCATTCATCACCTACTCTATTTTCCTGAAATCTAACTCTGTAACTTTTTCCTATATATACAAAGACAAACGTCGCCTTTCCCGTCAAAATAAACGTCTAAACTATACCCCATTGATTGACCGTCGCCGCAAACTAGTGGCCTCAGATTGATGACAAAGCCACAACACCAGCTTTGGCAAACTGAAAAGTGTTCATCTAGAGAACATGGTTTTCAATAGATTGCGTCTAGCTTTGACGTTTATTTTGAAGAGAGAGGTGGCCTTAGTCTTTGTAGATCAATATCCTCCCGGAAAAATTTCCATCCATCAATCTATATACAGTTAAACTGTCTATAGTGCCCCTCTAAATAGCGCCTCCCTCTCTATAGCCCAATTTTAAATACATAGTATGATGCGATTTACATTAAAAGTGACCTATCTATAGCACCCCCTCTCTATAACACCCTATTTTGGTGAGTCCCAAGAGGGGGCGCTATAGACAGGTTTAACTGTATATATATTTCCAAATATATATATATACCACTAAAAGGGATATTGTTGATGAAATTAAAGATATTTAAAGAAAAATATGAAATGTGAAATTGACAAGGTTACTTCAAAATGATTTTTTTGGTTCATTTGTTAACCAGATAAAAAATGGGAGCAGTGTATATATAATAAAGGGTATTAATGTAAAAGTGTAATTTGCTTTAATAAACCTAAATAAAGTTGTTTTGATTTTTGTGAATGGCCAGTGTAATCTGTATATTATGGAGTTGTGAATGGCCAGTGTAATCTGTATATTATGGAGTTGTGAATGGCCAGTGTAATCTGTATATTATGGAGTTGTGAATGGCCAGTGTAATCTGTATATTATGGAGTTGTGAATGGCCAGTGTAATCTGTATATTATGGAGTTGTGAATGGCCAGTGTAATCTGTATATTATGGAGTTGTGAATGGCCAGTGTAATCTGTATATTATGGAGTTGTGAATGGCCAGTGTAATCTGTATATTATGGAGTTGTGAATGGCCAGTGTAATCTGTATATTATGGAGTTGTGAATGGCCAGTGTAATCTGTATATTATGGAGTTGTGAATGGCCAGTGTAATCTGTATATTATGGAGTTGTGAATGGCCAGTGTAATCTGTATATTATGGAGTTGTGAATGGCCAGTGTAATCTGTATATTATGGAGTTGTGAAAGGCCAGTGTAATCTGTATATTATGGAGTTGTGAATGGCCAGTGTAATCTGTATATTATGGAGTTATGATTAAAATAATTTTGTATCAATGAGTTTCTAGCATCATACAATTACTACAACTATTACAACTAATAAAGCCATGATAATATTGTCATGGTAGTGATGATCAGGAGTCATTTGATTAAGATAAAGAACATGTTCATTTATATGATAAGGCACAATTTGGATTAAAGATTATAAACACAAGTACTTTTCAGTACTTTTGTCTGAAGATGGTAGCAACGCTGTTACCGAAACATCACACACTATTTATTTATTTGGATTTGGTCTTATTACCTTGTGTTTATTTTAATTTATAATTATAAGATAGTAAGAGTTATACAGATAAGATCAAAATCACTCACAATAATAATAATAAATAGGGTATATGGAGTAAAATCAATCATTCCTCCAGGGAAAAGTGTCTGTCAAAAAGACACTCTTCCCTGGAGGAATGATTGATCTTACTCAATATTTATGCAAGGGATTATTTTATAAAATAGGGTATATGAAACAGCATTGGGGCCAATTCAATTCATGGGCAGATTAATTACTTTAATCAGGTATAATTTTTATTATCCACTGACACACACAAAATATATATATATACAGTTAAACCTGTCTATAGCGCCCCCTCTAAATGGCGCCTCCCTCTCTATAGCGCCAGATTTCAAATACGTAGTACGATGCGATTTATATTAAAAGTGACCTGTCTATAGCACCCTATTTTGGTGAGTCCCAAGAGCTATAGACAGGTTTAACTGTATATATATTTAAAAATAAAAAAGGCATATCCTGACCGTGCTCACATGAGCATTTTTATATGGCAGAGCGCCATCTAGTGGAACAAAAATAAATAAAATGTTTATTCAACTTGTTCTGGTGATATTTAGCCAACCCAATTTCTTGATAAATCAAGAAAAGTCAACCACAAACGCGTTTTGGGCTGTTGGCCCTCGTCAGCATGATGCAGACTGAACCTCTACTGACCTTTTTTATATATATTTTTAATCATTTTTTCACATACATTGTATATATATTTGTTAAAAACAATATTCAATGAGCGAATAATTCACTGGGAAAGAATTCAGGCAGAATTTGTCATTTAGGTCAAAACTTATAAACTAGAACCACAAGGTAATAAGACTAAATCTAAATAGATAGTGTGTGACGTTTCTGTAACAACGCTGTTGCCATCATCAGATAAGGATTATCTTTCAGTATTTTTGTCTGAAGATGGTAACAATGTTTTTACAGAAACGTCACACACTATTTATTTATTTAGATTTGGTTGTATCACCTTATGTTTCTAATCTATAATCCAAATTGTGGCTTATTACTTATAAATTATAGAATGTATTATGACATTTGGTAATCTAGAGGTTACTGGAGTGTATCCATAGATCGCCAACTACCCAGGCTGTTCTGCAATTTAGGAGTCTGTCTTGGTAGAGTTAGTGAACCAGTTCACCAAGGGTTTCCAGGCCGGTTTGTTTCTTGGTAGATTCAATAGGGCAGTACTGTTTAAAGAGGGCAGTCCAAGAAGTGTGTAGCCATCTGGAATCACTGTAGTTGAAATGCTGGGCAGCTAAAGAGTATATGCTCTACAGTTTGTACATGTGGACATGTTGGATCAGGGACTTGTTCAATTCTGGCCATGTCGGCTTGAACATATCCATGTCCTGATAGTAAGGTCGTGGTTGATGTTCCTAGTTGTATCTTTCTGAGGTTCTTTTTAAGATGGCCGGGTGAGAATTTTCTCAGGTGTCGAGTTTGATAAAATAGAATGTTAAAAAAGTGAATTAGAGAAAGAGAGTATTATTTTCCTAAGAGATCTCTTTGCTCTTACCTGATTTTAAAACTAAATATTTATAAAAGAGGGGGCCATAGTAAATATTTCCAGCAACGTCTTGTAATAAAATTATTTTGTAATTTGTTTTATATATACTGTACATGATGCAAAATTCTTACAATCTTTTTTTTTTCTATTATTTTCTCATGAATATATATTTAACCTACCGCTCCAAAACACATTTTGGCTTGCATTAGATGCACTAAACAGGACCTTTGAAGAGGCCGCTGCTTATCATAAAACAGCTCGAGGAGCATGAACTCATTGAATTCGTGTAATACACACAAGGGATAAGAAACAAAAACAACATATTTTTAACCCTTAATTACTTTTGTTTGTGCGAAGAGGAGAAGTTTTTTTGCAAAAAAATCATTATAGCAAAGCTAAGGGACATTAAACTCATTTTGGATAGTGTTAACTATGGGGTTTTTAATGGTCAACTAACTTGTAATTCTAAAACACAAGATAATAAGACCAAATATAAACAAATAAATACTGTGCCATGTTTCAGTAACAATGCTGTTACCAAAATGTGACACACTATTTTTTTTAATTTGGTCTCATTATCTTATGTTTCTAACCTAGAATCGAATTTTGTTGTTGTTTCTTATCCCCTTGTGTAAATATAACACAAATTCCATGAGTTCATGCTCCTCAAGCTGTTTGATAATGAGCAGCGGCCTCTCCCAAATTTTCCTGTTTAGTGCATCTAATGCAAGCCAAAATGTGTTCTGGAGCCGCAGGTGCCAAGCTACATTTTGGACAAGTGGGATAGATTTTGTTATTATTTTCTATCTTCAATGGCTTGAGATGGCCTGTTCTAAATTGTGAAAACAGGAAAATAAAATATTTTAAATCCTGGTTTAGCTTACAGATCTAAAATATTTTATTATAATAGTGTCGCGTATAAGGCCTGAAAACACCTACAACCTCCGCCAATAGATGGCGCTTTCGCCTGTTTCCGATCTGAAACTGGCGTGGGAATCGCCGACTGCTGTGGTCCTGTTTCCTGGGGCAAATGTTTGTAAATACACGTTTTTATTGGCCCTAGAAGGTAACGTAATGTAAATACCTGTTAATTGTTAATATAGTTATATGTAATGTGTAGTAGAAATGACAATAAAGGAGCAGGAGTGTTAGAAGTCTCGCTGCCGGTTGCTGTTGTTACTTTCGCCAACGCCACAGTCGCTGCTCTTCTGGTAAGTCTCTCGTGTCCCCCCACCGTGGTAAGGCCGAGAGATCCACTTGAGTGGTGGTTCTCGAAGGTCTTTTTTGGGTGGACTGCAGGGCAGAGCTGCAGAGAAGCAACGGGAGCCTGGGTAGGTGATCCACGAAGAAGGAAGCGGCGTCGTCGCGAAGAACCGGAGGGGCAACGCGCGACAATATCAATGGTTTCAACAGAATAAGCTCTCTCTTCCCTTATTTAGATTATCTAGGAGCTTTCAAAATATTTGCCATCATAGAAACATGATGTAAACACTCTCTAAATATCAAACCTATTCATTTTGATGGATTTGAATCCCTTGCTCAAAAGACTTCAAAATGCGGGTTTTCTGTATATTTTTTTTTGGACTCAACAAAACATTAAAACCCTTTCTACAAAAGGTTGATGCTGATTCTGATTGAATCATGGTTTACAAGGGTGACTCCAAAAGTTTTTGCAATCAATATTAAATAATTAAAATATTAAAAAATGAATAATGCCATCAAAATCTACATGCATTTTTAGCACCACGCAAGATTTCATCTATGAAAACCAATTATCGAAGCACTTACACCAAGCATCTTCGGCGATGGAATTTATGGCATTGATAAAGGCTTGCAGTGCTTCATCATCAGTGTCAAATTTTTATCCCTTTAAACATAAACTTTTGGAAATTAAAAAAAAAAGTCACAAGGTGCTAGATCTGGTGAATATGGTGGATGAGTGACTAATTGGACACCAGAGTTGGCTAAAAAGTCTAATGTTTGGGCTGAGGTGTGTGGTATTGCATTGTCATGGTGAAGAAGGACTCTTCTAAGTTGAGCTCTTGGTCTGCTTTGCTTGATTTTTTCAAATACTGTTGGAAGGCATTTGGTTGTATACCAGCCACTATTAACTGTCTTTCGATCTAACTTCACAATATCAATGAAACTACTTTTTCTAAAAAAAAAATGACCATTGGTTTTCCAACACTTCAAGCTCTGCGAACTTTCTTAGGAGGAGGGATTTTGAGGAGCACCAAAAAGTAGATTGCCGTTTTGTTTCTGGATCAAAATTGTAAATACAAGTTTCGTCACCTGTAATAATATTAAAAACAGCCTTTGATTTGCCTTCCACAAATTTTTTCAACATGAAATTACACCATTTAATGCGACCAGGTTTTTGGTCTACAGTCAAGCTGTGAGGTACCCATCTACTAACAAGTTTTCTGTATTTTAAACGATCATTAATGATGGTGTTGATTGCTGCTGATCCATTGCCCACACTTTTCTCTAACTGCTGATACCTAATTCTTCGATCTTCTAGTAAAAATTTTAACAGCCCAATTTTTTCTTGGGTCACTGCTGTTAGTGGTCGACCTGAACGAGGTTCATCTTCAAGGCTGTTTTTTCCCAATTTAAATTCATTAAACCAATTAAAAACTGTTCTAATAGAAGGAGCTTTATCTCCTAAAGCTTTCGCCAATCTTTAATGGGATTCTTTAGAAGTTAAATAACATTTATCAACAACAACAACAAAAAAGCCTTTATTTAGGGTCACTGACCCTATACAGGATTCACCAGAGGTATGCATAAGAACAAAGCAGTGAGACAAAGGAAATAACGATATATACAGAGTAAGAAGAAAAAGAAAAAAAAACAAGAAAAGAAAAAAAAAGAAAGAGGGAAGCAAGAAATCAACACAAAAAGAGTAGCAGTAAGAAAGTGAGGAGTGAGTATCACTTGGCCTTCTTCTGAGATATGGACTTGTGGAAACCATAAAACGCCGTAGCAATATACTTATTCTGGGTCATATTGTCAATTATTGATGGAAGTGAAGCACAGAGTTGCCCAGTTTTGAGCATAAAAATAACATTTATAATTATAAAAGATCATGGCCCGTAAACTTTCTCTAGTCAACTCCCTAGCAGTAAGGACACAGTTTGTTTTATTTGAAAAGAAACATTTGTCCCTTAATGATTTTATTTTTTAAATAGTTTATCCTTATAGATATTTGATCAATTTTACCAACCATTACATAGGTTTGATGGAAAAGAGAAAGTTGACAATGGTTGCTAGGTAACCTCTAGTGTAACTTTAGTAATACTCGATTTGTATATATACCCACCGTTATAGAGTGTCAATTGAGTAGAGTAAAATGAACAATGGTTTCACAAAGTGAATTCTGAGGTACAACTTTATAAATTATATATCAGTTTTCCCCTACCACTGGAGAGGTTTCATTGAAAAGGTCAAGATGACAATGGTTGCTAAATAAATTTTGATCTATATATGTCATTCTGTGGTTGTTAAGTTAGTTCCATTGTAACTTTATTTGAATTAAATACAAGGTAATAATATATATAATAAATATATGTAACTAGCGGACGTACCCGGCTTCGCCCGGGTTTTACCCGAGTAAAAGTTTGTCTAACGAATCTCTCGATAAAGTGAACATTTTTTTCCCGGTCCCTTGAAAAATACTCGATAAGTTGAATAAAATCAATATTAATTGGTTCCCTCGGTAATTGGAAGTTAAAGGAATAGTATCTTGCCTTGGAATTGTATCATTATTCTTGTATGGATGTACCCGGCTTCGCCCGGGTTTTACCCGAGTAAAAGTTTGTCTAACGAATCTCTCGATAAAGTGAACATTTTTTTCCCGGTCCCTTGAAAAATACTCGATAAGTTGAATAAAATCAATATTAATTGGTTCCCTCGGTAATTGGAAGTTAAAGGAATAGTATCTTGCCTTGGAATTGTATCATTATTCTTGTATGGATGTACCCGGCTTCGCCCGGGTTTTACCCGAGTAAAAGTTTGTCTAACGAATCTCTCGATAAAGTGAACATTTTTTCCCCGGTCCCTTGAAAAATACTCGATAAGTTGAATAAAATCAATATTAATTGGTTCCCTCGGTAATTGGAAGTTAAAGGAATAGTATCTTGCCTTGGAATTGTATCATTATTCTTGTATGGATGTACCCGGCTTCGCCCGGGTTTTACCCGAGTAAAAGTTTGTCTAACGAATCTCTCGATAAAGTGAACATTTTTTTCCCGGTCCCTTGAAAAATACTCGATAAGTTGAATAAAATCAATATTAATTGGTTCCCTCGGTAATTGGAAGTTAAAGGAATAGTATCTTGCCTTGGAATTGTATCATTATTCTTGTATGGATGTACCCGGCTTCGCCCGGGTTTTACTCGAGTAAAGGTTTGTTTAACGAATCTCTCGATAAAGTGAACATTTTTTCCCGGTCCCTTGAAAAATACTCGATAAGTTGAATAAAATCAATATTAATTGGTTCCCTCGGTAATTGGGAGTTAAAGGAATAGTATCTTGCCTTGGAATTGTATCATTATTCTTGTATGGATGTACCCGGCTTCGCCCGGGTTTTACCCGAGTAAAGGTTTGTTTAACGAATCTCTCGATAAAGTGAACATTTTTTCCCGGTCCCTTGAAAAATACTCGATAAGTTGAATAAAATCAATATTAATTGGTTCCCTCGGTAATTGGAAGTTAAAGGAATAGTATCTTGCCTTTGAATTGTATCATTATTCTTGTCTCAAATAAATTGCCGTGTCATCCTGAATTTTGTCTTTCCTAATTTTCTACATTACAAAATCATCGTATCATCATGATAATATTTAGAGCACATTGTTGAATTATAACAGATAAATTAGAATATTTATCTTGATTATTTCTAGGCGAAAAGTTATTTCAAAAATTTTATTTGCTAGAAACCTTCCCAGTACTATACTAAATAACTTCCCAAAGTTTCATGGCGATCCAATGAGTGGTTTGGTCAGGCATAAAGGACAAACAAACAAACACACATACATTCATTTTTATATATATATAGATATAGAAGATATTATTTCTAGGCGAAAAGTTATTTCAAAAATTTTATTTGCTAGAAACCTTCCCAGTACTATACTAAATAACTTCCCAAAGTTTCATGGCGATCCAATGAGTGGTTTGGTCAGGCATAAAGGACAAACAAACAAACACACATACATTCATTTTTATATAGATAATAGATTATAGTATCCTATAAGCTTATGTCCATAGTTTTCTTTAAAACCATTTCAAAGATTCCACCCTTCAGTGCTGCGTAATATAAGCAGAATCGTCCAATATAGTATTAGAGCTCTGAGAAGCGGTCTGGTAGATTAAATTGGCGAAACCGTTGGGAGGGTTCATCACTGATGAGCCAAGCCCTCCCAATATATATTTTTTCATCGCAGTAAGAACAGTACAAGTTTGTATTGTGTGTAAAAGAAACATTCGTGCTTAAGTCCTTTCATTTTATACAAGGTAATAAGAGCAAATCTAAATAAATAAATAGTGTGTGACGTTTCGGTAACAGCGTTGTTGCTATCTTCAGACAAAAGTACTGAAACTATTTATTTGGATTTGGTCTTATAAACTTGTGCTTATAATCTATAATCCAATTGTGCCTTATCAGATATTTGAATTAATTTCAACCTAAATTGGGGAAGTTGAATTGAAAATAGTAATAATATGCCATAGTAACTTCTAGCGTAACTTTGGAGATATTAGATCAGTTTCATTCACCATTGGCTGAATTAAATTAAGGAGGGGAAAGTTGACAATGGTGTTGGTATATAGGAAATAGTGTGAATATAGTAATATTTGATCAATTATACCCATTAGTGCGTATATTTCATTGAGAAAAGTAGAGTTGACAATGGTTGCAACATAACTACTATGGAACAAGTACTAGTGTAACTTTAGTGATATTTGATAATTTTACCCACCATTGTGCGCGTAGTTTTCATGGAGAATATATTGAATTTACAAATTCTCGATAATTATTCTTAAATTTATCAATATTTAATTATTTCAATTGACACTATTGCGTAGATTTCATTGAAAAAATAAAAAGTTAACAATAGTTACTAAGTTCTTATGTGACTTTAAATATATTTGATCACTTTTACTAATCATTAGAGAGATTTTTTCATTGAAAGCTAAGGGAGGTTGACAATAGTTGCTATATTAATACTAGTGTTACTCTGTTGGGGAGGTTTCATTGAAAAGAGAAAAAATGACAATGGTTGCTAAGTGACCTTTGTGGAATTGTCGATATTATTTTATCTTTGCACAGTATTGTGTAGTTTCTATTGAGATTATTGAGATTAACAATGGTTGCTAAGTATCTCCAACCGGGACGCACCACGAGAAGGTACTGATCAGCACATGTAGTCGTCCGGCCTCCTTAATTTGCGTAGTTTCTGAAAGAACGTTCACAGACCCTCACTTGCGCCGCTAACGTTTTCATTGAGATCTACACAGATCCGGCCTGATCAGCTAGCCCCTACCACTCTCCTTCAGGTGCCACGCACAGTCGGCTACCTCTCGCGAGTCGAGGACTCTCCATGCAGGCAATACCAGAGCCCCCGGGGCCCAAATAAATACGCAGTCATTTTTTGGGCAGATATGTCCAAAGACATCACCCAACATGTTATAATATCTGGATAAACACCCAAAGGCCAACTAGGCTAATTCCCGCCGGTTACCCAACCTGTCGACTATCTGTTTTTAGACACGATCGAGGGATTTGCTAAATATGAAAATTCCAAGACTTATCTACATGTTGTCGTCGAGCACTTTACACACTATGTGTGGTCATCCCATCTCAGTCCTCCAGCACCTTAACCTACATTTAGGTTATTAAGAAGAAATTCCAGTTTGGCTCTACTAAACGTCTTCTTACGGATCAAACACTTACCTCCGGGTATTTTCGTAGATAGCTGATATCTCACGGCATCCACCTCCTCCTTACCACCAGCAACCATCCGCAGGCAAATGGTCTATGTGAGCGTCTGTATGTGTCGTATCTATAGAATACCATAAGTTAATGGATCAAATTAATCACACGGGTCACTCAAGCTTATAACTACACACCACATATTCCGTTAAAGGTGTTACGTCTGATCAGGATGGCACAAAGATAGCACACGTGAGTTCGTAAGGGATGCAGCAAAAGTTAGCGCTCTATTATACGTCTCACTGAACAGAAGGAGTACAATAAGTGGGACTTGCCTTCAACTTCCCCGTCAGAAGGATCCTGGGCGACGTGAATGTCACTTTTGTGAAACGTCCCGTTCCACACTGTACACGTCCAGCCTGGGCTACACCACCTTGTAGGCCGCTCCGATGTCAGGCTCTTCTGGCACCGTCTTGCAGGATCATCTACATGCCCGAAGGCAACTCGCCGCTCCTTCTCCCACCGCCGATATCACCAGAACTCTCTGTCCTCCCCCACACTGGAATGCCATTTTTGGCGTCTGTCTCCCTCACACATAGACCATCCCCTGCAGCTGGAGTCCATCTTCCCCCAGCTTTACTCTAGAATCTTGGCCTCTCGGTTAGCTTGTCTTCCATTTTACACAGGCTTTTTACCAATCTTCCTCATCTACGGATATTTTCTAACAGAATTTCACAGTATGTCAGTCCCTATCAATTATTCGACATTTCCAGACAGACCGCCCATAAACGTGCCCAGAAAAATATTTTAAAAAGACAAAACAAATTTGATCAAATACATAAAGTGACAGATTTCGACACAGGCGACCGAGTATTATCAAAATTTACTATCACCTACCTCACCCCCTATCTCTTCTAACACCGAGAATCTCTGGTCATATTTCACAGGATCTCAGGAAATATCAGAACTCATTTTCCCATGCGTGATCGAATCAATTGGTTGAATAAGGCACTCAATCAAATCACCGATACCGTGCTTGCTAGCAGACTCAAACATTACACGGAAGACATATCTTACTTTTCTCCTCCAGTAACTACGTAAAAATCCCCACTATATTTCGAATACAAGTATATGAAGGACCGATTCCCTTCTCAGCAATACACACCCTCAATATTTCCTTTGTAAGCAACAACAAGGGAACCTCTCTAGCCTCTCAGCCATTCCGCCATCTGTCACCAGATATTTTCACCACTCCGCATTATTGCCGCATCAGACCAAGTCACTCATCACCACTGTAATGTCAGTCAAGCCCTCTTCATAAAAAATAATCGATTCACCAGCCGAACAATCAAAGGGTAACCACACAATGTTGCTCATTGTTGTTGTTTCTTATCCCCTTGTGTAAAGATTACACGAATTCCACGAGTTCATGCTCCTCGAGCTGTTTTATGATAAGCATCGGCCTCTTTCAAAGGTAATGTTTAGTGCATTTAATGCAAGCCAAAATGTGCTCTGGAACCGCAGGAGCCAAGCTACATTTTGGGCAAGTGGGGTAGATTTTGTTATTATTTTCTATATTCAATGGCTTGAGATGGCCTGTTCTAAATCTTGTTAGTGTTGTTTGGTGCTGTCTATTTCTGAGGTTCAGAGCTCTTCCTAGGTCTACTCCACTGTACCAACTGTGCTCTGCCGGCTTATGGATCGAAAGGTCTGGGAGACCATCTGCTTCTAGGATGTACCAACTGTGCTTAGGTGGGATCCTCTAGTTCTTTTTTATTTTTGTCTCGGCTACTGTTTCTATTTCTTTGAAAGTAAGTTTATTTTTCCGTGGCAAGGGTTTTCTTTTGCCTATATTTGCTAGCGCTTCAATGTCAACGTGTTAGGGTATCCATTGAAGGTGAATTTTGAAGTTTTTGGAGTTAACCAATTATGTTCCTGCTTAATTTGTCTCTAAGTTTCCCTGTGTGATTTAAGTGTTGTATGGCAGTTCTACTATCAGTAAGAACACAGATATCTTGATAATTAGTATTTATAATGGATTTTAAGGCATCATAGATGACTTACTTTCAACCACTGAACTAACTTCCCCTTCTCTCTTCAACCATTCAATACGTAATATGAAATTTCTGACAATTTTTCAAACCCTCTATGTTTCTATTCCTACCCTTCTCTCACTTCTACCAAATATTATAATCCTACATTTCCTAATTTCAAATATTTATCTAGCTGCCAACTACAGAGATTTCAAGACGCTCAAATTAAATTTCAACAAAATTGTTGACATTTTTGTAGAAGTAGTGAGTAATTTGGCACAAAACCTTAGAGAAATAGTCACTACAGCAACTCAATCAAAAACTAGATATGACTCGAACAAAAAAGAAATATACTAAATATACAGGGTGGCCCATAAATCCCTTTTATTTTTTCATTAAAAATTAAAAGGCAAACTAGAATAAAAACCTATAACTTTTTTATTTTTGGTAAGAGATAAAAGTTTAATCTTTTACCTAAAATAAAATAGTTATCGTTTTTATTCTAGTTTGCCTTTTAATTTTTAATGAAAAAATAAAAAATTTCGGGACTTATGGGCCACCCTGTATTTTATTGTTTTTCTCAATTTAATTCGAACTATTTCTTTAAAAGCTTAACACATCTCCTAGCAACCATAGCCAAATGTCTTCTCTTAACTGTAAATGTGTGACATATAATATTAAAATATTTGAGGCAATTATTCTTATATACACCTTTATTTCTTATTTTTTAATTTGTAGTTGTCTTTTAGCGCATATTCACGGACCAACAGTTACAATCAGAGTGTGATGGGCTAACCTGTGGTAGGGATAGACATATAAAGAGCCACAAGAACTCAATGACGATGCTGGATGATTGGCAAAATTATGAGCGTCATTATATACGCACTAGAAACCAAAAGCTGCGTCTTAATCCGTATCAAGGTAAGAAGCCAAAGTTGTATCTTCTCCATGTTAGGGGCTACCTCAAATGAAGCTAAGTTGGGCGGTGACAGTATTTGCTTCAGATTTTTTTATTCAATGGAAGACGTACACATCATGATATCATTAATGTTCTTCACAATTTTTCCAAGTATTTGTGCATTGAGATATTAGAAGTGTAGGCGCCATCCCGACCAGAGAGCCACAGATAAACAGATTATAAACGCACAGAATATAGAATCCGAGCTCCCCAGTAGAAGGAATACCCGGAAGACGACGGTACTCTCTGTTATATGTGTTGTTCACTATTATGATTTTGTTTTAATAAACGCTACTAAATTATTTCATTGGATCCTCTCTTTCTTTTTCCCAGTAAGAAACGCCTACGGAAGCCAACAGAAATTCAGAAGTGGGATAGTCCTGAAGAAAATTGAAGATTCAATGGAATAATTTGGAAACGAGAAGGACGTGGCGCGGTGACCGATCAACGTAAGAGGAGTTGCATGGTATGTACGAAATTTAATTATCTATTCCTAAAAGTATTATTACAAGTCACCTCGACAAAAGTATTATCGCAAAGTATCGCGGTAAAAGTATTATTGCAAAATCATCTCGATAAAAAGTATTATCGCAAAGTATCGCGGTAAAAAGAAAAAAAAAGTATTGTCTCAAAATTACTAAAGAAAAGTTGATTTCGTTTAAAGAAATAATTGAAACAGTACGTATCTGGTTTAGTCAGTTTTATTTGTTTATTTTAAAATTTTTTGCTTTGTTTATTTTTCCTTTTGAAAAACATGACTTATTTAGCGAAAGTAAGGAAATGCGATTTGAGCAAGTTGGCGTATGAACTCGGCGAGGTAGTACCGCCAGAGAGCAGGATCGTCGACTTAAAACACCTTATTTTGAATAGCCAATCTTACGAAGAAGAGTTCGCAAAGCAACTGTTGGAGACTCTGATCGAGGATCGGGAACGAATCGAGGAGCGGGAACGAATCGAGGATCGGAAACGAATCGAGGATCGGGAACGAATCGAACGGGAACGAAAAGAACAAATGGTAATGGAATTCGAGCTTGAGAAGCTGCGCATCCAGACTACACGCGGAAACAACGATACGTCTCGAAGTACCAGCAATGACGCACATTACGAGATACGTAAACTGATGCCCAAGTACGAGTCGAAGGACAATGATTTGAGTTTTTACCTAATTCTTTTCGAAAGACAGGCAAAGCGACTAGGATTGGATGAAGACCAATGGGCGTTCAGCCTCCTAGGATTGCTACCTTACGAAATGACTCAATTAATCGCTCGGGAGACAGAAGAACAAAGCGGCGATTATAGGTTCGTGAAAAGGTTGCTCCTAAAACGGTACAAGTTGAGCCCCGAACAATTCAGACAAAAATTCGAGAAGCACGAGAGATCTCAAAAGGGTTCCTGGAGAGACTTCGCTTTCGAATTGCGAGGATATTTCAACGAATGGATCGAAGGAATGAACGTGGAAAATTTCGACGCCCTAAAGGATTTGTCCGTCACTAACCAGCTAAAGAAAAAAGTTCCAAATGTGCTGCGTAATCATCTCATTGACGATTGGACCAAGTTAAACAACCCAGATGAGTTGGCGGATAAACTGGACGAGTACGAAAATGTTCGCACCGAGATGGGACCTCCGCATTGGAATGCGAAACACCTCATACCACCGTCGTTTCAGCAGAAATCTGCGAGATTCCCCAACCAAAGCGAAGTTAAAGAGACTAAACAAGGAACGAATGCTTCGGGTCAAGACGCTGCAAGGAACGAAATCAGTGAAACGTACCCTAACACCTTGAGGAGAATGGTCAACCGTACGATCAGAAACGACAAGGGAGAACCGAAGTGCTTCAACTGCAATCAGTTTGGACACATTGCCAGAGACTGCCCAGCACCCAGGACTACGTTGACATGCCGAGGATGCGGTCAAACGGGACACAAGGAAAGGAATTGCAAAAGACCCAAAGAAGGACTAAAAGTAGCCAACCTGGAAGTCGAAGGACTGGAGACTGTCCCGCCAGATGTATATTTGAAGGATGTCAAGATCGACAACAAGGAAACCGTGAAGGCAATGATAGACACCGGGAGCAGCAGTTGTCTAATGAGAGAATCGGTCGCAAGGAGGATCAGCGTCGACATCGAAACAGACTCGACTAGTCTGTACGGCATCGGTAACCAGACTGCACCAGCTGCCAGGACCGTTGGGAAGACGACAGTCGACCTGGAGATTGATGGCATCGTCGGAAGGGAAATCACTGTATTCATTGTCAACGATGATGCCCAACCCTATGACCTATTAATTGGAAGAACATGGACAGATCTGCCCTACGTATCCTTCGCCAGAATTGGTAAAAACTTGCATATTGGCTATTCATCCGAATTTCCGTTTGCTAATCTGCAAGAAGAAATCAAGTCGCGTCGCATCGAACTGAGAGCAACCGAAACTGTTCAGTTGGAGAGCGACTCCATTAACTTTACAAGTGCAATCACAGACGAGGTAAAGGACGGATATGTATTGTTCACAGGAGTAGATGACGCCTGTGTCGATTCCCTATTGGAAGTGGTCGACGGAAAGACGACCGTACCCATCATCTCAGCTGGCAAGGGCAAGTTGAGAGTAAGGAAGAACCAATGTGTAGGGCGAGTTGAACTACTGAACCTTGATGATATTGTTGTTAACCTGGACGTCGCAGAGGATTCGTTTCAGACTAAAAATGAAGAGAAGAGGGAAGGACAAAACCAAATGAAACGTAAGCGCCCCATACTGCCTGAGGACATCAACGTCAATCATTCTCTGACTTCGAAAGAGAGACAAGAAATCCTAGATGTAGTACACGAGTATAGAGACTGTTTCGCTCTTGGCATGGAGGAATTAGGGTGCACCGATGTCACCAAGATGGACATTAAGGAGGTTGATGGAAGCAAGCCAGTCTGTCTGAGACCGTATAAGACGACTGCAAGTGAACGCGAAGCAATCAGGGAGATTGTCAGAGAGTGGAAGGACAATGGAATAGTCACGGAAACTAGATCACCCTACGCTAGTCCCGTCCTACTTGTGAGGAAGAAAACTGGAGATCATCGTCTGGTGGTAGATTATAGGAGACTCAACATTCAAACAGTTAAGGACAAGTTCCCATTACCAAGGATAGACGACCTTCTGGAAGGCCTAAGGAATGCGAAATTCTTCACCACTCTGGATCTGGCGCATGGATATCTGCAGATACCACTGACCGATAAGGCAAAATTAAAGACAGCATTCATCACCCCAGATGATACAGGTCAATTCGAAAGGATGATTTTTGGACTCGCCAACGCACCAGCTGAATTCCAAAGACTGATGCACACTGTCCTAGGTCCGCTGCTGAACAAGAAGGCATTCTGCTATCTCGACGACGTGATTATCCCGGCAAAGGATTGGCGTGAGATGATCGAAAGGTTGAGGGAAGTCCTCGAAAGAATAAGATCAGCGAAGTTGACACTGAAACCCTCCAAATGTGAGTTCGGAAGGAGGGAAGTTGAGTTCTTAGGGTATGTCATCAGTACAGGCGGACTTAAGCCAGGCCCAAGAAAGATCAAGGCGATAGAAGAATTTCCAGAACCCAAGAATGTCCACGACATACGACGCTTTCTGGGACTGACGAACTTCTTCAGACGATTTGTAAAGGACTTCGCGAGGAAAGCAGAACCGCTAAGCAGACTTACGAAGAAAGGTTCACAATTTGAATGGAAGGAAGAACAGCGAAGGTCATTTGGAGGACTACGAAAGGATCTGGTCGAATATCCGGTACTAGCTCATTACAACCCTGAACTCAAGACAGAAGTACATTGCGATGCGAGTGCTGAGGGATTAGCAGGAATGGCGCTACAGATGTACGAAGACGGCAAATGGCGCTTGGTCTACTGTGTGAGCAAGAAGACAACAGAGGCCGAGAAGATGTACCACTCAAGCAAATTGGAGCTGATGGCGATAGTGTGGACCTTGGATCGACTACGTCAGTTCCTCGTAGGAATCAAGTTTACAGTGGTTACAGATTGCCAAGCACTGGTCTACATGAACGCGAAGAAGACTACAAATCCTCAGATAGCGCGATGGTACAATCTGATTCAGGAATACGATTTCGAAATTCGACATAAACCAGGGGAGAAGATGGCCCACGTAGACGGAATGAGTAGAGCTCCAGTCGACGACCCTAGAGACACGATGGAGGAAATCGTGGAGAAAAACCTTGAAGTGTGCCTCACAATCACACTGGAAGAACAAATCTTGATGATTCAGCATTCCGACCCTGAATTGAGAGACCTGATCCAGATCTTTCGAAAGGACCCGTGTGATAGGACAGTAGGAGAACAAAATAGAATTAACGACTACAGCTACAAAGGAGGCAGACTTTTCCGCATGGTGAAAAATGGAGAAGAGGAACGAGCCCTGTATGTTATACCCAAAAGTATGAGGAAAAGCTTAGTTGTCAAATTCCATGATCTAATGGGACATTTTGCGACTGATAGGACTGTCAACAAAATTAAGGAATTGTACTGGTTTCCTTCAATGAAGAGGTACGTTCGACGCCATGTGGCTATGTGTCTCGAGTGTCTATTTAACAAAGTTCCCGGTGGAAAACAACAAGGCTTCCTACATCCCATTAAGTCAGGCAAGAGACCGTTTTCCATCGTACACATGGACCACGTAGGCCCCTTCGTGAGAAGTACAAAAGGTAACCAGGAACTTTTAGTGATTGTCGATAATCTGACAAGATTTGTCCGATTAAGCCCTGTAAGGAATACATCGACGCAGAACGTCCTGAAGGTAATGAAAAGTTTTGTGAATGATTTCGGACTACCCGACAAGATCATCAGCGACAGAGGGTCATGTTTTACCTCAAGGCAATTTGAAGAATTCTGTCGAGGAAATGGAATACATCATACTTTGAACTCTACGAAACATCCGCAAGGGAACGGGATGGTCGAAAGAGTGAACCGAACAGTATTGTCCACTATAGCAACCAGTATCGAGGATCCGCGACGGAAGGATTGGGACCTGAAGATCAAGGAGGTAGAGCGAGACCTGAACAATGCGGTGAACAAGACGACGAATAAAACACCGTTCGAAACACTCCACGGCTATTCCCCTCGATTCCACGATGGGATACTTAGAAGATTAGCCGACGAAGACGTGGACCCATGGACCGAGCCGGATAGAATTCAAGAGAGTGTGAGAACCCAAATTGAGAATAAACAAGAAATTATGAAGACATACTACGATAAGAAGAAGTGCCGTACAATCCAATTCGAAGTAGGAGAAATTGTAGTGATGAGGCATGTACCCAAAATGACGGGTGAACCAACCAAGGCACAACCCAAATATCGAAGACCTTTGATAATTACCGAGGTTCTGCCAAGCGACACGTATAGAGTGACTCAGTTAAGCGAAAGAACCAGTGGACGGTTCTACACGACAACGGCCCATATCTGTCAACTGAAGTCTTGGCACAGTGAAGAAGATGATTCAGCTACAGAAGAAAGTCCGGACGAGGAGCCAGAAGTAGAAGATACCCCCCGACGCAACCCACGACGTTCCTGCAACGCAAGGTTCAATCGAGGACGATTGAAATCCAGGAATGGCCGAATGTAGGCGCCATCCCGACCAGAGAGCCACAGATAAACAGATTATAAACGCACAGAATATAGAATCCGAGCTCCCCAGTAGAAGGAATACCCGGAAGACGACGGTACTCTCTGTTATATGTGTTGTTCACTATTATGATTTTGTTTTAATAAACGCTACTAAATTATTTCATTGGATCCTCTCTTTCTTTTTCCCAGTAAGAAACGCCTACGGAAGCCAACAGAAGAAAAAAAGGATATATTTTTATGATATATCATATTTTGATTATTTACCCTATATATCTATTGCGCGCGCAAGGTTGTAATGTAAGCCTACCTTCATCAGCGTCTTTCAATCAAAACATTTTCAAATAAAGAGATCCTGACGAGAATTAATGTTTTTTAAATATATTTATATAGAAATAAATGATAATTTTCAAGCGCAGTAAGGATAGTAAGACGTTATTATATTTGACAAAGAAAATTTGGTTCTGAATAGTTTCATATATTGTACATAGATGGAACTTGTGTGTAAAAGAGGCTCATATTGGACAATCCATTGAGACAGACAGAACCTGCTGATCTCGGCTAAAAGGGTAAATCTCTGGGGGCCTGTCGTGTGACCAAACGGTATCATAGACAATTTGTAGTGTCAGGATCACAGCCAAGGTCAACAGGTGGACTTTCTGAAAATGTAGAAAATTTCAATTTTCCTTCCGTTTTGTTCAAAATTAGAAAAATGGTCAGGTTATGGAATATATCAATAAAATCGTACAATTTAAAAATATTTTAATTTGTTTTACATTTTATTTATTATAAATGAGGTTAGAGCGAATACAGGATGTTTTAACTTATTACACAATTATCTTAACAATCCTTTTAGCGGATCAATTTTTTATGTGTAATAATGTGGAATAACTTTATGTACAATTCGTTCAGAATAATAATCTCTTTCTCTCTCACAAGACCGAATGAATATTTTTGTGAATATTTATTCTATATAAATATGTATTTATTCTCTCAAAAATAAATCCATAAGCGTGAATAAAGTAACACTAAAATCAATGAATACTTCTATAAACCAGGTCACCAATTGATTTATTCATAAATTGTACTTTTTTATAATCTGAAAAATATACTCTTATAAAGAAAAAATAAAAACGTTAACAACATAAAATGTTGGGATGATATATAGTGAATGTAGATCTAGAATAAAAGAGACAAACAGGACGTATAAAAAAATAACACCAATATCTTATATTTACTGACCGGTGAGTTTGGCCGGGATCTTAGCACAGACCAGCACCTGGCCATCGCCGCCCACTAGCTTGAAGACGATGTCCACGGGGATGGCCGGGTAGGCCTTGGAGACGGGCAGGCTGGAGGAGTACTCGTAGTCCTGGCCGGCCGACAGCGGGCACTGCAGCCCGGAGTTGGAGCAGCCGTCGGGGTGGGGGAAGGCGAAGGGGATATCCACACCGCCGATGCTCCCACTGACCTTCACCTGCACGGCGCTCACAGCCACCTTGGGGTTGAGCTTGATGCTGATGGAGGCATCCTTGCCGAGGATCAGAGGGCACCGGTTGTCCGTGTCGCAGCCCTTGATCTGGACGTCCTTCAGCACGGCTTGCTGCGAGCCGCAGTCGGTGTATTTGGTGGCGAGGACGCAGGCCGCGGAGAGCAGCAGGACCAGAGCGTACGTCAGCTGAGACATGTTGGCTGTTGGAGCAACTGCTGCGTCGAGCCGTGGTTTTATCCACAGCTGATGGTAGGCCGCTCCATCTCGCGGCAGGAAACACCATCACACTTTGATCTCAGTCTAAAGGCCGATATATAAACACCTTTTATTGTTATTGGAAATCTTTTGTCGGAACCTTTGCACACAAATTTTATCTTTTTTTTTTTAATCTTATCTTATTTTTTCGCATTGTTTTTGTGTAAAATGGAATATATAATCTCCGTAAGATTGAAAGATGACAAATATTTAAAAATACATTTAGAAAATTTAGTTGATTTGAAGTTAAAATAAATTACGTGTATTCCTCCACTTTTCAGTTATTGAAGGGCATTGTATCTATACGTACTTCACAGATTTGGTTAAAACACAGGACTTTCGCATGCTACAGAAAAAATTTCTTGGATATATATAAACCGAAATAAATTACTTTAACAATTTACAATTCATAACAAACCACGGAAATTTTGAGGACAACAATTAGAGATGTTGAGAACTTGAGTTGTTATTGTGACAAGGAAACCCAGGACTCGAGAGACCTACTGTTGGCACGTCCACTTTTCTACAGTGTTAGACAACAGACAGTTACTAATGTTGAATATCTGTATAAATTTGTAAATGGCAGAGAGAATTTTCGGAGATTTAATCAATTTTGTAAATATATTTATTACTATCATTCTAACCTGAAAGATCAGGTTCCTAATCTATCTTATTGTTTCTTTTTTTTTTCTTATACAGTTAAACCTGTCTATAGCGCCTCCTCTTGGGACTCACCAAAATAGGGTGCTATAGAGAGGGGGTGCTATAGACAGGTCACTTTTAATGTGGATATCGCATCGTACTACGTATTTAAAATCGGGCGCTATAGAGAGGGAGGCGCTATTTAGAGGGGGCACTATTAGGGGGACAGGTTTAACTGTATAATGATATCTCTTAATTGTTTCTGTTTAACAATTATAAATTGCCACTATTATCCCTGGCGGAGATATCGTGTTTTGTGTGTTGAAATAAATAAATAAATAAGTGAATTTTCAACTTGAAATGAACGTCGATTTCATGATATAATCAACGTTTTTAATGTACACATATTGTGTATATATTAAAAGGTTTGGAAAAAAAGCTATTTATTGTGTATACATTCTGGGAAAAGGTAACTCAAGGAATATATGTATGTGGGTAAATTTATATAAATAATAATGGAATAAAAAATACTAAAATGACTTCATTTTAAAGGAAGTTAGGACTGTGAAATACCTAATCAAACAGATAGCTATCTATCTCTGGCTTTGTATCCAAGGCAAGATATGTTTAAAACCTGAATTAATGACATTTGTTCTGCCCGTTTTTAATATCTTAACATTTTTATATTTCTATTTAACTATAATATATTTAAATTACTTGTAAAGTACGTTTAAAATTAATTATTAATTAGTTTTTTTTTTGCTTGCTTATCCCTATTACACGTGGTACAGGCCATGCTAATCATGGTGGGTAGAGAAGAATGCGAGTGCTTTTACTGTAAGTGCATCACATGTCTACACATGTGAAAAGCAGTTCGACTTTGCACTTACAAATGTGACAGAGCCCTGTTTGGTTACTTACACTCGCTGGTGGGGTTGGACTTTGGCAAGAATCGGGGGTCATTGAAGCATATATATATATATATATATTTTTTTTTTAATCAGAAAAAAAGTGCCCAATGCGGGAATCGAACTCGAGTCGTAGCGGTCGAAAACCAACGGTTTAGACCATCCTTCCAACGACCCCCTAAAAAAAAATAATAATTAGTTGGTTTGTGGAATTACGACATGTGAACAATTTGTAAAAGATATTTGCATCTTAAAATTTACATGTAATTTTATTTTAATACGTTTTTTTGATATCAAACTTTATATATCTTTAAGTATTTTATATTTTAATTTATACTCTCGATTTTTCATATTATTTATTCTTGGTAGTTCGCACTATCTGCAAGCTCCATTAACTTGGGTTAATTAGATAATTAATAATGATAACTACAGCCTAACTATGTATTCCTTGCTTCCTTAGTTGTTTTCTAGTGGCCTATATTAATTTATTTGTTTGTCCTCTTATTAGAGATGTATATATTTAAAATGTTTTGTCTCGGTTTGTATAGTAGTTAATATAAAAAATATTTTTATGTCTATAGAGTTTCATAAAATTGTGTAAAATGGTATCCGATTATATTTAACTCGTGTTCTATTGGCGTATCATTATACCATGTTTTCTCCTGTAGAAGGGCGTTCGTGCCCGAAGCTATAGAATAATAAAAATGTTTTGAAAATACACTTTTCCCTGGAGGAATGATTGATTTTACTCAATAAATTATGTTTGACTCAAAGGGAGAGCAGCTTAAATACCTCATCAATGATCAAGACCTTGCCATTGGGAATACAGGAGAGATGACCTATCTCTCAAGGACTCATGGTACAGAATCCTCAATAGACATAGCTGCCTAAACCTTATTGAAGATCTGGACTGGACACCTCTCAAGGCAGGCATCAGTGATCACTACCCAATACTAATAAAAACTTCACCTGGAAGACAAGACACCACCACCATTTATTTTTGAGCTTTTGAATATTTTATAATTATATTTTAATTATTCAGCCATCATTTATTTTTGTGTGTATGCGTGAGTGTGCAATACCTAATCATAATTTTAAGTGAAAGTTCATATGAACGTAGTCAGAAAATACCTTTTTGATTTTAAATTTTAGTAAATTGTTGACTTGGATCTGCCTCAGTAATGAACTCCTCAAACATTTTCAGCTTCAAGATATGTCGGTAGATATATACTTACAATTAACTCTATTTGCCTTTTTAATTACCTTTTTTTATATTTTCTCTTTAAAATATTTCTGTGAATATGCCACAACAACAGTTTTGTCAAATTCGAAAAAAAGGCCAACCTATATACCATGTCAGTACATGGGCAGCTTCGATTTCGTGGCATTCTACAATAGAAGTTTTTGAATCGGTCGAATATTCCAAAAAGGTGTTTCAGATGCCTTTTTTTACAGAATAAAAATTGTGTCACTCACAGAGGAGCGAGACATGTGAAAGGAAATATCTTTATTTACGGGGCTGATAACCAAAATAAAATGATTTTTGAGCCCCATTGGCCGCGTAAAGCGGAATATATAAAATCCCTATGACCAGGCTAGGGATAGGTTCTCCGTTAGGGAAGAGGCAGGTTAGGCCGGATTGGGTCCGCGGAGGCCAGGAGGCAGGAAGAAGTCGGGAGGACTAGAACTTTGCATCTCTAGCCCTGGCAGTTGGGCAAGACATTGATCTTGCTTCGTGGTCGGCAGAGAGGCCCTTGGCTGAGCAGTTGGCGCACTTGGCCGTGCGCGGGTTGGCGAGAGTTGGGCAGCTTCGGCCTTGGTGGTCAGCAGAAGCGCAGTGGAAGCAGGTGACCGTAGCCTTGGTGCACCTATCGGCGTTGTGGCCGTAGCCATAGCAGCGGTAGCAGACGCGGACAGACTCCTCGTAGTTCAGGATCACTTGGACCACAAAGATCCTTCTGCGCCTTCCAATGGCCTTGTAGGAAGCCAAGTCCAGCTCAATGAAGGCCGTGCAGGTGCCATTTCTGGTCGGAGATCTGTGTGCCACTCGGACAGACTTGTCTTCAGGAAGCTGGCTGAGGGCATCGGTGGAAAGGAAGGCCTTGAAAATGTCCTCATCCGCGGTTTCCGCCTTCACGTTGAAGAGCCAGATTCTTGGAAGGAATTGCCTCAGTTCCCGGACTTTCAGGCCTTGGAGCTTGTTGTCCAGGGCAGAGCTGACGGCAGGAATGGCCTCTGGAGTGTTGGAGTGCAGAACTAGTTTTCCCCTGGTGCTCAGAGACGCCCAGACGCCTTGGGGCAGAGTGTTGGCAGCGCGGACGGCTTTGAGGATGTCCCGTGGGTCAGCCTGCGGGTTATCAGCAATAACCACGATGTGGGCCGCAGATTTCTCCCCATTGAGTGTGCCTTTGGCAACAGCAGGCTTGGGGGCGCGGGAAGATGCAGGCTTGGCTGGAACCAGTGATTTGGTCCTCTTAGCGGTAGTGTTTGACGCCTTTGGCTGCTTCCTCTTGGTTAGAGCAGGATCTGGCTTCTTGGGAGCAGGTGCTGCCACAGGGACAGCAGCTGGAGCGGGGGTGGCAGGCTTGATGGGCTCGGTCTAAGCGCTAAAGTCCTTGGAGGTGGGAGCAGGGCCAGTTTGAGTGGTTTGGAAGGTTTTCTTGGGCATCCATGATTTCATCGAGCTCCATGAAGTCATTCACGGTGCCCGCGAGGTTCTTCACATCCCTAACTAGGCACTTAAATATTTCCGTCCGCTGCTCAATGAAGCGGACAAGGTCCAGGTGAAGAGCTGCTAGGGAGTGGGGCTGGACGAGGGATTACAGGATTTGGTAGTGGCGGGAGATGACCATGTTGTCTTCTTCAACAAGAGCTGCGATGTCAACCGAGGGTTGAGATGGCTTGTTGGCTTTTTCTTCTTGCAGGAATCCATGGCGGGAGAGCGCCGGAGAAGAGCGGTAAAAGCTCGATAAATTAATCAATTGAATTATATGCCTTCGGAGACATGTGAAATCACAAATAATGCAAATCATTTGACTCATTTAATTTATGAAACGGGTAGTTAAGGCCAGAATTGCGTGAGACCGCGACACAATGTAAAAAAATAGTACAAATGTGATATTGTACTGGGATAAGGTGCATAATTTATGAAAAAGGCATCTCCTTATCGTGCAACTGAAAGTTGCTGATGGCTTGCGCCATCTATCGGAATAAATATCAACTATTCTCGTTGATTTCTAATTATTCCAGAATTGGCCAATTACCCATTCTTGATTAATCAAGGAAAGCTAACCACGTACGCGTTTCGGGCTGTTGGTCCTCATCAATGTGGTGCAAGCTGTACCTCAACGACCCCCAAAAAAAAAACTGAAGGATGCCTTTTTCATCATTTAATTTATTTGAAAATTTTGTGAATTGTTACGGCGACTGTAAAACCTATCCTATAAGTTATTCCTGTTTTAAACAACATATGTGCTACTGCCACTCTGTGTTGTAACGAAAATCTAAGTTCTATAGAAGGAGTCACTCACCTCTATTCTTGGTCGGCGGGTTGAAGGTTCAATGTTGAGGTGCCGCTGCTTGTATCACTTTTAAAATATACGACGAAAACAGGAGGGAAAATTGTATTTATTATCAATTTACAAAATAGTAAAGAATTATTAATTAAGTTATATATTTAAATGTTTTTATACTATAACAGTCGGAAAATCAGGGCAAATCCTTCCGTTCGAAGTTGTTTACAAGTTCTTTTTTTTTTTTTAAATCGTTTTTCCTCATTCCAGCCGCTGCATCCCCGTAGCCCCCCTCCGTCGGCCTCCCATTGGCTGCCTCGAACTCCTTCTTTTCCGACATGTATATTTGAATAACTCTCTATTTTCCATATCTATCTATATTGGTTGGTGGACGTGTGATTTAAACAGTCGGTTTTCGGCAGCCATGACCAGGATTGAATCCCGCTTTGGACACTTTTTTCTAATTTAAAAAATGCCCCAATGGCCCCCGATTCTTGAAAAATTCAACCCCACCAGTGAGGGCAAGTAACCAAACGGAGCTGTGACACACTTTTAAGTGCAAAAGTCGAACTGCTTTTCACATGTGTAGACGTGTGGTGTCTGCACTAACATATGGCTGTGAGTTCGTGGACTTTACTAAAATCTTCAATCAAAGGAATATAGAAGCTTTCGAGACCTACCTTTACAGAAGAGCTCTCAAAATTCCTTGGACAGATAAGTTAATAAATAATCAAGTTCTCGATCGAATGGGTACAAAACGCCAGCTGATCAAGTTCATAAAACAACGAAAACTGACGTTTGCTGGATATGTAATGCGCGGATCAGCAGGAGAGACATTGCTGACAGTGTTGGAGGGAAAGCTCCGGGGGAAGAGATCGAGAGGAAAGAGGCGACGGGGATACACAGACGATCTAAAACAATAGACTGGACGACACACATACGAGGAGATGAAGAGGATGGCGGAGGAAGTATGGAGAGACCATGAAGCCAGCCACCCTCAGTAGATGAAGGCATTGAAGGAGGAGGAGACTTGTGGTATACATACATTAAAAGCAGTCGCCAACTACTACCCAAAATGATTATCATAGGTTGTACCACGTGTACTAAAGGTAATTAAAATGTGAATTTAAAGCTCATGTAAGAGCGCGGCTTCATTTATTTGTATATAAGTTTTTTTTCCCTAATATAATGTTTATTTTTAACCTGATGAAGGTGAATGTTGTAAAAAAAAAGTCAATCAAAATTCATATTTTCTTTAGGCTGAGGTGTTAATATTCTCCGGAATGTCTTAATGAGTGGCAAGAACATTTTACTGCCCTCCTTACTGCAATGAAAAAATTTTCATTTTCGTAAGGGTATTATGAAGAATTGTTTCATTTTTAAAATAATCATACGCGTCTAAAATAGTTACAATTTCTTATAACAGATGGGGCACTAATGTATCATATTATAACAAGATCATTTTTAGAAAGAAGGAATCATATATCGCCGCAACTCTTTTTATTATTATAGCGGTTAAGGAAGCTTTCGGGCAAGCCCTTTTTCAGCTAATTATATTGTACAAACAAAGAGAGATTATATATCGTTTTTAATATGAAAACAAAATAAACGAAAATAAATTTATTTTCGTTTATTTTGTTTTCATATTAAAAACGATATATAATCTCTCTTTGTTTGTACAATATAATTAGCTGAAGAAGGGCTTGCCCGAAAGCTTCCTTAACCGCTATAATAATAAAAAGAGTTGCGGCGATATATGATTCCTTCTTTCTAATTTGTCGAAATCCGCAAACCGTTTACCATGAAGATCATTTTTGTTCCTTCTCAAAAAGTAGGGAGGACACATTTGCGCTAGCATCCACCTCAGTCTAAGGAACTTTTGAATGGGACCCTGGTTTCTCTTGGATACATATCGTCAACTACTCAGGTTATAATATCACAGTCCACGATGGGTAGAGAGTAGCTTGCTGCGGAAAAGGAATTAACCAGAAAGGTTGAGATCGAGTCTTAGAACGAGCAATATTGATTTCGTCCAATACAATATTGTCACTTAGAAAATTGTAGGAAACTCTAGAATGACACGGCAATTTAAGGCCAAATAAAATCAACAAAGAGACATTTATAACCATGGTTCCTAGAGCGCAAAACGCCAACTACCCGGCGACTTCAAGTAGTAACATAAAGGTAACCCAGGTTCCTGGAGCGTATCCTTAAATCGCAAACTACCCGAGCTATCCTGTGGTTTAGAAGTCTGTCTTAGTAGCCTTAGTGAACCAGTTCACCAAGTGTTTCCAGGCCGGTTTGTTTCTTGGTAGATTCAATAGCGCAGTGTCAATAAATGAGGGCAGTCCAAGAAGTGTAGCCGTTTGGAATCGCTGTAGTTCAAATGCTTGGCAGCTGAAGAGCACATAGGGACTTCAACATTTTAAAGAAAAAATTTAAGCAATAACGGAAGTTTACAGAGTAGCAAAATATAAATAATTGAAATATCAAACAATTAATAATCACACACACACACACAAGCCTTTATTATTGGGGCATCCAGCCCTATACATGATTCCCCTCTACAGGATTTAGCAAAGGAAGATATTTCAAAAGTAAAAACTAGAATACAAGAAGTAATAAGGAAAGAGAGTAGAAAGAAAAAAACAAACAAAAAGAATTATAATCATATATACAAAAATAAACATACAGAGCAAAAGGAACCATACATGATTAAATATTTAAATTAAAGTACCAATGTTTAGAATATGTCAAGGTTAGGATATCATTGAGAGGGCTAGTGTGGAATCAGCCGCATTCAATCTTCGCCTTCTTCCTCCAAGCAAACCACGACATTCGGCGAATCCATTATTCTCCAACGGACATTGACTGCGGCCTTGTAGAATTTATATAAACCGAGGGAGAGACCCTGATCAACCATCAGTAACAATTAATAATCTGTAAATAATAATAATAAAAACTTTGCTACAATATTTATATAAGCTCTGATGGGTGAGACCACTTCAGTTATCATGACGTGAGATAGCCGGCCAGATGGCTTTTTCCATATTGATACCACCCGGATTCCGCCACATCACACACAATTGAACACAGATAACTGTGAAAAAAATAGTACAAATGTGACTTTGTTCGGAATAAGGTTCATAAATTAAGAAAATAAAAAAGGCATCTCCTTATCGTGAAACTGAAAGTTGGCTTGTGCCCTATATCGCAATAAATATCAACTATTCGTTGATTTTGATTTATTCAAGAATTGGCTAAATAATCATTCTTGATTAATAAAGAAAAGCTAACCATGTACGCGTTTTATAGTCGGTCCAAAGATCGGAATCATATCTTCGGTCCAGATCTGTATCATATAGTCGGTCCAAAGATCGGAATCATATCTTCGGTCCAGATCTGTATCATATAGTCGGTCCAAAGATCGGAATCATATCTTCGGTCCAGATCTGTATCATATAGTCGGTCCAAAAATCGGATTCATATCTTCGGTCCAGATCTGTATCATATAGTCGGTCCAAAGATCGGAATCATATCTTCGGTCCAGATCTGTATCATATAGTCGGTCCAAAGATCGGAATCATATCTTCGGTCCAGATCTGTATCATATAGTCGGTCCAAAGATCGGAATCATATCTTCGGTCCAGATCTGTATCATATAGTCGGTCCAAAGATCGGAATCATATCTTCGGTCCAGATCTGTATCATATAGTCGGTCCAAAGATCGGAATCATATCTTCGGTCCAGATCTGTATCATATAGTCGGTCCAAAGATCGGAATCATATCTTCGGTCCAGATCTGTATCATATAGTCGGTCCAAAGATCAGAATCATATCTTCGTTCCAGATATTATCATATAGTTGGTCCAAAGATCGGAATCATATCTTCGGTCCAGATATCTGTATCATATAGTCGGTCCAAAGATCGGAATCATATCTTCGGTCCAGATCTTTATCATATAGTCGGTCCAAAGATCAGAATCATATCTTCGTTCCAGATATTATCATATAGTTGGTCCAAAGATCGGAATCATATTGTAGAAATTAAACTCTTAAAATCACGATCATTAAAACAATAATAAACAATAAGAGGAGCTTCTTGTGTAAATTTCTTTATTACCGCAAGCTTTCGAACAGAACGTTCTTCAACGGGCGTGGATAGTAAAAACGTACTAACATGCTATTAGAGGAGAAAAACTAATATATACACCAATAAATTTACATATTGAAGAGATAATAGCGTAAAAAGAGAATACAACATAAATATTTAAAATGAAATTTACATAATACAAACGTGACGACTAAAAAATAAGCAATAAACTTGAATGAAACTAAAAACTAAGGTAAAATTATTATTAAAACGGCGACATCCCTACACCAAAAGAACAAAGAATAAAACAGTATATGGAAGTTAAAATCAACAAGACCAAGGCAGGGGAAAGGGAGGGTCCCACCCAGTGCTGCCACAATCTTTGAGATATAAGAGGGGGGGGGGTGAAAGACAAGCTATTTATAAAGTATCTGGTAAATGTCTGGGAGGTCTATTTTACGGCTACAACTATTGTTTTGTGTGGAAATAATAGATTCTAGGCAGAGTCGGTGATGTTTGTTATGTATATGCCGGTATTTAACTTGAGGATGGTCGAGATCAAAACTATGGCCTGTTTGTGCTATATGCGTGAAAATTAAGGATTTAGGATCTTTATTGCGGATGTTACGTCTGTGCTCTGAAATACGGATGCCAGTGGTTCTTCCTGTTTCTCCAACATAAGAAGATGGGCAATCCAGGCACTGTATGGAATAAACTGCGCCGGTAGAGTTTATGGGTAGGGTGGGTTTATCAGATTTGGTGATGTGATGTCTAAGGATGGTGGCTAAGTTGGGGGGACTATTGTAGAGAACTTTTATGCCGTATGGGCGTAGGACTCTGGAAATGGATACTGCGGCAGGGGAGAACGGGAGCCAACAAGTGGCCCTGTGAATTGTAGTGGTTCTGTGGACACGTGGATCAAAAGTATGTTTTTCTATGAAATCTATGGGATAACCAGCGGTTGTTAATAAGGAATGGATTCTAGATCTTTCTATTGTTTTAAAAATGGGTAAGGAACAATGGGTAAAAATTCTTTTAGTTTAGGTCCTGACTGTATTAATTTTAAAGGCGATGGGACTATTGGAGGAGAAATGCGTATATTGGGGAGGGATATGCTTCTTATGGAAAAGAGAGGTGTGAAAAGACTGAGGGGTGCGAATAATAAGGATGTCTAGGAAAGGTAAAACAGAATCTATTTCTGTTTTTCGTATGTAAACTTAATGTGGGGGTTGAAATCGTGCAAGGTACTGTATGTGAGTTGAAGGCTGTCTGTTTTAATAATGCAAAAGATATCGTCTACATATCTCCTCCAATAGTAAATATCGGAAGGGAGGGCTTGATTGATCCATGTGTCCAATATTAGTTTTTCTCCTCTAATAGCATGTTAGTACGTTTTTACTATCCACGCCCGTTGAAGAACGTTCTGTTCGAAAGCTTGCGGTAATAAAGAAATTTACACAAGAAGCTCCTCTTATTGTTTATTATTGTTTTAATGATCGGAATCATATCTTCGGTCCAGATATCTGTATCATATAGTCGGTCCAAATATCGGAATCATATCTTCGGTCCAGATATCTGTATCATATAGTCGGTTCAAAGAATAGAATCATATCTACGGTCCAGATATCTGTATCATATAGTCGGTCCAAAGATCAGAATCATATCTTCGTTCCAGGTGTTATCATATAGTCGGTCCAAAGATCAGAATCATATCTTCGTTCCAGATGTTATCATATAGTCGGTCCAAATATTGGAATCATATCTTCGGTCTAGATCTGTATCATATAGTCGGTCCAAAGATTAGAATCATATCTTCGTTCCAGATATTATCATATAGTTGGTCCAAAGATCGGAATCATATCTTCGGTCCAGATATCTGTATCATATAGTCGGTCCAAATATCGGAATCATATCTTCGGTCCAGATATCTGTATCATATAGTCGGTCCAAAGATCGGAATCATATCTTCGGTCCAGATCTGTATCATATAGTCGGTCTAAATATAGGAATCATATCTTCGGTCCAGATATCTGTATCATATAGTCGGTCCAAAGATCGGAATCATATCTTCGTTCCAGATATTATCATATAGTCGGTCCAAATATCGGAATCATATCTTCGGTCCAGATATCTGTATCATATAGTCGGTCCAAAGATCGGAATCATAGCTTCGGTCCAGATCTGTATCATATAGTCGGTCCAAAGATCGGAATCATAGCTTCGGTCCAGATCTGTATCATATAGTCGGTCCAAAGATCGGATTCATATATTCGGTCCAGATATCTGTATCATATAGTCGGTCTAAAGATCGGAATCATATCTTCGGTCCAGATCTGTATCATATAGTCGGTCCAAAGATCGGAATCATAGCTTCGGTCCAGATCTGTATCATATAGTCGCTCCAAAGATCAGAATCATATCTTCGGTCCAGATCTGTATCATATAGTCGGTCTAAAGATATGAATCATATCTTCGGTCCAGATATCTGTATCATATAGTCGGTCCAAAGATCGGAATCATAGCTTCGGTCCAGATCTGTATCATATAGTCGTTCCAAAGATCGGAATCATAGCTTCGGTCCAGATCTGTATCGTATAGTCGGTCCAAAGATCCGAATCATATCTTCGGTCCAGATATTATCATATAGTCGGTCCAAAGATCGGAATCATATCTTCGGTCCAGATATCTGAATCCTAATTTCCGTTCAGATATGTATGATAGCTTACGTTCATTTTTTTTTTCAGTTTTCGTTCATGTTTGTACCATGATTTCCGTCTATATTCCTAAATTTGAATTTCGTTTCAAATTATCGCTTCATTTTCTTCACCTCACACTTGCAAAAAGAATTGTCACATAGGCAAAAAATAAAGAAATAAGAACTAATATATAATCCTATTACAAAATTCAACCAATGGGTTTTGGATTTCGATCTCAAAAACGGTTGAAGGGTTTCCAACCTAGGTATGATTTGTATCAATAATTATTTTCGTTTATACGATATTTTCAGAGAGAATTCATTTAAAAGTTGAATGTAATAATACTCCAGATTTCAATAATACCAGAATTTCCCATAGAAATGCTACAACTAAAACCCAAAGACTTATCCTTGAAGCAATAGAAACATCAAAAACCCAAAAGCAATAAACAAAGATATACAGCTACCACCACAATACATTCCTCTCTTATCTAAATTCTTTTATTAATATATATATAAATATTCATATAAAAAAAAAACAATAGGAAGTCTATTTCTCAGTCAATTTTTTCAATTATGTAAATTTGTAAATTATTTTGTCTTATATTTACATAGATTTATCTTTAAACTGCTATATAATCTCTCTCCATTACCTTGTTTATATGTTTTAATTTGATGAAGAAGACTTTCCCGATCAAGTAAGTAAAAGAGTTGCGTTGTCTTTTATCTTTCTTCTTATATATTAAAGTCAATGTCTGTTTCGCGATAAACTAAAAAACTACTGAACCAATTGGTACCAAATTTTGCATGTCGCTTTTTATAAACCTCAAGGAAAAATTTTGGCTACATTTTGATTAGTATTTTTGACTATTTATTATTATTATTTTTTTCATTTGAAGAACTTTTTTTACGCGGAGTAAATACGAGGCGAAGTAATAACACCAGGCCAATTAAGCGACAAATGAGCGTTCTGTATTTTTTTTTTCAAGTTACTTGTGTACTTTTTTTGAAATATCTTTTTGTACAAGTGTTACTTTTTTTTACAAAAGTATTGAGTATTAAAAGAGAAATTTATATTACTAAGTTATGGTAAGTACACACAATGCAATGTAAAAAAAACCTTACAAAATTAGCGTTACTGTATGTAAATAATGGCTTTCGTATTTTTTATTTTTTACAGAAAATATTAAATGCCAGTATTTTGGATACATTTTTTTATAAACCTATTTTTCTTATTCTTACTGAGAAGATGGGCATCGCAGTCAAGATCCATCGCAGTCATTCACTAAACTCGGGCAATTTCAAGGGTTAATGCGCTGGTGCGGGTACCTCGGGGGTTGGGTGGAAAAGCTGCCATCTATTTAAACTATATTGATTTTGAAACAACTAAATGGATTGCAAAAAAATAATTAAATCAAATACCTAAACACTAATATAATACAATTTTTGCCATCACACACACTTTTTGCCTGTTGTTTATGTGTTACTTCTGTATTGCTATTCTATGGCACTACTACTATTTATTATTGATGTACTCTTAGTATGAATGAAATTGCACTCCGGGGAATTCTCGGGCGAAGCCGGGTCATTCGTCTAGTTTTGTAATATTTTATGTACTAGCTATGGGAAAAACGTTAATGACTGAAAACCGCTTTAAATACGTGAGACCAGCAAGATGTCAAGTTTTCCTGTTTATATTTTATAAACCATGTCACGAGACAAAGTCCTGTTTGAAGCAACAACTTTGGTGATTAGATAGAACGGGGTCCAAGGCCAAGGAGGAAATTGCAACTCCAGAGCGTCCACTCGACAGCCCTATCTCTATTGTGGGAGTTATCCTGGAGTGGACTGTGTTATTTGTGGCCGGGTTTATCTCCACCCTGTCAGCTCTTCTTTGTCTTGCTCTCCTGGCCAGTCTGGCCTTCTATGGCTCATGCACGTGTTCAATTCACTTCCTATCCCAGAAATTGTTATATACATTTTAACATTTTCTTTTGTTCATAAATTCAATTGCCATCTATCGATAAAATTTGTAACAAATAAATTTACTGGCAATGTGTTTCTTTTCAATTATATCATCAAATATTATCTATACTGATGATATTATTGAAAAGAAACAAAATTGCCAGTAAATGTATTTGTTACAAATTTTCTTTTGTAATAATCTACCTCTATATAATTTTGTAAATGAAAAATTCAGATGTAAATTCCAGAATGAAAATTTTTAGGAATTCTTGCTGTTAAAAATGTTTTGGTCAGTTTCTTGAGAAATCGTAGATATACTATGCCTTCACAATTTATATACACATTATCTATGAAGCCTTTTATAACGTCTTTTCTATTCTAACATCGGCATCAAAAACTGAGAATTTTGTCATATATATTTCAATATCTACTTATTCGACATATTCATAAATTTCATTAGTCTTAATAACAAACGAAAACGGGGTTCGTTGGAAGGATGGTCTGAACCGTTGGTTTTCAACCGCTACGACCCGGGATTGAATCCCGCATTGGGAACTTTTTTTATAATAAAAAATAAAATGTTCCAATGGCCCCCGATTCTTACACAATTACAACCCCACCAGCAAGTGCAAGTAACCAAACGGAACTCTGGCACATTTGTAAATGCAAAATCGAACTGATTTTCACATGTGTAGACATGTGGTGTACTTACAGTAAAAGCAGTTGCCAATTTTTACCCACCATGATTATCCTGGCCTGTACTACGTGTACTAAGGATAATAATAATAATAATAATAATAATAAACGAAAACAAAATAAGAACCGATCAGATTTAAATACGATCCTCCCCATTCGTCATCTCTTCAGTGCATCCTGAGCAGGTCCGCCGTGTGTGGACCCACACAGATTATATTGCCCCCACTGCTCCTAACAGAATTAGATGATGAAGTCCGAATATGCAAAATAGCGAGCTACCACACTGACGTTTACAGACCAAGGATGACACCTATTTGAAACACCACTAGCCAGGATTAATGTCTTCAGTTCTATTCACATGGCATTCTTCCTAAATATTATAACCCATTTTAGTTTTTCTATGGTTCACATTACAAAGGTCACAATGATAACCAGTACTTAGAATTTGATGCACTGTTCGGTCATCAAATTCATAAATTAAAATATTCCAAATTACCTTACATATTTGCATAGTTTTTTTTTAATACAAAGAAATAACGCGCCATCTATATATAGCAAATGAAAACATTTAGACGCGAATGTTTCTTCACACATATATCAAACTTTTACTGTCCTTACTGCGCTTATAAAATATTGAGAGGGCTTGGCTCATCAGTGGTGATCCTTCCCAGCGGTTTCCCCGCAGTCTGGAAGAATAAATTGGCGGAACTGCTGAGAGGGTTCACCACTGATGAGCCAAGCCCTTCCAATATTTTTTCATCGCAGCAAGGACAGTAAAAGTTTGATATACTCGTATGTGGGAAAGAAACATTCGCCTCTAAATATTTTCATTTTCTATAGTTTTATTTTGTAGCATTCTTCGTGCGCGGGTTTCAATCTCCATGATGATATATGGAGATATTTTCCTAACTTGTGACAGTCGATCATCTTCTCTTCAGCTGTCCAGCATTCCTAAGAAATAGGATGCAAACAGCTATCCTGCTTAGACTGACCCACCTCAATCCTACATCTATGGCTAGCCTCCCAGACTCAACCTCAGCATGGATATTTCTGGTCAACTGGTTCAACTCAGCAATCACAACAGGACGCGAGTAAAAGCGCTCAACACTAGTCCATAATAGTGAGCTGGTCTCCCCGGGTAGTTGGCGCTCTGCGCTCCCTGGGTTATAAATATCCCTCCTGTGGCACCCCGTATGATTACCTAATCATTCTCTGTGTAACTAAGCAAAGGATATAAATTCACTTTAAAAAGCATTTTTTCAAGTAAAAAAATGATTATTTTCTGAAAATACCCCCTCAAAAGTATTAGATTTATTTTTATATACCGAATAAGTCTTCCTAATGAAAAAAGAAGCTATGGAAAAGTTTGTGATGTGTAGTTTGGATCGTGTGGCGTCTATGTGAATGGGGATTGTATGTGATGGAATGAAGTGCGTGCGTGGGTCTTGTATGTGTGGAGCAGTAATTTTGGAATTTTTCCCTAGGTTGAGAACTTTTAAATGGTTCTAAAAAGCCTAGAAGAGACACGGATTAAGATGCTGACATTCCTAAACCAAAGTTGAGCGAAGGGTAAGAGGTAGAGTGGATAGATTCCTTATCATCTCCTTTAAAATGCTCTTGACATTTGGCAGCTATCTTATGGCATTGTTCTCTATATCTTGTGCTGTCGAATACAAACTCGTCTGCCCAGGGAATAGCGTCTGTAGACTGGCCTTCGGATTAACAATAGTGGAGTTGTGGTAGCCACAATTAATCAGAAGATTCGTTCTCCCACTACTCGTATTTTGTTCTGCATTACTCGATAGCGTTAAGAAAAGAACCTTTTTCTTTAGACTAAAATTGTTAAAATGAGAAACAAGGAGGAAAATACATATTCAAGCTCAAATAAAATCTTATTAAAAATAATACAGAGAGAGAAAGGCAAAAAAACATATTTTAAATATTTCAGCTTTACTTTTATAGTTTGTGTTGTATGATGTGTTTTAATATCGATTTTTTACCTTTTATTTTTTTATCCTGAATCTTTATTTTACCCCACATTTCACCTTGTCTCAATTTAGAGCTTTTATAAATGGATTCGTTCCAGACACCTTACAGGATCCTAACAAAATTAAATGATAGGAAATAGTATATTTTGTAAATAAGTGACTATGAAAAGGCAGTTCGCTTTGTTAGTCAATCTAGAAACCACAGGTAAAAAAGTGTCCCTAATGGAAGCCTGTTATATATGGCTAAAATTCCTCATAGTCTTTACGCGACCCTTTGTTATGTGTTAATTTTAATGCGGTAGCTCGTTTATATTGTTCTTTCTTGTTTTTGAGCGTTTAATTGAATCAACAAACTTGAAACTCCGCCTTTGCCGGTCCCAAGCCTGGATAAAAAAAGGAAGAAGGGGAGCAGTAACAAGCTCGGTAATAAACCTGGGCTCAGCTGATAATACCCTGTAAGGGCTCCTGATACAGGGATACAGGATGAGCAGTGTCTGTATTCCATATTAGGAGCGGCTGCACATGGCGTCTGTTCCTCATGTCAGAGGCGGCCATTTCATATTGGAGCTAAGTTGACCTGCCAATGAGTAGTGCTCCCAGTCTTAATGACAAAGGCAGACTCATTCTGCCTCACTCAGTCATGATGAGTGTCAAAAACCACATTATTGACTGTATTGGCCCCTCCATTGATGAGCTCTCTACTCATCCCCATCAAAAGTACCAAGCTCTACAGGCTTGATACTCTAATATGATTGAGTGAAGATAATAAAAAAGAAGAAGAACAAACTTGAAATAATATATTATTTTAAAATTAAAATATTTCAATTTTAAAAAGGCAAATAGAAGCATCACTTTTTATATAAAATGAATTAGCGCGTGCCATCTGTTCACGATAAGTATTATAGGTGATAAAAAAAACTTTCTACTGTTCTTTCTGCGATTTGAAAAATCTGGAAGGGTCTTTGCATCGCAGTGAAAAGAGTGGAAAATTGTTTCATTCGTAAAAATAAAAATTTCCGCTGAATTAGTTTCAATTACCATAATTCGAAAAAGAATAAAATTCAGCCTTTTCCAAAACCTCATTCTACAGATTTAGATCTAATAAAAATAAACGTGAAGCGTTAATGCTATATAGAAAACTAACACTTAACGTTTCTTTATATATAAAGAAACACAACGTTACGGTTTTAGTATTTGTATATTTAGTTTTCTCTCCTCTTTTGAGAAGTTTTCATAACAAAGGTCTATCATGCGCGTTAGTACGGCCTTGTCTTAAGCGGGTAGATGGCTACACAGCCTCAAGTCGTCTTGTGCTGCACTATATTTTACTGTCTATAATATTTTAGATAGTATGTCTCTCTTAGTCTGTCTGAAGGAGACGGAATATACATCTTCCCCTTCTGTAAGAAAAAAACTCTTGCAGTCCATCGGTGTCAGAGTCTTTTCCGCGGTGGGCGCCACCAATGAAGACTATATATACAAGTGTATATCTATATTGTCGCGCGGCTGACCCCTCCGGTTCTTCGCGACGACGCGCTTCTTCCTTCGTGGATCACCTACCCGGGCTCCCGTTGCTCTCCTTCTGCAGCTGGACCCTGCAGAGCACCCAAGGACGTCCGAGAACCACCGCTCAAGTAGAACTCCTTTCCTCTGGCAGTATCTCTCGGCCTTACCACTGGTGGGGGAACACGAGAGACTTACCAGAAGAGTAGCAGCAGCAATGTAGCGATGGCGATAGTAACAACAGCAAGCGGCACAAGACTTCAAACACTACTCTTTTATTGTCATTTACTACTAAACATTACATTTAAATGGGATAATAAACAACGGGTATTTACATTATGCCACCTCCTGGGGCCAATATGAACATCTATTTACATACATTTTCCCCAGGAAACAGGATCACAACAGTCTGCGATTCCCACACCAGTTTCAGATGGAAACAGGCGAAAGCGCCATCTATTGGCGGAGGTTGTCATTTTGAGGCCTTATACGCGACAATATTTATCAATTTTATTTTACATTTATTTATATGAAATATAAAGAAGGCATATCCTGACCAGGAGCACATGTGCGTATATAAGGTAATATATTAAACAAAAAAACATAAATATGAATAGATACGATTAAATAAGCATAAATATAGATAAAATAAATGTGAAAAAAGCCCGAAACGCGTTCTTGGATGACCTTTCTTTATTTTATCAAGAAAATGGGTTGGCCAAATATCAAGGAACAGGCTAAAAGTTTCAATCTCAATCTCTCTCTCTGTCTAGGGTGAACAATTATACATCTGTGAGGGTATCTAGATATTATTTCTTTAGGTCTGTCTAAACCAATAATGCATATTTGTTTTAATATTACCAGAAATGAGACTTCTTCAAATCTATTTAGATAGATGGAATTTATTTCTTTTAATCTGTCCAGGAATTCCGGTCCATTTACGTCTGTCTAGGTAGATGGCCTATATTTCTATTTGCATATCTTGGTAAACAATACTTCTTCCCGAATGTCTAAGGATTTAGCAAATATAATTCGGTTCTATTTAATCACAATTCCATTATCTGAAATTTTTAGAGGATGTAAATAGTAAACCTACGTTGATTTTATTCCAACATGAACACTAGTTAGAGGTTTATACTCTTATTTGGTCGAGCTGAGCTGTTCTTAACCTTGCTTCCATTTTTTTCTCTTTTATTTTTCTCTGAACGACAACAATAGCATCCAGCGCACCTGGTGAACACCTCAGCTGTATTCTATTACAACAGGTATATTTTCCTATCAATGACGTGTACTCTCAATACAGTAGGCCATTGAGTTTGTGTGGTCTACATTTCAACTGTTTTTAAACTCTTTAATGATTGATTTGATATTTTTATTAATGTAGAGGCCTTCAGGTCTGTCCTTCAACCCAAATGTGTTGGGGCCTATTCAATTGTCAACTTGAGCTCCTACTATTGTAGAGGATTTCATGTTTGTCCTTCAACCCAAATGTGTTGGGGCCTATTCTATGGTTAACTTGAACTCCTACTATTGTAGAGGATTTCATGTTTGTCCTTCAACCCAAATGTGTTGGGGCCCATTCTATGGTTAACTTGTACTCCTACTACAAAACAGACTTTAAGGTTTGTTCATTGATTTGCCTTCTATCGTTTATTTAGATGCTCCACACCGTAGACCTATTATTTCTCAATTGAATAATCTTAAGTTTCTTCATAACACAGGCGGTAATTTTACTTTTCAATATTTCAAAATTTAACTACATTCTTCTAAGTTGTTAACATAGGCAGTTAAGTGGCATATTCTGTAACTATGGTAAAAAAAAGTAGAATAGTTGAATTTTTAGATTATATAATATATAATCTGTGTATGTTGTAAATGAAAACTAAAGTTGAGAAAACACAAGTTATGAGTTCTTCCAAAACAAACAGCGTGGCCCTGATTAACGGAACCTTGAACGCTGGCCTTGGTCGCACACGTGTGTTTGAAACGTTTTAGATTAGTTGCGAGGTAGCGATGTTTTATGTAACGAGGTTTTATATCTTAAGATATGTTTGAAATGATATGTGTCTTCGATCATAATTATACTTATATTAGTTTATTTCTTTGTAGCTTCTCAACAGTCTCTCAATTTCCTATACCAACACTATAGCGCAAGTTCAGGTTGAAGGTAAAATATTTTTTAGAAAGCAAAGAGAGAAGAGAGAGATATTTAGATTGAAACTACTTTATTATAATGTCCATATAAGATTATATAAGGTTAAATACAGAATAAATAAATATGATTAATATATGAATAAATAGATATAAATATAAAATGATAAATATACATAAATATATGGATGGAAAATTTGCCGGGAGGAAATTAATCCATGGAAGCAATGGTCGCCTCTCCCGTCAAATTAAACGTCAGAATCTGACGCCATCTATTGACCGTCGCCGCAACTAGCGGCATCGGGTCGGTGACAAAGCCACAACACCAACTTTGGCAAACTGATAAGCGTCCACCTAGAGACCATGGTTTCGGGCTAATGACCCTCGTCAGTCTAGGGCGGACTTTTTTCCATGAGATCCACACGGGATCTAATGGAATCCTCACAATCTACTAAATAGGTGTTTTGCTGGCAATGTGGCTGGGCCAATGGCGTCAGATTCTGACGTTTATTTTGACGGGAGAGGCGACCATTACTTCCATGGATTAATTTCCTCCCGGCAAATTTTCCATCTATGTTTTGCCAATAGATTTGGCCCAGCCACATTGCCAGCAAAACACCTCTTTGGTAGATTGTAAGGATTCCATTAGATCCCGTGTGGATCTCATGGAATAAAGTCCGCCCTAGACTGACGAGGGCCATTAGCCCGAAACCATGGTCTCTAGGTGGACGCTAATCAGTTTGCCAAAGTTGGTGTTGTGGCTTTGTCACCGACCCGATGCCGCTAGTTGCGGCGACGGTCAATAGATGGCGTCAGATTCTGACGTTTATTTTGACGGGAGAGGCGACCATTGCTTCCACATAAATATATATAAAATATATACAAGTCGTAATTGGTGGCGCCCACCGCGGGAGAGATTGAAACTTCTTTATTACATCGTTCATATATCGTTATATACTGTTAAATATAAATATGAATAAATAAGATTATATAATGATAAATATGTAAATAAATAGTTTAAAATATATAAAATAATTGATAAATATACATATATATAAATATACTAGCTGATGTGTACCCGGCTTCGCCCGGGTTTTATCCGAGTGAAAGTTTGCCTAACGAATATTATATATTATGAAGTATAATAAACAATGTTAAAGATTAGTTTTAATTATTAATCAAGATTGTGTGTGAATATGTGAGAAAGATGTAATACCGTTGTTGTTTTCTTGGCCGACTGTTTTACATATGGTGTTATCTTAATATTGCTTGTTTTGAATATTTTTTTAGATTGAGATTATTAGCTAGTATATAAAAAAATTAACTCTGTTGATTTTTTTTTGTATTTATATATAAATAAAATTAACTCTGTTGATTTTTTTTTGTATTTAATCGATAACACCGAAGTTACGCATGTTAATGTTAGGAAAAATATTTTGATGTTAAGCAAAACCTGCTCCATCTCGTTTTACATAAATGTTGAAAATTTGGTCGAAATTGATGCATTGTAACGAAAGTTTTTAGCGAACAACACTTATGAAATTTGCATTTTATTAATATAGATATACAAGGTCTTCATTGATGGCGCCCACCGCGGGAAAGACTCCGCCACCGATGTGCTGCGAGAGTTCTTTCCTAAAGAGTTGCAGGTCGATAAGATGGCTGGCGTTACCCACCTCGAGACCAAGATGGTACTTGTAGATGGTAGCCTTCGCTATACTGGTTAATTTCATAGCCTCGGGATGGAGGCCGACGCCGAACAGCCAGGCCTGCAGATCCAGGGACACTTCACAGGAGGCGAACACCTTCCGGAGCAGGGGTCGCACGGCTCGGCAACCGCGGGGGAGAGAGAGTATATATATAAAATTATATTAAAAAATAATAGAAAAAATTCTAAAGATTATATATACATTAGAACCTTCCTTTAGCGGACACCTCTCTACAAAGGACAGTTTTCTTTGCAAAATTAACATTTTTACAATTTAGCAACTATATGGTAAGAGGACACCTCTCCTTAAACGACATTTTGGCTCTGCAATTACTCGTAGGTGTCCTTTACAGGGAGGTTTTACTGTATATAAGAATTTCTCTTGTACTTTAGACAAACTATTAAATTCTTTGTGCATCCCAATATTCATACATTATTTCAAAAAAACACAAATGTGTGCAATAAATAGTAATAAATAAGTTTTCCATGTTAAATATTTATTATTAAATTATAGAGGTATAGTTGCTTTGCCAATGAGAGTAAGTTTTAACTTGTGATTTCCTGCTCCATTTATAGAGTAAACATTTGTTACCATTTATTCATTTTGTATCCTGTAACTTGTTTTTTCCTTCTGAACGACAAGATTTCGGCAAGGAAAGCATTTCATTTGAGAGTCAGATTCGTCTGCATTATATAATTCAACAAATTTCATTGGGAAATTGAATTCCGGAGCGTTTTTTAAATTATTTGGAAGCATTATAAGATCACACTAAGACTTCTAACGGAATGGCTATCTATATCATGCCATACTGCTATTATCATCAGCTTAACTACAAGGACTAATTAGAAATTTCGACTATAAGACATAGCTTTTGCTAAAAGAATTTTTCTTATAGGATGATGATCTTTTCCGCCTTTTTTTTTTTTTCTATATGGGACTAACGAGGATGATGTCGCTGATGTTAAGCCCCTCTTCGATAATACGCTCCGCCTTCTCAATACTGTCCAGTCTGACCATAACATGGCCGGACATCTTCATTAGCTGGCTACATATTCTTCATAGAACGCGAAATGCGCGGTGTTGCTGAAGACCCGCTGACAATTCTCCACCAAACTCTGCAGCGGTGGCAGAGGCGTCATATTCATTGTACATAGTATCATGCACATATATAAATATTTAATTAAAATGCATATATTGGATCAAAATATCATTTATTTTACCAATATTTCAGTTGGCTGAACGTCACCCTTTATCAAGGTGTTATAACATATTTAATGTGTGACACACATCAATATGTTATAACACCTTGATAAAGGGTGGCGTTCAGCCAACTGAAATATTGGTAAAATAAATGATATTTTGATCCAATATATGCCTTTTTAATTGAGATTTATTTATGGATTGCTCTATTTTCAAAAAATATATACATATAATTATTTTTTTTTTTTTAAGTGAAGACTGTGCATTTTTGCATGTATCGACAAGATGTCAATAAAATTATGTTAATTGTCAAATTGTCTTAATTAGCTGGTAGACAGATCTTTTCCTTAGCATCTCCTCCATGGCTTTTGAGTAGTGCACAGGATGGAAATCTATGCTCCATTCGACATAACAGCACTGGTCCAATGATGCTGCTGATCTGGCCTTGTTCAGCGTCTGTTGTTGGCTGGTATTTCAGACTAAAACCACGGAATCCTCTGTAGTGTCTAGCTGGTCTTATATTTCTAGCGTCTGATCTCGCTATCTTGGCTGACAGACTTCAGAGTCTGATCCCTTCCTTTTATTTTGCTTTGTTGGATGAAAGTTTCAATGTTTTCATCCTTTTCCACGGCCTCGACCAGATTTATATTTTTGCTCATTTCTTGACTGATAGAAACTAGACTTCCTATACCTGCATTTTTCGTCTTCTGACCATTAGAAATGTCAAGCGTTTCTTCTTGAGAGACATGGCATCATGCTGGTTCTGCTCCTGGCTCACCGCCAATACACCTAAGGGGTTATTCAGCTCAATATCATCCGTTTCCACCTCGAAAACGCAAAGCTCGCGCGCTTGGTGGCAGCACGGCCGAGAGAGAGATGTATATATACGCTGAGGCTTGGAGAGTTCTTCTCCCCAGAAAATGACGAAAATTTCTGAATTCCTTTTAACCTCTGAGTTCTGAAAAATTCGGAGGAGCTCGTGGATATCCTTAAGACATGTGGAGAACTCCTAAGATTTTCGTGACACCTCTCCGTATAAAACAAAAGTTGCAACTCCCGTCAAAATACGCAAAAACGAAGCGCCTTCTAATAACCGTCTCCGCAAACTAGAGGACTCAGGCAGGTGACAAAGCCCCAACATCTTAATTTTAGCGTCTATTTTGACGGGAGAGAAGACCTATTTTATAGATCAATTCCCCCCGGCAAAATATGCCTATACATATATTTTGGCCATAGCTTTGACCTAGCTACCAGCTAAAACCCTCTTTGGCAGATTGTGAAGATATCATTTGATCCCTTCTGGATCTCATGAAATAAAGCACACTCTGTACTGAAGAAGGCCATTGGTCCGAAACCATGGTTTCCAAGTGAACGCTTCTCAATTTTCCAAAGTTGTTATGGTATTGTCACCGAACTGATTCCGCTAGTTTGTGGAATATAAAATAAATGGCGCTTAACGTCTTTAACGCGTTGACGTTTATTTTGACAGGATAGACGACCCTTGTTTTGAAAGGCCAATTTCCTCCCGGCAAAAGTTCCATCTACCTTTCTATTAGAAAGAGTTGTCTCAAATATAACACCAGATCTGGGCCCTGATATCATTCAAAATAGGAGAATTAAACGAGTAGACAACAGTCAGCCAACTATTGACATTACACAAAACATTTTATAATAGTTCATTTAAAATGTAATATAAGCAAAAGTATTAAAGAAATTCCCGGTGGTAACATGAAAGAGCTTCTTCTTTCTCTCTACCTCCAATGTTCCACATAGTTTAGCATTACCCCGTTGATGGTTCGTTGGGTATAACTATTATTACGCTGACTACGTTCAATATTCAGAAATGCGTAAGTTTTTGGCTTTTATTTCCTTATCAAGAAAAATGTTTATGACCCATATTCAGAAAATAAAAAAGTCTATTCTGATATTTAATGCTCATCAATGAGTAACGTTTAAATACGCACGATCAGGTATTATATAGGGTCTAAATCAAAATTGTTTGTTGTTAGACTATTTTGAAATACAGTAAAACCTCCGTGAGAGGACACTCCCACTAAAGGACACCTCTCTACAAAGGACAGTTTTCATTTCCAAAGTTAACATTTTTACTATTTAGCAATTCTCCGGTAAGAGGACACCTCTTCCTAAAGGACAATTTGGCTCTGCGATTAGGTGTCCTTTAGAGGGAGGTTATACTGTACTTAAAATTTTTATTTATGTGTGCTATGGGGTTATCATCAATATACAAAACAGAGTAGACAGAACTACATTTATTTATTAGAGGTATAAAACCTTAGTCTCCCTCAAATTAGGCTCTTTGGTAATGTACATACTTATCCCACTACTCCGGCTAATGTTGGAAATACTTCTGGAACGCGTGTTTTAAAATGATCAGTCAGGCTATCGCATTCTGCATGTCTTGTAACTCAAATTAGATTAATTTAAATGTCATTTTCAGATATGTAAAAATCATTGGAGTTCTTTCATGGAATAGAAAGCTTGACGAACGACAGTGATTATGTGGTTGGTTAAAAACGTCCAAGTCAGATGCAGAGAATGGGCAGGTGCGTTATCAAAGCGTAACTGCCAACTTTTGGATGCTCACAGATCCGGCGGTTTGTGCCGCACAGAATAACGAATATGATGCAGGTCCTCCTGGTCGTACCTTATTTGTGGTCTGGTGGTAGATGTTTGGTCTTGTGCTACGAATACTCAATAATGCATATCCCCACGGTAGCCGAAGAAAACTCCTAACATGACCTTGACATTGCTACAAACCTGATGTGCTTTTTGGCCTCGGGTATATCGCATGATTTCACTCTGACGACTGCATCTTTGTTTCTAGGTCGTAACCATATATACAAAGAAACAAAGATGCAGTCGTCACTGTGAAATCATGCGATATACCCGAGGCCCAAAAGCACATCAGGTTTGTAGCAATGTCAAGGTCATGTTAGGATTTTTCTTCGGCTATATATACCGTTTATATATATACCGATTGCTTATCGTCTGTGACATATTATTCAGAAAGTTTGATTTTTTTTTTTTGCACTGTTCAGTTGGTTCTTTGCGATTTTCGGACGGCGTTGCTTCTGCTCCATTGATAGCAGTTTTAAAACATTTTTATCATGCCAAATCTTATATCAAAATCGAAGGTACAGAGCAAATTTTTAATGCATTCATAGTCTCTCAAAGCACGCTCTCACTCATAGGGACAATCTTTCTGAGACGGAAAAATTTGACACACGACCGGCAAAATCACTAGTCTAGAGATAATTTTATTGCTCTTGCTGTTAAGCTTTGCTTATCAAGTCAACAAATGAAGATCGTGTTCCATTTAATGTCCACTCCATATCTCTATCAAAGGAACCCTCCCGAATTTCATTGGTTTCCGCGGGAAAGTATTTCTGAGAGATGCTGATATATTTGATTCTTTATAGATGCCTACATATTGTCCAGTAGAATTGAGAAGGGTTGCAATAGGTGATGGATTGCACACCGTTTCTACAAATATCTCTTTATTATTTCGCATTCTCCAAATGATTCACACTGTCACGTGTAGTAGATGTAGCAATACATTCTGTTTTCTCTTTCTTCTCTCTGTCTTTTCAATACCAAATTACTAACAAGGTGTTTGAACTTTACTTTTTGGCGAATGAGTTTATTGTAATCGCCTTTTTATTGATATGCGTTTAGAAAACTACAAATTCTTTTTTTATTTTTTCAAAAAATATATATATTATATGCATAATAAAAATGTTCTTCTTTAATTCTCATCGAAAATAAGTTTTATTTCTTTCGAATATTAAACATATTTGTGTTTTATGATTGAAGGAGTTAGTTGAAGCTTCTCGAAGATCCATTCTAAATAGTAAAAGGTTTTTTATTCTTTATAGATTTTAAATATTGCCACGTGGAAAATTAGGAAAGACAAACTTCGGTATCACACAGCAATTTATTTATGATAAACAAACAAAAAAGATAAGCAATGAGGGAAGTTTACAGAGTAGCAAATATATAAACATAAAAAATTATACTCTGTTAATAAAATAACAAATACTTTGCTACACATAGCTCCTTCCCTATGGGAGCTGTGACCCACAACTTGCAATTATTGTGGTTACTGACATTAATCTGACGTGCTTCTGCCAAGGATTTCATCGAAGTCTTGGAACTTTGTCCCTAGTACCTTTGCGTCCTTTTTCTTGCGGCGTGAAGAGTGGCTTTGTCGTCGTATCGTCTATAGGGACATCGTCCACATGGAGGTAAGTCTTGGTTTTAGCACGGCGGTGGAATTCTGGAGTCAGTCTCTGAAAATGTAGATCACAGCACCCACTGCCTCAAGGTCTTCCCAGGCGATCTTCAGTTTGTCTTCCCTAATTTACCCGGCATCTCCACCAAAATGCCACGTGGAAAAATAGGGAAGACAAACTTCGGGATGACACAGCTCTCTCTTCTTGAGGTAACCCGGATTCCTGGAGTGTATGGTGACACATCAATTTATTTAAGGCAAGAACAAACTATCCCTATATATATAAAAGTCAGAACAAAAGCAATTTTTATTCAGTCATATAAAAGTCAGTGTATGTATGTATGTATGTATATATGTATGTATGTGTGTTTGTTCCTATGTCGGATATACACGTCCACAATACGTAACTAATCTGACTGAAATTTTAACAGTATATATAGTAGAAGCTGGAAAAACTTATAGTGAAAATTTCAGGTCTCTATCCTGAATATTATTCGAGTTATTTGCAAATTGCGTTGCAAATTTGCCTTTTCGCTCGCAAGCAGCACCTCTAGCGGTGAAGATGGGAAGTAATATCAGCTGACCTAATGTACATGTAAAACGTGTTTTGACAGGACAGAGAGAAAATTTTGGAAGAGATATTTATCGGAATTTTAGCCAATAAAAAAATGAAATTGACAGGTTCTGGGCAAAAATAGTTGTTTTTTTAGCCAGAAAATGATGATGACAATATTGCTGTATCATGTTTATATCGGGAATTATATCGGGAAAAATTCCAAAAAGCAGGGACCACGGGTGAAGCCAGTTCATTTTTAGTATGCAGGAACAAAATTCCAACATAAAAAAATCCATTCGAGCAGAAGACACAAAGCCAGATCATCTCTCTATAAAAATATCGCTTCTCAGACACAAAGTTTGGAGCGGGACGTTTCACAAGAGTGACATCCACGGCGCCAATTTATAATTGTAACGAATAGTATTTGAATAAAAACATTTAATCTGGTAAAACCCGGGCGTTGCCCGGGTCATTCAGCTAGTAAATATAATAGACAAAACAAAAACAAAAGATAAGCAATGAAGGAAGTTTACAGAGTAACAAAATATAAACATCAAAAATGATATTCTGTTAATAAAATAATAAATACTTTGCTACAATATTCAATGAGGAACACAATATAGATTCTGGGTACTTTACTTTTGGATTTTAACCCGTAGACTTCTAGAATGTAGAACTTGTACAAATTGTTTTGCTATGCAACGATATAAAATAATTCACCAAACAGACCAAACTGGGAAAAGCTAAAATAATGTAGCTTACCATAGGACAAGAATACTCGACACACAACAACACACAAAACAACAACAGAGGTCTCACTGGTCGAATTTTCCAGTGTGCTAGATGCTCAAAGGGGATTCTAAAAACAGTTCCAAAAATCGCATCATTCTTATTACACATATACCAAATTTTCATTTTATAAAAAAAAATCCTAAATCAACATATAACGAAGTTTAACAAGTTTTTCCTCTAATGTTTCTTTTTACAGAACGAAAAATCGTAATTTTAATTATTTTAAGGAGAAATAACGACTATTCCTATCCTTAGGGATGAAGTATGAAAAGATGAATTGTGAAGAGTAATGATAAACGGAAAAATAAAGTGTCCGGAGATGGGACTTCAGTGTTTTTCCGTTTATAATTACTCTTCACAATTCATCCTTTCATACTTCATCCCTAAAGGTAGGAATAGTCGTTATTTATCCTTAAAATTATTAAAAATTACGGTTTTTCGTTCTGTAAAAATAAACAATTGCAGTAAAACTTGTTAAACGTCGTTCTATAATCATAGCCGCATTATATTGTATTATAAATCAATATATCTTCGTGTTATGAAACAATAGAAATAAGACAATTTCCACTGTATACAGGTGAGTTTTTTGAATTTGCCAAAGTTGGTGTTGCGGCTTTGTCACCGATCCAATTATTCTAGTTTGCTAAGACATAGAGAATAAACTTTTGTGTCATCTTGCGGGAGAGGTGACTTTTTTATGAACCATTTTTATGTGTAAATAGTTTTAAGTACTTGAAATATAGATGTAAATAATAAAATAGAATTAAATAAATATAAAAATATTTGAATAAGAAACTCTGCAATTAGCCCTAAGTGTCTAGGATCACACGCATTTTAAGCTAGGATAATCACAATACATTTTCATATAATATTTTAAATTGTTTTCTTGCTTTCATTTTTTTTCCGACAAAAGAGAACAATTGCTCATGCATTTTTCATTCTTTATAATTGCTTGGTATATCGTCAATATATATGCATAACATGCTTTGTATTTGTTTATGTGAAATTTTTAATTATTCTTCAATTTTTATTCATAGTTAGGCAGAGAGAGTCGGCAACACTGTACTTTCTTTCCTTCTCTAATTTTTTTACATATATCGTGATCGAATGGAAGGGTGAAACCCTTATGCTTACAATTCCAAAGAATTAATTCCAGCCAAGTGAGCAGCGCACCCGCGACGTGCCTTAGCATTCGCCCGCGATATCTGCCACGTTTATTTTTATGTACAGTTTTTATAGATGGATGAATTTGCAAATTTACATTTTAACCCAAGCTTAACATATAAATACTTATTTTGGCGAAAAGAAATTATACATATTGATATTATACAAATTATGACATATATATATGTCATAATATATGCTCTTCCAGGAATAATAAAGTAAACCTACAGTCAACGAGAGAGAGACGTCGATAGAAGACAACTAAGTTACGGCCATTTTGAACCACTGGCCACATTCCGGAGGGGGCTTTTCTTGGAACCCTCAGGACTATTTTTGGACAGTTGGGGGGTGGGGTGCGACACGAACGGTCGTTCAGCGGTGGCAGTCCCTCGCGCTACCTCTCTCTCGCTGGTTACCTGGAATTCCTTTTCCATACTTGTGGTTTCCTTATTTCCCTCTCCCCACATTATTATCATATTGCCACATTGAAAGTCGACAGGATCATATCACATATATATATATATATATAAGGGTTAACCTTGTAATCTATTATAGTAAAACACAAAGTATTGTGACTATCCCTTTTTTTTTCTAAAAAGGAAACGTTACAATATGTTTGCCATATTTTAAGAAGTGTGTCAATGAAAAAGAAAACTCATAAACTATACTTTCACACACCCACACACAAAACTATCTTTACATGTAAAACACTCGTTATATTTTATTTTTGCACCTAGCTCTCTTTACTATACAATACTAAATAACGGTATATTGAAAACCCAATAGACATTTTAAATTGGTTTCAAATCAACCAAAGTTATTAATATAAAGCAATAACTATATATAGGAAATGAAAGCATTATAGCACTAATGTTTCTTTTACACACAAATCAAACTTCCACTGTCCTTAAAGCGATGAAGAAATATTGGGAGGGCTTGGATAATTAGTGGTGAATCCTCTCCAGCGGTTTCGCCAATTTAATCTACCAGATCGCTTCTCAGAGCTCTAATACTGTATTAAACGATCCTGCTTATATATGCTACACTGAAGGGTGGAATCTCAAAAATGGTTTTCAAGTAAAAACTATGGACATAAGCTTTTTTTAACCAAAGTTATTCTAAATTTATTTTTAAATTTTAGTTGTTTTTCAAGTGCTGTTTACGAATATTTTCTGTTCTATACAAAAACAATAAGAGCCAATATGAGATGTTTAACCGATAAAATTTCTGTGCAAAGGTTTCGACAAAAGATTTCCAATAACAATAAAAGGTGTTTATATATCGGCCTTTAGACTGAGATCAAAGTGTGATGGTGTTTCCTGCCGCGAGATGGAGCGGCCTACCATCAGCTGTGGATAAAACCACGGCTCGACGCAGCAGTTGCTCCAACAGCCAACATGTCTCAGCTGACGTACGCTCTGGTCCTGCTGCTCTCCGCGGCCTGCGTCCTCGCCACCAAATACAGCGACTGCGGCTCGCAGCAAGCCGTGCTGAAAGACGTCCAGATCAAGGGCTGCGACACGGAAGACCGGTGCCCTCTGATCCTCGGCAAGGATGCCTCCATCAGCATCAAGCTCAACCCCAAGGTGGCTGTGAGCGCCGTGCAGGTGAAGGTCAGTGGGAACATTGGCGGCGTGGATATCCCCTTCGCCTTCCCCCACCCCGACGGCTGCTCCAACTCCGGGCTGCAGTGCCCGCTGTCGGCCGGCCAGGACTATGAGTACTCCTCCAGCCTGCCCGTCTCCAAGTCCTTCCCGGCCATCCCCGTGGACATCGTCTTCAAGCTAGTGGGCGGCGATGGCCAGGTGCTGGTCTGTGCTAAGATCCCGGCCAAACTCACCGGTCAGTAAATATAATATATTGTTATTATTTTTTAAACGTCCTGTTTGTCTCTTTTATTCTAGATCTACATTCACTATATATCTTTGAGCACAGCATGCGGATTTTCTTTATTATCCATTTCCCTATACTAGTTTGTAGTAATCGGTAAAATTAATCATTAACCTCGGTATGCGTTAAAACTCGTGGCAATTTGCTAAGAGATGCGATAATATATGTAAATATTTTTATTATTTTGTTTACTTTTTGTTTTGTATATATCTTCTCAGCGAAGAATATTTTTTGTTATTTAATTTTTGTTTATTTACGTATCCTATCAAAATGTATTTCTCTCGGGTGCACCATTCACTTTATGTGAACTCTACACGTTACACGTCTTACTCAAACTATTTACAAATGTTTATGATACAAGGTCATATAGCAGAGAATAACCCATTTCGGTACACATCTACAAAGCAAAAAAATTACCATGAGTAAGATTTATCAGCTTGTTGTTTGAAACAATCCACCAATAGAACCATCTGTCAACATGTTTATATATGATTGTTATATATATTTCCAGGTTATATATGCTACATGGTTTATATATGATACAAGGGGGGACTGTATAATCCAACAAATCTTCGGCTCTCTTTAGTTTCCGAAAGAAAAGCAAGAGATCTAATAATTTCCCCACTGGCTGAAGGACTTCTCGAGTTTCTCGAGGACAATTCGCTGACAATAATCAACGGACGATCAACAGGAGACAGAGAGGGTGACTTTACATATGTTTCGGAGAGAGGCTCATCAACTATTGATTACTGCATAGTTTCCCAAGGAATACTGGAAAAAATATCAGACTTCAGGATAGAAACCCAGATGTACTCAGATCACCTTCCTCTTATCCTGAAGTTAACAGTTCAAAACACCTATGAAAACAAATCTAAGGGAGAAGAATATGGTGTTACGAGATACAGATGGACAGCTGGGGGAATTAAGACATTTAAACAGGAATTAAAGGAATGGCAAGTAGTAAAAATATCAAATCTCGATAGCTCCGTAAATACTTTCACTCAAAGAATTACCGAGGCAATGTCAACATCAGGAATAATGTACTCAACTAAGAGTGCCACCGGAAAATCTAAGCCATGGTTTGACAAAAACTGTTACGATATGAAAAAGCTAACAAAAGAAAGTCTGAAGGAATTCCGCAGAACCAACAGGAAGGAAGACCTTGAAAGCTATGCTCTCCATAGAAAGAAATATCTCGGTTTATTAGATGATAAAAGAAGGAAATATTTGCAGGAAAAACAAGAAATATTGAGAAATATTAAAGATTCAAAGTCCTTTTGGAAGACCATTGCGCTATTTAAAGGAGCAACAAAAATTCAAGGAGAAATTACTGTACAGGAATGGCACGAATTTTATTGCGAATTAATGAGTATTGAGGAAAAAGAGAAGATCTGTAATATAGAAGTGAGGATCTCGCCGAGCGACCCAATACTTGATCCAGAGATAACTTCTGAAGAGATAGGCAGGGCAATCAGAGATTTGAAAAATAACAAGGCAAGTGGACCTGATGACATCCCCAATGAAATAATAAAAGTACTCCCAGACTCATACATGGGTTTATTAGAACAATTTTACAATAGAGCTCTGATAATGGGACACTATCCTACAATATGGACTAAATCGATCATACATCCAATCTTTAAAAGCGGTGACAAAGACAACCCTTCAAATTACCGTGGTATAGCACTGATAAGTAATTTTTCGAAACTTTTTACAACAATACTAAGATCAAGACTGAATGAATGGGTAGAAAGAAGAAACGTCATTCCAGAAAATCAGGCGGGTTTCCGAAGGGGCCGATCGTGTGTGGACCTGATATTCACATTGACCTCTCTAATACAACTTTCACTGAGGAAAAAGAGAGGAAAATTATATGTATTTTTTGTTGATTTGAGAAAAGCATTTGACACAGTTCCTCACTCATTACTCTGGAAGAAATTAACCAATCTGGGCGTAAGCTATCAATTTATACATGCAATTAGAAATTACTACGAACAGGCGACTGTGGCAGTCAGATGGAGGGGTTCAATTACAGAAAACATTAAGATACATTCGGGCGTTTTACAAGGAGAGCCACTATCGCCATTACTTTTTATATTATTCATGACGGACCTGATTAAAATGTATGACAACTCAGATCTGACGAGTGTATACCTTCCGGAATTTGGTGATGTTCACCTGCTGATGTATGCAGATGATATTGCTATTATAGGGGAGTCGAGGGTAAACCTCCAAAAAAAGATTAATTTATTGAAGGAATATCTTGGTGTGAACGAAATGACACTGAACGAGTCCAAATCGAAGGTTATGGTATTTCGCAATGGTGGTAAACCCTCAAGAGAAGATAGATGGTACTGGAATGGTAAACCTCTGATGGTAACAAGAAGATATATCTACTTGGGATACCCTCTGGTCAGTACAACTAAAACCACTCAAGCCGCTAACTTTTTCAAAGGAAAAGCACTTGCGGCAATAAATGCTACAACCCCAATATTGGCGAAATCAAAAATTAATTCACTAAACTCTGCAATGAAACTGTTTGACTCAATTGTGATGGCTGTTTTGATGTATGCTGCTCCAATTTGGGCAACAGAGTATAAAGATTTATTAGACCATATACAAGATACATTTATTCGTAGGTTTTTGAATTTGCCTAGATATACACCAGGATACATAATAAGACCAGAAACAGGCCGCGTCTCATTAATAATAACAGCTCTGAAATTGACCTTGAAATATTGGCTGAGGGTGCTGAGTATGGATACAAATAGACTGCCTCGAATTTGTTTAACTAGAATGAGGCAATTATCCTGTGCTACAGGTGCGCCCATCGGTTTTATAAAACAATTAAGCAATTTACTTAATAATAACGGATCCTCGTGGCTTACTTATTGTAATGATCCTGACTCACTAAGGAATGCTATCCCTGGAATATTAAGAACTGCGATAGAGCAAACAATACAAAACGACCTAACAAGAATAACCCAATCAAAGTTATATTCCCACTATAGAGACATATATACAACCTTTACCACCGAAGAATACTTCTTAACTGAACTCCCTTTTCCTATCATCAGATTAATTGCACAATTTAGAACCCTTTCAATTTTTTTCAGAGAACACCATTTGATTTTATTGAGGCGTGAAGACCTGAAATGCACTTTCTGTGGATCAGGAATAACAACGGAGATGTTGCATTACTTATTTGACTGTGCTGCTCTGTCTGAGGAAAGACGAAAATTAAATGATAAAACGGGGCAAATTTGTCCTTCATTCCCGGCACTGATTAATGAAATATCAAAGAATAGGTATATAGCGATGGCGATATTTGGATTCCACAAGACTATATCCCGGAAAAAGGCCTCACAGTGTTCTCCCTATCCCTTGTGAACTGGCGAATCCTGTATAGGGCGAGTGGCCCCAATAAAGGCTTTTTGTTGTTGTTGTTGTTGTATATATGATACAAGATTTATATACAGATGTGATGGATAGAATCCTATTAACTGGGTCATGAGTGGTAGCTAGGTTTTGGTTCAAGTTGGATAAAATTGAAGCTTCCTTATTCATTCGTATTACTATTTTTATACCGGCCTCCACTTTGTTAAGAATGGAATCGTCCGGCGATTCGCATCCAATCAGGAACGGGTGAATCACTATAGTCAATATATGGAAGCGAGAGGGAGCGAGCAGTAAAAGTAGCCAAGTGGCAAGTGTTAGCTGGATCAGTAGGGATGGCCAAGCGGTAGCCAAGGAGCGAGCAAACAAGGTAGCACCAGCAGAGAGTCTTGTGTACGCGTCGGAACGTGTTTGACCAAGTTGACTACCGAAAACTAGTCCATCTTC